>OX602129.1:5931160-6531160 GCA_951449985.1 Falcaria lacertinaria
CCTCATCTCGGTGAGAATTCAAACCGTTGGCCTCGTTGCCAATTGAACATCTTTTGCAATCTTTTCCTATACAATAATAGTCGAAGGCGATGCGAAAACGTAGTCGCAAATTATTCTTGCTAGGGCTATTGGTCTCACATTTCTAAGTAAAAATACCAATAACAATGTATGGACTAATTCAGAATTTTTATACTATAATCTACCTGTCTTATTTATATGTCTTATATAAGTAACTACAGCTCATTTCTAACAACTTTCTTCTTAAAATAAGATACATAAAAAGTTGTTACTATGTTACGTTACGTCAACGGATGTCGGCTGACGGCTATTTAGTTCGGAATCCGGGAAATTTTAACACATTATCCGATCAAGTTACGCCGTTTTGCAACGAAGTGACAGGCTATCATCATATTGGAAATAAGCTACGATATATTATATAATTATCGGTTCATGTTCTACCCTGCTCTGTTTAATAGTAGCTTGATTAGAACATTGTATAATGTTGTCAGTGTTGATTAGTGTTATTTGTTTTGACGTTTTGAGTTCTAAATATATACATAATTAGAACAGTCATATGTTTTTTAGGGTCATTCAGATTCCTTAGAAAAATACCGAAAAACTATTGACTTTATACGGTTGTTATTCCCAGCTGATAATCTACTAATGGATGGGTAATTTTGATAAGAATATTTCGTTTGGGTCTAAGAAGGATTCTTCTCAGCAAAAACGACCTTCCGAATCTGGTGGTAGATTCTAACGATTTGAAAGTGCTTCTCTGTAAATTCTAGTGTCAAATAAAGATCATTTTGAGTTTAAGTTTGAGTACATAGGTACCAGTAAAATCATAGCCCTCCTTTTTGATTCGCCGTATTCGGGTAAGAATACTGCCTACGACTATGATGAAGGTAGTACGATACATGTAAAAGTGGATTAAAATCATGCGTGACCGTATGTTTACCAAAAATAATGAGTCAGCTGTACTGTAAATATAGTGGGTGCTTAAAGAATGTTCAAATTATGAATGAAGAGCTAAAATGGCGCTCCTCTTATTTACCCACAAAGAAAGTCGCCCAGACCTATTATTTAGTAGCTAGTCGCCCGCTATTTAAATTGATTTTGCTTTTATTAAATTATAAATGTTGTGATGAATATCGCCCATCTTAGTTGCAAAATTAGGCGTTTCGATAGAAATATACTTTTGATGGAACAATAATAAACTATGATTATCTTAGCATATGACTGCTGGGGAAATAGCATATAAGTAAATCTTAATAATCTGATACGAGATAACTAATTACAGTTAAAAAAAAAACACAAAACATATTCCCATGATCACAAACATACAAAAGAGTTACGCGAGGGTCACAGACGAAAAACGCTGAAAATTCAACCAACGCCGGCGGTTTTTTTCATCACTCATTAAGCTATAAAATTATCGTATAGCCATTATTAATGATAGTTTTTTTCAACAAAATAGTTTGTTGTTGTATACAAACTTTGTATCTAAAGAAGCGTCATTTTATCAACTGTAACAAGGTACGCCCATCAATTTCCACGCCTCTTTATTACTATATTCCGTGCCGAGCACCATTAGATGTGGTTTCGACTCTACAGGTGATTACATTCCGGGATCTTTATCACCCAAGGTTGTAACTCACTACAATGCTACTCTAGCCGAGCGTTTCCCAAACTTGATACAGTTTTTTTATTTTTTTCCCGTCGTCGTCGTGACCCATCACAATTTTTTTAACCCGCCAATTGCATATAGGGACACTTTTCAATGTCCACATAATATAAGTAATTGTATTTAATTTATAAAACGTTAACATGAATATCAATAATAGTTTGTTCCTGTGACTTCGGCCGCGTAGCAATACAATAATATAGCCTATGTTAGTCAGAGATAATACATATAGCATTGTATTGATGAAATATTTATTTTTTAATTGGTACAGTATTGATTAAATTTGTTCAATACAAAAAAAATAATCTTTTCTTTCACTAAGGTCATATTTTAGTGAGCGCTATAAACTAATAACTTTGCTTGCTAACGCTACTTTAAGCAAAAATAGGGGAAATATGGATTTGTGACGAATTTACTCATATTTTTAATGCATGTGACGAATTTACTTTCAATGTATGGTTTTTATAAAATGTGGCGAATTTACTTAGTGGCAAATGTACAACAACCCATTTAAGCGATGAGACAATGCTGCGGAGATAACATCACCGTGCAACCCGGTATTTTATTCATTCGTAGCCCGGTGCCGGGGCGCGACCCACAATTTGGGAAACGCTGCTCCAGCCAAATTAATGGTCTGATTAAGTACCGCAAGTTATCAATGTTATACTTAAACTTATTAGTAGTGATTCAAAAGGTTTTAAAAATTGCCATAGTTCTTACGTGGCATAATTTTAAAATTATAGTAATTTCGCTGTATTAAGTCGACCAATAACAATAATTTCGATAAGTTTCGTAAGATCAATTTTGTTCTTGCGTAAAGTACGTAATTCCAGTCGTATTATGGATAAGTGCTTTCAAGTACATATAAAAGATTTGCCAGGCTATATTTTAGAGTTTTTAAAGAGAGGTAGGGCGATTTGGGATTCCTTCCCGTGGGATTTCCCATTAAAATTGGGACTGTACCTCCACCTTACAGAAAATGATTGAAAAACGTGTTTTATCTCAGATCAAATAAAAAAAATGGATTAATTTTTGCGAACAATGAAGTGACGACGGTTTTTATATGCGGCACGTAACATGCAGTGCGTGGACAAGGCGTAATTTTGTTGTATCCGTTGTAGATGTACGTGTATTGTAATTATGTATTGTACGCTACAAAGCGTAGTTGTAACCGGCGTCACTTCGGTTCGTAAAGTTCCATATACATTTTTTATTTGATCTCAGTTGTTTTTACTACATGTAGCAATAGATTAAAGCCATGCGTAAAAACATTATAATCAACTACATAGTAATTTTATTAATTGGTTAAATGTTGAGGAAGCTTTTTTAAGTAGTTTTAATTTTAAAACGGTAGGTACTTATTGCTTCATTGTAAAAAAGGGAAAATTATCGTTTGTAAATCTATTTAACGAACTCTAGTTCGTGATATTATTTTCAAAGGATGTTGTGTTTTTTTTAATATCAAGAATTAACTCATTAATCGTAATGCTTAAATAGCATTTGCGTGATACATTGCATTTTCTGCGTGTAAACGAGAAGCCTTATTTCCGAAAGTTTAAGTGTGCTTAGGTAGAGCTTGAACGAAAATAATATTTTTCCCGTTTCAATAAACAGACAGTTATATAAGACTGTCTTCCGCATTAATAATGTAAGGAAAAATACCCAAGTTGCCTTCGTATAAAAAGTGAACCAATTTTAAAAGTCAAAATTGTTCCAACCTCATAACTCGTCGGAACCTAATTGACAGAATTTCAACGTTATCAGACTTATATTGTTCAAGTTATTTTAAAGGACTGTTTATACGGGACGACGCCGAATAAAGAGCGCTATTTCAATCTTGCACATTCTTTATACTGCGCTGTTAACATACTTTCATTAGCTTCACCTGTATGTATATCTATCAATGTAAAGGAACCTTACAACGATCATTTTTCCGATTTCAATACGCCTGATTATTTTGTCAATTTTAAACACGCATAGGGCCGATGACAATTAAATTCTATAATTTCAAAATTTCATCCTACCAGGATGAGTACATTCTCGGGCGTTTTTTTAGTTTCTTTTAAACTGTAATTATATACAATATGTAATTATATACATCTATACCAAACCTACCCATTCGATCTTTAGAATGTGATAAAAATTTACATTGCTAAAAATATTGTCACGTTGGAATTAATGATGAACTTACTACGATGAGAAGCTTGAAATATTTGATAAGTAATAAAATATTTAAATCTCTTCTAAGGTCATTTGAAACAACAGGCCGTGGTTTGTACTCGTAACACAGCAACTGGCAGCCCTTTGCAGTGACCGCGGTTTAAAAAAATGTAATTTGATATATGGTTATAAACTGTCTTTTTTATAACTTATGACAGCGATGAGTCCTGTTCGATATAAACATACCTTTTAGTGATCAAATAAAAAGGTTTCAGTTGAACGCGTCGTATGTTACGTGAACACGCAATATTCACGTCGCCATGCGCCCGCGTCGTCACTTATTTATACTTTTTATTCGATTTTAAATGTTTGTCTCGCGGGCCAAGTTTATGTGCAAAAGGATAATGTGTTGTTACAAATCTTTTCTACCAATTAACTTCGAAATAAGTAGAAAGGACGTCATCCATTCATAGATAGATTTGGTCCAAATCTGAATGTGCCGGCCAACGCATTTTTTTGTATATTCTGTTAGAGCTTGTCCGTCTGAGCATTTATTACCATGTCACCAAAGTTAGACATTACAGGGCATTTCTTTTGTTTTAGTTATTTTGGATTCCTATTTTCAACAAAAATTTAGGTATGAAAATTCAGATTTTCGAACTCAAATAAAATCAACTACAATGGTCTTACAGGTTTGGTGCCACAGTAAACATATTCGGACGGGCTATATCTAACAGATTATAAAAAAGCTATGAGCTATAACTGAGCTACAAACCTCAGAATGTTACTAGGTGAATGGTACAATGTGTCATGATTATCACAATGGACTACAGAATGGTAATCATTAAGAAGGGTGTAATGTAACGTGTATATCTTTTCCATGTGGTATTGAGTGATGCCTCCTATTCTAGCGACGCAAGTTCGAATCCCACCGGACCGCACCAATTAGTATTTCTACAAAAACTAATCACTGCACCTAAGTGCACGCCACGAGCATAACGAACCAAAATTGCCACAAAATTATCTCTAGGCGAAAATCTCTGGGACCTTCGGGACCCTTGTGGGAAGGCGTGAAGATATATTTTAAGAAGGGTTTGATGTCGGATGATTTCCGTATATCGTTGCCAACTTATTATATTTAAAGGGCCAAAGAACGTTTCGCGAAGACCGTAGCGCAGTGCCGCTAAACAAACCTCTATTTGAAATATTTCTGCAAACTTACATACAATAACAACAAACAATGCAATCCGCAGAACATTGCAACTAACCATACAATTTCGAAAGCTTCATTGCTGAAACCAACAAACCTAACAATTTAAATTGGTAACCGCATACGGGTGAGGTGGACCGCAGCATGACAACAGATTTTACAACCAAGTCAAATTACAAATTTACCTCTCGCCACATGCTAAAAATAGTTATTTTTCCTGTATGTAGCATTTGAACAAGATAATTTTTAATGCAGGTTACCTGGCATTGACATTTTTAATATTCTGCGGATTGTGCCAGTATAGTAGTAAATTATAATTTGTATCAATTTAATTTTTTGAGTCATAATTTATTATGTAGTGTATGTCAAACCTCTCCCCACCTTACAGTCACTATAAGACGGTCATACAAAGAGGTTGTCTCATTTAATTACGCGCTTTCGAACCCAACATCGCATGGCGACCCTGCCAGGATCTGAAGAATTAACATGGTAGATTTTGATGGCTCGAAAGCACTTTTTCGTAAAGTGTAATGAAATAAAATTTATTTTGTATAATTAAGAATTATTAATTTGTATTGATAAGATTTTATGGTGCCAAATAAAGTAAAGGCTCCTATACGTAATAAAATATAACAAATCTGTGTATTACAAAATTTACGAGAAATGTCAAAATACTATTATAAATATGTTTGTTTTTTAAATAGAATTCAGCTTATTCTGATGTTTCCCTTCAGCAGTTACGTATTCAATGTAGACGTTGTCACGAACATAACTAGTAGTCAATAGAAAGGGCTTGGCTGGCCAATTTTCGTAACAGTTACACGTGGGGCCAGTGTAGTAATACATAGGAGAGATCGGTAGCTGAGTTAATGTAACACATTTCATTAGTCTTAATCAAGTTTAGTATGTACCTACAGCCTAATAAATCTTGATAACTAATTATATTGAATATATGGAACGAACGAGTCTTTTATCAAAGACAGACAAAAATATAAACGGTGCGCATGTGAGAGAGAGGTAGGGCGATTTGCGATTTCCCGTGGGTATTCCCATTTAAATTGGAGCCGCCCGACTGGGGACTGTACCTCCACCTTACAGAAGACCGAAGTGAAATAACACTTCTTGATGTAGTGTTGTGTTTCTGCGGTAAGTAAGGTTGCCAGTGCTCCACGAGGATACGCTGGGCTAGTAAAAATAAAAAAGCTAGCACAGTGAGTCCTCATAAACAACATAGTTGGCAACCTTTTAGTAATACCCCTGGTATTGCTAGCGGCTATAGGCTATGGTGACTGCTTACCATCAGGTGGGCCATATGCTTGTGTGTCACCTTACTGATATATAAAAAAAACAATGTGAGTGGAAGAAGAAGTCGTGAAATACCAAAGTCGTATCTTTCTAGATCATATAAGCAATGGACTCAATGATGGAAAGGTAAAGAGTACTGGGAAGCATCCCACGTTTGATGATCGAACTTCGACATTCAATGTTTCACTTAGACCATTGTTGTTGTTTCTATAAGCAATTGTCGTGGACGTTTTTAACATAACGTTAATAATTTAATCTCTATGCTGATAGAATGGTAAGATAGTTCTTCGTTAGCACCAATATCTTCATAATTGCCTGCCTCAATATCTATTCGAATTAAATTATGGACAATTTCAGCAGCGTATACAAGAATGTCATCCAGATAAATACCTATACATGAGAAATTATGCATTACGACTTTACGACATACTGTACATAAATAAATAAGCATTGTCACGTTTCCTCGAAAAACTTCTGTACAAAACAAATAAATATTTTATTGTTATTAAATGTATTAAAGAAAGTAGGTGAAGGTAAAGCATCGTGAGAACTGGACAATGGAAACATTTTCAAAACTGCGTCCAATATCAAACAGCCGCGAGTCAGAGGTTAATTCTCTATAACCGGTTGTCTTATCTTAGATGCATGTGAACGTGTCGGAGAAACTGAATGTAATTAATTTCGTCACTGGATTTATCTGATGTTAAATTTTTGAAGCAGATCGGGAAATATGAATTGTCGTCATATGCACCACAATTTTGTCTTACATTCTTCCAGCTGGAGCCATTACTCCAGTAGTCACAACAGTATTAATTTTGTTACAAATGAATATGAAATTTTAAGCCCTTATTACACTTATGAGTGTCGAGAACTAGTCTACGGGAAGAAAAAAGAAAGCTACTGAGAAGAACCGGCAACAAGCGAAAACTAAAAAGCCTCTCTTAAAAAAAAGTATCTCATATCGCACCATTTAAATTGCAGAATAGCCAAGGCAAATTTTAAAGAGTCAGCATCGAAAACCCTCTTAAAAGGACCTGCATTTTGACTCCAAGCTATTTACAGGTATGCAAACATGACACTGCATTCAAATAAAATTGACACCACGTCATGTCACTCAAAATTTTAATAAGTGGTCCCATACGAGTTTTGTTAATATTAATTTATTGAAAACTGTCTCAGCAAATCCTGTCGATAAACAAAGTTGCAATCAAAAATGTCAATACGTCATAGTTGTCGAAAATAAAGCGCACTGTGCAGGACATGAAATTAACATGCGCGGCGAAGCCAGTGGCGCGACGCGACGACGGTGCGATTTCTGACTTAAATAAACTCACTTGACACATACAAACTTCATCCTTATCTCAAACAGTATAAAGTCTTAAGCTCTAAACCTTTCGGCGCTCCCAAACGAATTTACACTTTATAATTTCCTACTTAAGATCTTAAGTGTAATCAAGACCTACTTGGTCCTTTCGGTCTGGTACGGTAAGAAATCCTACCTTGGATTTCTAGGTTAATATTAGGGCCGAATTATAGCATTATTATTAATATTATGACATGTTGCAGGACCAATAAATTACAGTTAAAAAAGACTCTTCTTCTGAAATTATTGTATTGTCATCGGTTGCGTTTGCAAAATAATCAGACGTCTTGAAATCGGTAAAAAATACGTTGCAAGACTCCTTTACATGATAGGTACATACTTATCCTATAGGTCAAGTTAATAAAAGCGTTTTAAAACAGACAAGTCTAACATGACAATGTTATATATATAAAAATCATACGCAATTTTTGTCCCAGTCCTGCCGTGAGTCATATCTTGCAAGGAAATCTTCTAGAGGAAAGGAAGTAACCTACTTAAGGCTGGCGTCAGTTGCGGCGCCTGCGTCGACTCATGCAATGCAGACTGCATTGTGTTATTTATAAATTAATCCGTCTTGTATTGATTCAGTTCCCATACATCAGTCGCGAAGGTTAAATGAGCGTCATTCTGACGAGACAATGTCTTATTTGCAAATCGTTTCATTGGTAATACATGAACAATCCATTTAAAAAAATATAAGAATGTGAGGACTGAGGACAGTTCGAAAGATCTATATTAGGTCGTCTAAAAGAAAGAAGAGAGAAAAATATAATTGAAATGTTTTGCTGACAGGATTAGCAAGGTGATGGAAATATATATATTCTGCAGAATTATCAGTTGTAGATCAAGTATTTAATGGATAAGGAATTTTAAAATTTAAATTTGGCAACTATAACAAATATATTTATGGATATGGTATTATTCCGCATTTTGAACTAACTCAAGTTTTACAAACTATTCATGTAATAGCAACGCGAATTAAACTTTCAATATGTCTTTAAAGAATTATAAAATAATGTTAGGTCATGTTTATATAAATAGATGTAAACGCCAAGTGAAAATATTCCATATCCAAAGGAAATATTGTTTAAAATTGTATGGATGACAAAAAAAAATTCAGCGCGTGCGTGCCATGTGACCAGTTAATTTCCTCAGTGTCTATGTTTGTGCTAAGAGATTGCTTGATGGGATATTTTTGCGTAAAAATTATATTTCCAGTTAAGTTATTTTAATTATTACCAAGCAGTTAATGAAAAGTTAATTGAAGTGATTAACCCAAATTTAAATATCGCTAGGCTTAAAATTCGCCCCGGATTCGCTCGCGTAGGAAAGCATGTCATGTGTTTCCAAGATATTCAACAATCACCGTCATATTTTAGCCAATTAACACAAAACCTTAATTATGTACACCTGAACCTTTATCATCAATAACTCCGTCCATTGGTGAAACTGTATTGAAATACATTCAGTAGTTTTTGATTTTATCGCGTTTAGACAGACGGACAGACGACGCGAGTGTTGGAAACAACTGTTGCAGAACACTGCGAACGCAGTCTTGATAATTAATTAATTAATGTCGAAAGCATTATTACTAATTTGTTAATCGAAATATCGATACGATAATGTCAAGGCGGGATCGTCATTGGTGTTACGAGTACGTTAACTCGGGTTCCGTGTTATTGATCCAAATCGATTCATGAATATAGATCGACATATTTAGACCACACTCGATCGTATTGAGCTCCTACTTGTATAGAATATCAATAGGACATAGTATTTTCAAGGAAGTCCACTATCCACATCTACATTCTGGTTTTGATCAATATCTTTGATGTGACAAACTTCATGTTTCTACTAATGTCGAAGTGAATGGAATTGTATTTAAGTTTTAAGATGAAAAATCCAATAACGTTTCTTGTTCCATGACATGTTTTTAAAGTTCTCGTATCTTTAGTATAAAGCTTACGAAGAATATCCAACCTGTTTTCTAATTTATGTTTATCAGTAACTTTGTGTAAGCTATTAAGCATACCTATTAGAACAGTGAATTTCAACATTTTGGAGATAACTTCTTTTGGAGGTCGTTGAATTGAAATAAGTATAATTTTATCAAAAGCCGATGAAATATCTGTTTGGAATTGCTGCGTCTATAAAAATTACTTTACACTATATTTTAATTATACGTTCATTATTAGAGGTAGTAAGTATTCCCAGCCCACATTTATGTAATATTTATTGATCAGGTCTCGCTGAATCTATTCAATAAATTATCCAAAGTATTTCTTAACGCCATAATGATAAAATGTAGTATTGGAACAAATTACTTGTAGTATAAGTAATACTAATTCTTAGGAACCCTTTGTTGACTAAAGAATAGCTTTCATACTTATTATTAACCATTAGTAGTCCTTACCTTTTTAGAGCTTACCTGCCCAACGTATTTACTAAAAATACATTCAGTTTCATAGTGATTAAACATGAGGCGACTAGACCAGTTTAAATAGCACATTTACTCCGCTTCTACTTAGAGTTATGGAACACTTCTTAAATCTGTCGAGTTATAACTGCGCCGGCGCATGGCTCGGCGATTCTTCTTGTCAGTTGCTCTTACGCATCGATCGACGACGCCGCGCGTTCTGTTTTCAAACATTTCATTTTTATTGATCTTTTTAAATATATCCTTTTTGTGATTTAGTGAAGCCAGTTCTTGTACAGTGCATTCAATAATTCAGTGGAGTGTGTTTTGTGGTCATCCCTCTATTGATACTGGTTTGTGTTTATCATTTTATCCATACTGCATTAAATATGATTATCTTCAAGAAGATACGAGTAAGAGTGATAGTGGTTTGGGTAACTTTTATGGAAGTTGGATAGTAAATTTAGTCGTTACATATGCCAATCAAATATTGTTCTTGGTTATCGCAGTTTAATTATAATTTTATTCAACTAACGATTTATCGGTGTCGGTTCAATTATTCTGAAATTAGCCTCCGGAATTTCATTGCTAATCATGTTAGAAGCATTTTTAGCGTAATTTGATGCACTAGCGGTGAATCAAGCTTCTCTAATGAGTATGTCAATGGTAGCCAATTTACATCCGTGTGTTGCTACTATACATACAAAAATACCTACAATGACAGCATTGTCAACAAACTTACCTGTCTGTATGATCTTTACATTAATTCCGTCTTAAGGCTCAACGAGTTTAGTACGTACCTACGTATATTTATTTTGTTTAGTCTCAAAAACCCTGTCACGATTTCCAAGGACTATTGAGATTGACTTAAGGCTTGTTTGAAATATTATCTTCCAGGACTTCTAGCAGTTAAAATATATGGTATACCAGATTATTAAAACTATTAAACCTCATCATATATTTATCAAATTCACTTTAAAATTCTGAATCATAAGTAGTAATTGATTACTGTATAAGTATATTATATATTAGCAAATCTACTGAATTGAGACGTTATAAATGTCAAATTGGAATAGGTATCTAAACCA
The DNA here is from genome assembly GCA_951449985.1 of Falcaria lacertinaria. NCBI lineage: Eukaryota > Metazoa > Arthropoda > Insecta > Lepidoptera > Drepanidae > Falcaria > Falcaria lacertinaria. Next base: position 5,942,387 of record OX602129.1, read on the forward strand.
AAAAAAATGATAACCTTTGCATGAGTCTTTTATCCTCGTAACACTATATCTCATGAGTCAGCATCGTAACCGAGTGTAAAATTCACAGTTGGTAGGTTTACGCCTAATAAAACCTATACGGTAGATAGGTACGGTAGATCTAAAAGCCGAATTACATTTATTTTAGACATCTATTAAGAAAATTGAGTGCTTTGTCTCCAAAAGAGGTGAGTTCATAGGTACTTTACGCGATTATTTCACGCTAATATACGTCTTCTAATAGTAAATATTAATATAATAAATTTATTTGTAAATTCACAGAAAAGCATCAGATACAGCATTCACAAATTTTAAGAGATAACTAATAACTAACACACAACTGATAATTTCAAATATTTATGACCTTAAAGCGTGTGAAGATAATGGACACACTAATTAACTTTTGGAGCGTTTAATAATTATGTTAGGAAGCTAGGTATTATCAGTACGGCAACGTTCGGTAGTCCGATGAATCACTATTGATTCAGATCTCTTGCTAGTCAGTCCTCAGTGTTTTCTTAATAAACATTTATCTAACGTGAACCGTGCACATGGTATGTCGTGAGGTCACGATCGCATTATAATATGTAAACAGACAGAAATTCAAATAACACTCCTGATAACTTCTGTATTCCTATCCATGCTGTTTTAATCTCAAAACTCTTTATCTTGTCTCGTCGTGATTAATGACTTCAAATTTATGTTCTGAATTAAAAACTCTCTCTTCTGTATGTTGTTTTTCTTTTCTTGTGTTCATTACAATTGGTCGGGCCATCATTGAATGTTAGGATAACAGAGAATGTCTTGTCAGCATTAGCTTTTTTTTCGGAAAGCATCAAGTTTTTAACTTGTTTTTAATTAGTTGTGTGTTCTATCATTTTAATACTATTTTGTCCGTTTTTATGTTTGAAATATATTTTATTTTTGTAGCCAGACACATGTCTTGGTATGAGATTTTGGATCTTTTAGTATTATTTCATCCAAGTTTCATATCGGAATATTGTAACGGCGCATTTTCGAGGCAAACCAAAAGGGTACAATAAAGGGTCGGTACAGATCGTGAGGTCGCAGGCTTAACCTCTGTACGCTAGTCGTGAACTTTCACTTCATGCATATTGTTCAGTCTTATCAAAGACGCTAACTAGAATATCTAAGTATAGGTACTTAGATATTCTTGTAAAATCACAGCGGGTGCCAGCCAAATCTATTGTTTTACACAGTCGATACAAGGATTACGTTTTGCTTGAATTTTCTATTCCATTTATTAACATTTCCAAAATCACAAGAGCTGTAAGATTTGTTGTGAAAGACATTTTTAACAAGATATGTTTTTACCATTCTAACTGCCACTCGAACTTCGTCACAAACTGTACCATCAGTTGCATCAGTCGTATTAATATAATATATATGGATTATTATGGATCCCGTTACATACAACATTCATTCGAATTAGATCTTTTAACATCTTCACTTATGCCCTTAGTGAATGAGTCTCTCACAAGATCCACAGTAGTTTTTTCATCAAATTAGTTTCCGGTACTCGAGGGTTCCTCCGGATGATAACGATTAATTTTGGAACGTACCAAGGGATGGCAAAAAATATTTGTTCCGCTGGCTTGTATGCGCAGGATTCAATACAGGAAACGTGTGAATTTTTGGTTTTTAATTTTGACCGTGGTTTTGACATAAATAATATTAATTTCACAAAATAAGGTAGTTATAAAATTCCAATTGAGTAGTGTACAATTATAAAATTCCAATGTGCGTATTGATGATAGATTTTGTAAATTTTTTTGCACCTATGGGTGGTTCTTTCATTCTTGTAGTTATGTATATGAAGTCTATAAACAATAAATAGAAAAAGCTGTTAATTCTAAATTAATATGAACTGACGTTAAAACAGACCATCTACATGTGTTCTTACACAAATTTAAATTCCTTTTAAATATCATCTCTTCAATAACTAAACGACCGATAATTTTACAATCAAGTTTAAAAAACGTTGATTGTTACTTTCCAATCAAGTTTTTTCGTATTAATTTCGCATACAGAGATGTCAGGACGACAATTTGATGTATTTTATTGATTACTTTAAACCAATATTTGGTCATTAATCAATTTGATAAGAGATGCCAATTTCTTAATTAAGTTTTGATTAAAACATTAAACTCATTTAGTAGAAGAAAGTGGATTATATGTACGAAGGAAGTTTTGGAACTCACACAAAAGATGAAGGATTTCTTGATTTCATTTCTTCTGACATGTGCATTATTTTGTCTGTAAGAGGTTTTATTACTTTAGGATCTGCATGCAACCTAACTATAGCACAGTAGGTACTTTAATTACTTCTTCTTCTTCTATTTAATCGTCTGACCAAGCCACCTTGTGGTTAAATCGAATTAGAATACCAAAACCAGTAATCTACCCTATTAACATAATTGATATCTACTATCGTTTTTATATCAGTATCTTGCGGCAAGTTGAATTTGATTTTGAAGCTATCGTTGAATGTCTTTAACCTGGTCCTATGGTTCGCAATTACTGTAGGTACGTTAACAGAAAAAGCTTTGATCTATATCGCCTTCTCTCATTCACCTTTCTAAAAGATTTTAGCGTCTACTCCTTTCGAACTCATATCGTGCTTGCTTTCTTCCTTCCTCATATAATATGTCTACTTCAATATTCCTTTATATTTTCCCAACAATGCCTAATCTAAGTCCTTTACTTGCTTGATGAAAAGATAACAAGCAAATGTGTGTTTCCCAACGTGACTACCACGTGTTGCACCACAGAACGTGCGGGTATGAAGCAACGCTATCGTAGTTTCACCAACGACGGCGCAGGTATCAGGATGTACGCTTTAATTGTGATGGACGTGTTTTATATTGTAACATAGTGACGCAATCGAAAATAAATTTGACATGCATATCTGATTTTGAAATAAATGACAGTAGGTCAGTGCCCCTGCAGTGGAGACAATGCGGAGAATATTTGATTTTATAGGTATCTGATTAGATTGAGACCCATTTTTGTTTAAATCGTTCACACTAAAAGATTTTTTAGTTATAATTTTTTTCATAAGTACTCTTACCGTTTACTATTTTGGCATTAATCCATCCAAGTTATTATATTATATTGTGTTGTATCACAAATACAAGGTACAGTTATAAGAATGAAATTCAAGCTCGTTTTCCTAAATATTTTAACTAAATTCTTTGCTTTTATAATTTCATTTGGTTGTCCCTGATCCGAATTATACTAGCAGTTACAGTTCGTTGAATGCAACACGTTCGTCAGAAACGCTCCTCATTTTATTGTTATCGCCGATGATTCAACTACAGTCGCAACTCCAGTCTAACCTGACCCCCTTGCTTTCCTCGCTACACAAGAAATCTGGACTCAACGCCAAAACTGTATAAAACCATAAAGGTCTTGCCGTTATGGTCGTGACCTTAGGCCCTGTCACAATGATATCATCTATGCAGGTCCCGACCTTCATTCTAATCCCTATCTGTGGTTGAGTTTTATGGCTTTAAGTAGCCGAATTGGATTTGATATGGTTATTATTGGCACTAAACGCCATTTGATTTTGACCTTGATCTTGTATGGACTAAATTACTATTATTGGATACAACAACATATCGTAGGTTGCGCTTCAATGAGTTTGAGTACTTTAAAAATAAACTCGATGCTAGTTGCTTAAAACTTATCTGCATTATTTCTTGGAGGTTAAAAATTGATGATAGGAAACATGGTCTCCGATAATTATTTATCTCCTAAACATTGTTTTATCGGTGAAAGTTGCCTTCCTGGGAACTTTAATTTCAATCATCGGTTTCATAAATATCTTCGTTACGTCAAGTATTTTTTAAATTTGACAATTGGTAGGTATTGGTATTTTGTATCATTTTCCTATAAGTAATCTAACATGTTGCTATCTACTAATGCAGAGATGATTGTTTGGAATTTATAAGCAGTCTTATTTTTTAATAATATTTATGAAGTTGTTTGGTGCGAATTATTTCATTGTTACTCTTTATGCTACACTCACGTTAACTGTTTTATCCTGTACATAAACTCCATTAAGTGTTCAAGTAATTCCTCTCTCCGTGTCACTAGCCAGTTTACTTCATCCCACCATCCTTACTGTTTCATCTGAAACATAAATTTCAACCTTATCCCTAGCTCCTCTAAGTTTATTTTCATCTATGTTTTGCTTTTTTCTATTATCATTGTTAATTTCAGCGATGTAATCCTCTTGACAATTGCTTGATTACAACAATTAATCGCAATTGAAGGGAATTTGTTGACTTCCCACTCCAGTGATATTTCAACATTTGTCACGGCTTTTAATATTTGTTTACACGATTAATGTTAATGTGTTCGATGATTGTGGGAATTTTAATAATCTGAATATTATTGGAAGTTATAGAGACTTGCCATCTGCTTAAAGACTTAAATAATAATTAAGGGGTAAGTATCAATAATGTGGTAAAGTTAATTAGTGCCTTATTTGGGCCTAAACTGAATAAACGATTTTAGATTTAGATATAAATGCCTAGTTTAATAATTCGTATAGATAGGTTAAAACATAATATATTAGATATCTAGTGGGAAGAAGCAAGCGTATGGTTTATCTCTTTCATCTATAATATGAAGTTGACCACGAAATGTTCCTAGTGGTGGCGTGAGGCGACCGTGAGCCACATTTTATCGAAACACAAACAGTCGTTAAATAAATCCCAACTCCCGAAATAAAAAAAAACTTTTAGTCGATTGCTCGAGAGCTTGCTAAGAAATATTTTTAATAAATCGTAGCTTTTGTAAATAGCCTTTAGTTCGGCCCATCTTGCATGGATAGGTTTATATATATGCTACGCATTTAGCTTTTTATTCAGTACTATATCTGCTATTCAGAGAGAAACAATGAATGTGTCAAAACAATAAAATGACAAAATCCTTTATCATGGAAACCTACTGAAGAAAAAATCGAAATATCTACAAGCGATCACAAAAGTCTAGAATTCACGTAATTGTTGCTTCACAATTTCTATTTTATTCAGACTATGCCCGAAATTAGTCGACTAAAGAATTGGAAGTCAATTCAGTCATTCAATTGATATGTAAATAAAAAACGATTGATAATTAATTATTCTTTGTCTGCTCCATTTTTAAGGCAACGCGTAACATTTGGAATCAGCGTCCATTGCATTGGTATTGCATTAGTATTCCTACAATTGGAACTAACGTTGGTAGCAAGGTAATCAGCCACGTTCTGAATTGTACCACAAGCTTCCTGTCAGTTCGGAGAATCACATGTACAGTCCCACACTGAATTTATATTACGCGAGAGTTTGATTTGAGGAAATTTTGTATTATAAATAGGAGGTAAATTTTGCACATTATTATCTTAAGCATTACTTACTATACATACTTTTGTAGGATTAATTCTTGTTACAGTTTCATTGCGATATTTAACACTTTCATTGTGAGCCTATGATTTTTAGGATTAGCGAGCACGTTTCTTCTAAATAAAAATCATATATCATTACTGGTCAATGTTCACCAAGAAAAACTACATGTAATATTAATGAGTTTGATGACTTAATTTGAGTAGGTAGTAGGCAAATAAGTTGAATAGCCAATGTTAGTCTAATAGATCAATAACCTCCGTCTGTGTCTAAAAAAATACATGCTTCTAAATATTGTCTTAACATACAAGACAATATATGTATAGACAACTATGTAGATATAAACGACAAATGAAATCAGAACAATACGAGTAAAAATTAAACTTGAGATAATATTGAACATAACATAAATCATATTAAAAATCTTATATTTTTTGTTACCAAGGTTGGGTTTATTGTTTAAACAATAGGAGTCAAGGCAAAGGTTCACTACCTAAATTGAGTTCAAATAAACTGAAAACAATTTGCTTTTGTGATGCTTATTGAATATGTAATAGTGTATTTGGTTGATGGTTGAATTTAAGTGCCTTGAGCGGTTATTCTTTAACCAATTTATGCATGTGTGTATGGAATTTGATATGCACATCAAGCAATACTACTGACGTCTATCGTACGTGCCTTCCAGACAAATTCATACCTGCAGTATTTGATGTAACAATTACTACATATAGTATTTTCATTGTTCTAGCTCATCATCTGCATAAAATACAACTATTCTAGAGTACTGGACAAAGGATATAAATTATTAAATGGTTAAACATTAAGGTCAACCTATTTATCTTAAAGGATGCACGTCTCTCTATATATTTTACAATTAAAATTGAATATTTTAGGAAGTAAGATCTTTCATCCCATTGGTTTAACGGCCAATGCAACAGAATTATACTATTGTGACTGTATTTTGACGGACTCTATTATAAAAAAGGTACCTAATGTTAGACTACTGAACCAGAATTCATATTCTTAGGACCCGGACAAAAACAATCAAACACGAACTCAAATAATGAACCAGAACCGAAGATGCTAACAAGGGCATGTCGTGACAAGGTTACCGTTAGGGTCCACCCCAATTAAAAGGATAACGGTCCATGCACTGGTCGCCTTTATTAACCATATCTTTGACTTCATTGCAAACCGCTTTTGGTATAAAAAATTACCCAGACCTATAAAATGTTTTTGTGCCTTCATTGGGTTTGATAATTTTTTAAACTTTCTCTCGATTTACCAGTAGCATTTGTACATTTATACAGAAATGGTATATGTATGTTGAATTAAGTCTCTTCTAAATTTTTTGAGTAAGTTTTTTAGCTTGCATTACTTTTCAGACCTCATGATTTAAGATCTCTTGATTTAATCTGAATTATTGGAATGGATTTTAAAGTTGAACACTGTATGTGATCAACAAAGTGTTATTTTTTTAAACCTGCTATATCGTATTATCGATCATCTAAGAATTAACGCCAACCTAGCCTTATAACTTTAAAGTAACAATACTATAAACATTCATAGATGCCTAGATAGAAAATATATCTTATGTAATGACTCGGCAAGAAGCCGTTTTATAGGTATCCAATAGCGTAACAATTTGTAAATTGTTGCAGGCTGAAACCCATTGGATTGTAATAACTTCTTGTTATTTGGCTTTAAAGAATGGAAAGCTTGGTTCATTTTTGGGTCGTTTAGATTTGAAATATAAAAAACAATCGACTTCTGCGATTAAATTTGTCCACAGTTTAACCCCTTTATACCCATATTATATAACGGTCAGAGTAATATTATCTTCTCCACTCAAGTGTATCCTAGAATTTACTAAATTTAGCCATAATAATTTACTTCAGTGAAAGCTTATTGTTTTGGTTTCGGATTTGTGGGTATTTTCGGTTATGACAGTCTAGCATCTTTAACTATACGGATGATTCAAAACACTGCAACAAAAGAACTCAATACAGCTTCAACTAACCGTTTCATCACACTGGTTTTTATACAAAAAGGCTCACGTGTCTCTAACATGAATGCCTAGTATATTGTTTACATTGGGTAGCGTTGTATTGTTACGCATAAGCAAACATTTGGTGAGGATATTTGAAAAGAGTGAACGATATTTTTGACATTAATATGAAGATGATCCATGAATAGGGAACTATTTCTGATGCAGACAGCGTCATAAGAGTAGTCTAATGTGAAAGTTGATATATCATTGTTCATAAAACTCAAAGTAGGTACATTTAAAAGGTTTGTTATTAAATTGAATGTAGGTACTCATCTAGAACTCCTTTCTGGTATAACTTGACCTATTATACAAACAAAATAAAGGACTAAATTCGTGGATAATGATTGACATTGTGATTAGTGAGAGTTGAAACTGATGGTCAAAACTTTTGATACATGTTATTAGATATTCCTGCAATACCAAAATCTTCAGGGGGTTACTAATAATATAATTTTAGGCTATGAAATCGCTCTCAATTTGAATCTCTTATAAATCGGATTTCATCATTTATGTTGTAAATATGACCTAATTTAGGGTCAGTATAGTTCACTAGCGTCTAAATCCACGGATTTCCTCTGCAGACCTCATTTATACGGGAAGTCTTCTGTGCTCTTATTAAATTTAACTACCGTCCATTTCTCAACTGCTTTCATCGTCAGCTCTACTGATTTACTTCTAAATTATGCTCCATTTCAGACTCTTGGCAATCCTATAAACCATAGGGGAATTGTTTATTTACCAATTTTAGAAACAAGACCATAAGATCTTGATCTCTGTTCTGCTTTCTTTATTTTTAATTTAATGGTCTTTGAGACTGGTTAGGGATGACAGTAACTGCAGTGGGATTTAGAAAACCAATTTGTCTGTCTGTCAGCAGGATAAGGGAGATATAGTTCGCATCATGCGCAGGAGTGGCGTTGCGTTTCGTCAGTTCTAAAATTGTACCTAATTATTGACTTCTGTAGGAAGTAACTATTTTCAAAGTGTGTTTGGAGAATTCATGTCGTGTTCTTTAACGATAAAATTGTAACAGAATTTCTATAAAAAAAGTCTACTACATTTGTGGTTTATAGATTCTCTAACAATATGCATCTAGAGATTCCTGTAACAAATTGAACATCACCGATAGACATCTAGAAGTAACCACAAAGCTATCTAAACACAAACAATAGTGTCGATTCTGTTCTATAAAATCAATGAACTAAACGCATTTGACAGGACATTTAATTAAAAGCCAATGAAGAGTTCTTCAACTAATAGAATGGAAACCATTTTGGATTATATGTCTTCAAAATAAATCTATGGTTCGATAATGTCCGCCAGATGTTTGAAAAAAAGAAGTAAATATAAACATTTTAAATTAATTAGTTCGTTGACAGTCCCGACCTTGAACGTGACAAAACAGGATTCGAAATTTGGAGAGTTAATTTAATTTTAGAATGCCTGTTCCCGCGGCGCTTCACTAACGGCCAGTTTAAATTTAGAACTTGTTCTATTCTCGACCAGTGAACTCCCGGCCGATGGGTTCTTATTGTTTTTGCCACTAGTTTAAGGACTGTACACACTAAAGTTAATCCAGAAAAGGTCTAATGCAGTCGTAAATATGATTTATAAGAAACTAATGGACGGGTATAAAGACGTTGGGGTTTTTATGTGTTTACTGCGTTTGGGCTGCGGACATAGGTCCTTTACAAATAGCTTACATTAAAAAAACTTCCGCATGATGACACCTATTGGTTCTGAAAGTCTCAACTGTACTGTACTTTCAACGTCGAGATTAGTGGATTTGTTTGACTGGAATAGATACTTTTTCAATTTGTTCTACCATATCTACCGATGTTGTCTAGTTTTTTTCCGAATCCGTGTTAAGAGGTGATGGTTAGGACCAATGAGACCAGTTGATATATTTAAGGCTTCTAGTCACAAATTTTGCTGATGGTTTGGACCAATAAGGATATTATTAAACGCCCTTTTGCGGCTGCCATATTGAATTAAAAATGGCGGCATCTAGATAATCATTAATTGTCAGGGGACCAAGTGTGTAAAATAAATTTCAGCCAAAAATAGACTGGGAAGTGGGTCAAATTTAGCTTGCAAGGTGGACTGGACAGGTGAAACTAAATAAAAGCTTTTAAAGAACAATGTTTTGTTGCAAAATATAAACCACTAGCGGCCCGCCCCGGCTCCGCACGGGTAGACATTTATTTTGTCTACCCGTAGTATAGCTAGTATAATATATAGCCTATGTTACTCAGTGATAATGTAGCTTTCAAACGGTGAAAGATTTTTTGAAATCGGTCCAGTAGTTTCGGAGCCTATTCAATACAAACCCACAAAAATACAAATCTTTCCTCTTTATATTATTAAGTATAGATGTTAATTTTATTGACAAACGCTTTACGTTCCGATTCTAAAAACAATTTAAAAATAACATCTAAATATCTCTCGACAAGAACAAGGTTGTGTTTATGTAACCGATAGCAGAAGTGAAAACAGTTGGCAGCTTATGGTTTCCATTTTGACACATCGTGATAGAAACCAAATGGTTGAAATCGGTCTTTTTTTTATACCACTAAAGTGGCACACACAAGCATACAGCCCACCTGTTGGTAAGTAGTCCCGTAGCCTATAGCAGCAATACTAGGGGTATCACTAACGGGTTGCCAACCATGTTTTTGATGAGGACTCACTGTGCTAGCCGCATTACTTCTAGCCCAGCGTATCCTCGTGGAGCACTGGCAACCTTACTTTCCGCAGAAACACAACACTACATGAAGTAGTGTTATTTAAATGCGGTCTTCTGTAATTTGGAGGTACAGTGCTTAGTCGGGCGGTTCCAATTTAAATGGGAAACCCACGGGAAAACGAAAATCGGCCTGTCTCTCTTTTTAAAAACTCATGGTGTGATTAATCACTGTACTTAAGCTTAGAAGAACTCATTGGTACAGGCTGGGGTTTGAACCTGGGCCCACCAGATGATAGGCCGTTGCTACGACTTCTAACTACCTTTAGTTAGATGATTGTTTTACGTTCCTTTAGTTAGAAGGTTCTTGGTGCATGGAGTAATGTAGTTACAAATTACCAGTGCAAAAAAAGAGATACCCTCGTATGCCATGCCTTCTGAACGCTAGGGTGACCGCGTATCATCAGGCCGAAAAGTATATTAAAAAAAAGCTTAACTACGCAGGTACTTCCTGAAAATGTTAGATCTGCATCAGGTCATTCAATAACAAAAAAAACGAACGCAAGATTACTGGCAACCCAAAGAATAATTGTGTCATGAAAAGTTTCAAATCTTGATGAACCACTATCACTTAATTTTCTTATATGTATGAGTTTTGTTTAGTATTGTCTCTTTATATTTATTTTATTTCTTTAAAGGTACCTATATGAATCGTTTGGGAGAATGTGTTCGTGGGAAAAACAATAACTGATGTGTATAGAAATTTGTAATATCAGAGTGAAATCGAAGGGCCTAGAAGTTCCTGAATACCTGGCGCCAGGTGCAAATGGGTATGTTAGTTGCTTGTATTGTACTGTCAACTTGGTGGGCAACTAGGTATACTTTATTTAGGTATAAAATGGTGCCAATTCTGTTGTACAAAATCACTAAACTAATTTGTCAGTTCTAAAGGTATTGCTATCCTTATTTAACCCCACACATGAGAAAGGGATAGCATGACTTTAAGAACTGCCAATTTAGTTTAGTTAAGTATTTTTGTACAACACAATTGGCACCAATATCTAAATAAATTTTAGGGTATACTTATAGTTAGGTTAAGTTAGGTATTTATAACTGAATAAATTATAAGATATCTTTATGTAATTCTTTTGGTTTTTAAAAGAGTAATTGCTGAGTTTCTTGCCGGATTCTTCTCACCAAAACCGACCTTCCGAATCCAGTGGTAGATTCTGACGATTTGAAAGTGCTTGCCTGTAAAGTCTAGTCAAATAAAGATCTTTTTGAATTTTGAATTTTATATGTTGAAAGTAACCAAAGTAGGTATGCTAATTACACTTAAATTGCATTAAATTATCCTTTCATTTGAATAACATAATTAAAATTTTAATCCTCTTTGACATTTTAAACTTTAAAATTATAATATCAGCAAGGCTTATAGGTTTTCTAGATTCAAAGTTGTTGTAGATTCACTTCAAAAGCTTAAACGTAAACTTTTTTTAATAATATTTGTTTCCTTGTATAAGAATATTATTATCGCATCTTACACCATCTTTTATTCAATGTGCGTGTTACCCGTCAGATGCGATGTCAGTGTCACCTTATACTTATCTTTAAAAGGCGAAAACGTATTAAGGGTGATTGTCTGGACGTGCGTCGCATCTTACAGATTTATCTTACCTTAGCTTACATTGTAAATTAACTTTCGTTCTACTTAAAGCGGAATCTTTTTGGTATGATGATCAAGGATGACTTGATATATATATATATCCGGGCTATTTATGAGCTCTTTATAAAATACAAGCGACCCGCCCCGGCTTCGCACGGTCAGCGTTACCCATGTAAGTTAAACATCAACAAAATACAAATCATACATACATACAAACCTTCCTCTTGAATCACTTTAACTATAAAAAAATACCGCATCAAAATCCTTTGCGTATTCTTAAAGATCTAAGCATACGTAGGGACAGACAGACAGCGCAAGCGACGATGATGTTGTTCTCTTTAAAAATTTCAGATCAAATAAATAAGATGTAACTTAGCGAACAAAGAAATGAGGCCGGTTAAAAGTACGCCTTGCAGCGTACATATTACACAATACTCGCACACACCTCCAACGAATGCAAAGAAATTACGCCTTGCCCACACTACATGTTTAAAACCGGCATCACTTCATTGTTCACTAAGTTCCTATTGTATATGATCTGAGTTTTAAATAAGAACACGTGTTTAAGATGACATGTTAAAAACTGCCAGAAAAAAACGTACGTTGAAGCTTGCCACACAAAATTTCTTTACAAAAATTAAGTCCCATTCAATATTGGGTGCAGACTTTGAAATTAATGTAAAGACCTTTTATGTTAAGTTACAAGTGTCCAAAGGTGTAAAATTGTATGGCATTGTCTGTGTCGCCAAAAAATGAATTATAGCTTACTCTCTACACGAAATTCACTTAAATACGTGGGCAGTAAAGTACAAAATTAAACGAATACATTTTTTTCGCTGATAACTGTACCAAAAGGACTGGTTTTCGAATTTCAACAGTGTTACTGAAAAAATAAAGTGACTTTTTGTGTGAGATGAAAACGACAGGACTGACTGTCAAGCTCAGTGAATTTGGGTATAATTTTGAGCTCTATATAGGTAGTATAAGGTTAAGTTTTGGAAAACAACAGCTTTTGTATCTGTTTTTGTGATCTGACAGAGTTCGTGAGGTACATACTTATACTTAAGGGGAAGTTTTTATGTCGCTTGAACAATCAGATTGCAATCACGAACATTCGGTTCACTTTTATTTTTGTCTGGTCATTAAGTCAGCCTATTGTATCAAATAGGCTGCTACCATTTCCGCTTTGTATCGTACAAGACGTATGTTTTTTACGACTAGTGATGTTGATTCTGCTAAAATACTAGCTTTTACCCATGACTTCGTCCGCGTTCTAGATTTTTTTCTGGGTGGATGATACCCTTTGTTTTGTCTGTAGGTACCCACCCTTGTCAACCGCTGCGTACGTACGCGTGTTGAATAAATTCCATTCGAATGTTTTTTTCGGAAATAAATGATGTCTATGTTACGCCTTATAAAATCCTGATAAAATAGGTCCAGCCATTTTGGAGATTAACCGGAACTGACAAGATAGACAAAATATCTTAACTTTTTTGTTGTCATTGCTGCCGTACAAATGCATTTAGTAAAAGCCGGTTTTGACATTACAAACAGATACTTAAATGTTATTATTTGTTGATACAGATATGTTAGGATTCTATTTGAGGCAGTCCTTTTTCTGCAATGGTGTCAATTCTGTTGCTCAAAATGACTAAACTTAACTAATTTGACAGGTCTAAAAATATTGCCATCCTTATTTAACCCCGCACATGAGAAGATATAGCAAGGCTTTTAGACCTGTCCAATTAGTTTAGTAATTTTGAACATTCTTTTGTTCGACACCAATGTCTTATTATGTGAATCGATATGCTCATCATATGTTTTAAAGAACTGTCTAGGATGGATTTGGATTCCACTTTCCATTACAATTCTTCTAGCCGTCGATTACCCCTGGTAACATACATGGTAGGTAAACCAGGTAAACGTTATAGTCATAAATAAAAAGGTATTTTACCTTCCCTGACCATCCATCATTTATCTTTCTACCAGCAATAAATCACGACTTGCACGTCATATCCGGTGCATCCGGGTTCGTATGCACAAAAACCGGAAGCGGTGCCTTCCGGGCCATTATTGTGATGTTAGGACCATTCAGTTTACAACCTTTTGTCACATTATAAATTATTGGGTACTTGGTCTATCGTTACTTACAATAGACTGGACTTTCACTTGTTACAATACTTACATAGGGTTTACTTAGGTGGCACACAAGCGTATGGCCCACCTGATAGTAAGCGATCACCATAGCCTATAGCCGCTTGCAATACCAGGGATATCAGTAACGCTTTGCCAACCCTATTGTTGATGAGGACTCATTGTGCTCTAGCAACACCAGGGATGTCACTTACGCGTTGCCAACCCTGTTGTTGATGAGGACTCACAGTGCTAGTATTAACCTAAAGGATGAATAAGTGGAAAAAAAAAATTACACCAAACTTCTCATTAACCTACTCATTCTCAGTACTTTTCGAAAAGCCTACGAACATTTGTAATCGTTATTACATCTCAGTGGAATCAGAATAGTTTTAAAAGTGTGGCCTTTGATCTTAACGCCTTTATTATTTTCTCGACAAATTTCTTACAAATTAATGACCTTAAAAGTGCGAATAAGAAAGCCCAAGCCAACTTTCACCGTTATAAAGGGCTTAATTCTCGAATTGATCGCTTAGCGGCGTGTTTGGAAAGCGTTTAGGTGCTCACGTGCCTCGAGACGTAACAGCTAACAGCCCTGTGGCCCTGTAGTTAGCACCTCTGCAAGTAGGACGGCGATGTGACCGCAAGGTTGGGGCCTAGTAGCTATGGAATTGTGTTGTAATATTTTAAGCTTTGGTGATAAAAATGCACTCTTGTTTGACACGGATTTCATTAATATAGGTAACGAGGCCGCTGGTCTAGTGGTTAGTATACCTGACTGCCACGCTTGAGGTCGCGGATTCTTTTCCCGCCGGTGTAAACATTTTATGTGATAAACATTTGTGTTTGCCTTACGTATGGTTGTTTAGTATGCATTTTATGGTGGTATGTTGAAAAAGAAGAAATGCATTTTATTGTATGGGTATGAAACCCCTGAAAAGAAAGGAATTTTATTATCCCTTACATTATATATATCAAATCTGAAGATTTTTATACTTTATGAAAGTTTTATATGAGTGGAATTGGATTGTCAAAAGTAGCGAAGGAAAGCCGCGTGTAAAGTCGCAGATCACAACTAGATATACATAGCTAAGCAAGGCATACCTAGATTACTAAATTGGTAATATTTATGCGTGTTTAATATATTAAATTACATCACCTTCATGTAAGCAACTACTATGTCAAGGTAATATCTGTATTCATAACTTACAATGCTATTTAGTGGTTTTCTATAGGTTTATTTAAGAGGAAAACACTTCAAGTAACTTTACCTGATCTCAATAAAAGTTCTCTGAAGCGTTAAGTTTTACAGTCTTACATATAATAGGTACTTACTTAATAATTACTTGAGGTGACAAAAGGTTTCGTAAACAGCCGTTAACTTAAACCATTTTTTTTGTTCAAGCAAAGAAATAACTCAGCAGTATATTTTGTTTTGTCTGTCGGTTTCTGTTTGTTTGTTTGTTTGTACGAACTATGTTGTAAAATTTAATAACTATAGTAATAGGCTGTTTTTCGTAATAATACGTTTTTAGCCTCGACTGCGTCTGAGTGGAATTTGTAGGAAGGGTTTTGCAAGAAATCCCGGTTAACCGTTTGTCCTGGATAAAATATTACCCTTAGCTTGACACATAGTGGTGTCGATTATGATGTTCAAAGTTACTAAACTTAACTAATTTGACAGGTCTAAAAGTGTTGCTATCACATTCTCATGTGCGGGGTTAAATAAGGATGGCAATATTTTTAGACCTTTAGAGACAACAGAATTGGCACCAGTGTCTAATATAATCAGTTAAGCCGCTATCGTTATTACTAAGTTTTTCCTCTGTGGTTAAAACTATGGGCTCTTCCCAGACTAGAACTATCTCACTTCGCACTAGCACCATTACCGTCCCTTCGTTTTAATTGGAGGCCGTCATAATCAAGCGCCCAAGTTTTCCCCATACGGCGAGCGTGATAAAATGTTAAGAAAATGACTCATATTCCCAGGAAATTACGCTCTATACCTACGTAGGTATGTTAGCAGTCACGCTACATGACGTAATGACGTCTTTCGTAGCTTCGTTTTTTACTCATAAATTAGTAGAATCATTCATCATTTCTCTGTATTAATTTTGTCGGAAATTTGTACGTGCGACCTTGCTATGTTATTTGCAAACTCTAAGACGCGTATGTCTCATACAAATAATTGGAAAAGTCAGTCGAGACAGAAAATTCCGTCATTCGAGTAAGACCTATTTTAATTCCTTCGAATTGGTTATAGAATACGCTGTAGCTCCCATAGCATCTTAAGTGTATTGTGTTTTGTGATAGGTGGGATTGTCCCATGCTGGCTCGTTGGATACGACTGCATAATTATGTAGTCAGTCAGTCCTTCCAAGTTTGTTTGAACCTTTCTTTTATTTACTACTTACAGTAGGTTAGCTTTGTAACTAACAACATAGGTATATGGATCTTGTACTACATACTAAGTGTTTGAACTGAAATAAATGTAACCTAGTGGGAAATCCTTGTATTGCGGTTCAAGGAGAAGAAATGACATAAATTATTGAAGTTTGAAGAAGACATTCCGTTCTGTGGCTTACTGCTTAGTTGCATAACAACAAAGCGTATAAACAAGATGTCTATACTTAAATACTATGTCTCAAGTAGGTTTCGTTATGGATTATGAATCTTTAGTACCCATATGGACGGACACATTTAATAACAATTTCATTATAATCATCGCACTCTTGATAATCAACATCAAAACACGCTGCTTATACGGTATCATTAAATGCACGCCTGCACTGAAATTATCGTGGAATTGCATCGCAGCAGCTGATATTGGAGCGATTATGTTTAAATATATAAATAGCACGAGCGAAACAGCCGGCAGACTTAATGCAAGGTCAGCAGGTGGCTTCGGGTCAGTGCAACGACTTATGAGTTCGTGTCCTTTTGCTGAGACGACACGATTTTTTCTAAACTTTAAACGATCGTTAGTTATTAGGGAACATACCCATACTACGTGACCCATTTAAGGGGAGGAGGGAGGTCTTCAAAACGCTCAGTCACAGAAGGGGGGGGGCCTTAAATTTTTGTTACGTAGTAAATTTCTCCGAGTGAAATTTCGCGCTCTTTCGTCCTATTTTTAAAGGGGGTTTTGGCATATACTACGAATGGTCACCGAGGGGTAGGTCTGATCGAAAAATCTCAAAAAGTTAGTCACGGTAGTATCTGTATGTTCCCTTACATCTAACCTTTTCCAGTTCTTTTTTATACAACTAAGGTGGCACACAAACATACGGCCCACCTGATGGTAAGTCACCGTAGTGTA
The DNA here is from genome assembly GCA_951449985.1 of Falcaria lacertinaria. Classification (NCBI taxonomy): domain Eukaryota; kingdom Metazoa; phylum Arthropoda; class Insecta; order Lepidoptera; family Drepanidae; genus Falcaria; species Falcaria lacertinaria. The sequence continues at coordinate 5,959,667 of OX602129.1, forward strand.
TAGCCGCTAGCAATACCAGGCGTTTCACACCACGTCGTTGATGAGGACTCACTAGGCAAGCTACATATCCTTATTGCAAACACACCCTATCTTCGTGAAGCTTCTACGGATAATTAATAAAGAATCTCAATTAACCTAACCTATATTACTTAGGGATGATGGAGTTTTATATTGTAGTAACGGTTTTTAAAGTCAGTTAATTATTTCTTGAGATTACCTCGGAGAGGTGCTCGGGGATAGCTGTGCTGACAGTAAGGATAGCACAATTATGCTGCTAGTACAGTGAGTCCTCATCAACAATATAATTGGCAACGCGCTCGTGGTAGGTACCCCTACCCCTATATTGAAAAGCATGAATGCGTGTGTGTAATCAAATCTAGAAAGTTAAATTTTCCCATCTGATTGAGCTGAAATTTGGCATACACGTTTCGTTTCCGTCACTATGTACGATTACCTAAATGGCGCCATTTTAATCCAAAATGGCGGACGTCAAAATGTATCATTTTCACAGTAATCCCTATGATATGGGTATCAAATGAAAGGGGTTGATGACCGAAACACAAAAAGTAAAGTGATATTAATCTTGATCTAACAAGGCGGCCGCCGCAAGATGGGGATTTATAATTTCCCTACAATATAGGTATCAAATACATATTCATTCAAGCCTGTTCGGGCTTGATGAGCAAATAGTCTTGAAAAAAAACTTTTTGGTATAGTTATAGGACACCGGTAAAACATCAAACGACAACCGAGAATCTTCTAAACGTATCATATAAGACGACCGGAAAGCTCGTGTCGTACATACAATGGAAACCCACCATTGTAGAGTCATCGAACTCCCTTTGTCCACCCTTTATGGCACCCATAACTTTTATCGCGAGTCTTCTTACAATAAACAAACACCACTAACTACCATTAATTTTATAGCTATTATAACCTATTGTTGCTAGGGTTCTGCGTATGCCTTATAGGAGGTAGATATTCTTCTGTATTAAAAAAAATAGATTGATCTCAGTCTAACTAGATACTTATGAGTTAAATTAGCCGCATGTAGAACTCTATATACTCAACGGTAGGTTCATCTATGTATCATGGGCTTACGGGCGGTCGTCTTGTAATCGGAATTTGACCACAATTCGAAATATAAACAAAAACTTGGTCAAACGCAGTGAGCAGCATGTTTGTGTTTTTTTTTTTATTAATTTAATATATTTGAATTTTTCCTGCGCCAAAGTCCACATTCCTCGAAATTTTCGAAAAAGGGGTAGAAAGTTTTTGCTTCACGTATTTATATTATGATTCTGCGTTATCCTGTCCCAGACTGGTGATATGCACGTGTGAACTCATTAGTGGCGCTCAAAGGGATGCCTATTTCGTCAAAGGGTAACGTCCGTCAGTGATGTAAAATGTTACGCATTCATGCGACCGAGAAATCGTGGCAACCCTACAACACAAACACGCGACAAATGGCTTCACTTATTTACGTCCAAGTTTCGTGTGCAGAATAGTAGACCGAGCAAGAATACCTTGCGACTACGTATTCGTATCGCATTCGACTATTTATGTATGCGAAAATGAACAGCGATGCGACGGTGAAAAGTGGAAATATATTTGGTCTGTGAAATCCTGCGTATATAGATGCACCATTTTGAATTAGGCTCGTAAGCTTATGATTAGGACTTAGATAGTATAGGTTCTTACGACAGCAATATATATATATATATATATATTAGATTAAATATAAAAGGAAATGGAACTTTGCCAAAAACGTGACGCTGGTTTTTGAAGAGCGTGGGCAAGGTCTAGTCTGAACATTTATTACTATCGCACCAATGTTGTAGAACCATAGTCGTTGATTTTATTTGAGTTCGAAAATCTGAATATTCATATACCAAAACAAATGAAATGTCCTGTAAGTCCAGTTTTGGTGTCATAGTAAAAAATGCTCAGACGGACAAGCTCTAACCGAATATACAAAACAAAAGTTTTGGCCGGCACTTTCAAATTTGGACCAAATCTCTATGAAAAATGGATGATGTCCTTTGATCTGAGAGTAATACCTACCTGACAATAAAAAAAAATCAATTAATCTTGATTTAATGTGTATATATGTAGCTAGCAACTTATATATAATAACAACAAAGGACATGTATTTAATTAAATTTATAGCCACGAAAATGTTACGCGAACCAAGTCACAGTCAGAAACTTAGTTGGATATTATTATTTTTTAATTTTAATCTTTTACAATTATCGCATGTAAAAACAATTACAAAACATGATAACACTTAGGTGTACAATTATTTTAAATACGCATTTATTTCGTTCTTATCAGATGTATTCTCTGTGTTGTGTTGTATTGTGTTGTGTGTATATCTGTAAGTGAAGGTCGAATTCATATATAAACACGAGAACAGTAATCAAATACATACCTACATAAATACATAGTTATCAAATTCTTTGCGTTATATGAGTAACAAACAGTGACTCACATAGTAGGGTGAAGAATGAGTCAGTGTGTATGTATTGTGTGTAACAAATTTAATAATACATAGGATTTGCCACTGACGATTAAAATACGTACAAAACGAGAGAACTATATATCATCCGACTGTGCTAAATGATAGACATATAGATTTATATATATTTACTAGCGGCCCGCCCCGGCTTCGCACGGGTAGACTTTTATATCAAATATTTTGTCTACCCGTGCAAAGCCGGGGTGGGAAGCTAGTATAATATATAGCCTATGTTACTCAGTGATGATGTAGCTTTCTAACGGTGACAGAATTTTCGAAATCGGTCTAAAAAATAAAAAAAAAATTAGGGGTGGACTACCCCTAACATTTAGGGGGATGAAAAATAGATGTTGGCCGATTCTCATAGATACCGGATAAGCACAAAAAATTTCATCAAAATCGGTCAAGCCGTTTTGGAGGAGTATGGCAACGAAAACTGTGACACGAGAATTTTATATATTAGATATATAAAAATGAGTCCCTATTACCTTTGGCCTTGGTACGGCATCACGCGCGAACGGCTAGACCGATTTGGCTAATTCTTTTTCTTTGTGTTTGGAAGAGGTTCATTAAGAAAAGAAAAAAAATCGTATGTCGGGACAGCTAGCCGTCTTATTGCCGACTGGACTTGAACAGTTAAGAGACTGTATGGAGCTTTCGTACTCCTCTATTTATTGTTAACTGCATTTGAGTACAAAGTCCGATAGCATTTGGAAATATTATGGATGTTATCTTTCTATCGATAGAAATTAATTGACAAATAACATTTTAAGTTATGCGATAAGATACAATGTAAATAAATAAAACGAAGCTGGTTTATCTACACCATCTATTGCTCAAGAAGGGCTGGACCGATTTTAATTATCTTTGATTTGTTGGATTCGACTTCACCCCGAATAACAGAATAACTATGTCAATATAGCAGTGAGCTTACGGTTACAACAATAACATAGTAATAAAACGTTATCGTAAAATATAGTAGGTACCAGAAGCAGGAAAAGATAAGAAATATATAACTAGTCACGTCACCATTTGCATTCAAATTTCTCGTTAACGCACTACGAAAAAAAATCATGAACGTTTTTAGGCATTCGTTTTCCTCTATATAAAATATATTATATTATAATACACATATGACAGCATTTTAAGGATAAAACAATCTTGCCATCTCACCTAGTCCTTTTTGGCGTAAAGAGTATAGAGCGCCATTTCACTCAAGACTTGCACACTTAGGCTTCTTTTACATTAATTAATCTCTTCATACATGACCGCCGATTCAGAGTACTTGTACAGAGAAGCTTTCTATAATTGAGTAGCTACTTTGTCAACTTGACATATAGGAGTTCGACCTTGGCCTTCCACGGCTTCCAGTCACACTCGCATTGTATAGGTACCTTTTTGTCAGTCTTTATCACTCATTCGTCCTGTGTCCAATCCAACGTAGCATTCCCTTTTTCACCTTACAACTATACCTATTTCAATCCAATTGTTACAAATCCCTTCCTTGCGGATGCGAAGCGACCGCATCTCTCTAAAGTTTTAGTTATAAAAGATACGAGTTTTCCATGTTCTATATAACAAGAAGCCCTACAAATTGTGACCAACATAAAAATAAAGCAAATAGTGAACACATCTGTTCAGAAATTTTTTTACAATAAAAAAGGTTTGTAACCACACAGGAACTATTAGGTTACAACATTTGAACCTGATAGCTTAATTTCCATTCCAACTGTTCTAATTTCACCCGTACTTCTTTTAGAATTAGGTTTTGTTTACTAAGCAACACGCTTGGACTTTTTTCGTCTGGTAACAATTTTGACGTTTTGTCTCGAAACTTTACAGTATAGAGTTATCGTCTTTTTAGTTCTTTTTGAGGGATGTTCTCATATACAATCATCTAATTATTAAGGCTCATGTTACATTGGTACATGAAATGGATGTAGATACTTATATTAAAATATCTGTTTAAGTAGTAAGTCGTTTAAAAGAGGCAAAATATTTATTCAAATACAATTCGTCAGTCTTAGGGAAAGTAAAATTTGTGAGATAAATAACAGTTTTGATTAGCAATACCTTGTATTAATACTTTATCATACAATTAGTATGAAAAATGTACCATAACAAAACGATAAAAATTACCAATTCATTTATTTATTAAAATAATTGAACCAAATCATAAAATCTATCGATGATCGTAAATGTACAGCAAGTGAGATCGAATGTTAAGTAAACAAATAATGTGTTTGCTGCTGATTAATGACTCTTATCTCCGTTTTGATATATAAACAATCTAAACCTGTTATAATATGAAATGTAATGGGGTCGTTATAATAATTAACGAGTATCATAAGAGTTGTTTATTATTTTCTCTCTCAAAAGTTACCAGGATAACATTTTATGTATATAAAGGCAATCTGTTCAAAATATTTGGATTTAAGACACGCGTTTGACTCAATCGCAATGAAAATATCAGGGAAATTAATAATGGCACGTATTACCAAGGATTCCTTGCAAATCTAAATACAGAAGACCATCCAAATTGAGGCAAATTATACCATTATTATGGTACCTAATAATTTCAGTTCTGATTGCTTGACTGTGGTATGCATTTAGTTTGAATGCATCTCTATAGCTGACGACTCAATATCTCACGATTAGATTATCCTTGTTTTTATTACGCGATGATTTTAGGAATATCACCGTACTATTTCCGACTTATCTGGATGTAACATTCCGAAAATAGCGTTATCAAAATACCGATTCATCATAACATTTGCAGGAACGTCCAAAAATAGATAAGAACTTTGCCTTAACTGTGTTGTCGGCTGTGCCATAACTTTGCAGAGTTATTTATCTACGGAGCTTTATCAAAAACCTTGGTAATTTTAATCTGGCAAAATTCTGTGCCGGTTATCCTTCGTGTAAATTGTCGCATCTGTCGTCTGTCACCGGTCGTTGTTACCATTCAACAGGCGTACAAATTGACTTCATGAATAAATTGATGCAGATTAATAAAGTGGTCGGCGATAAGTGACGTGGCTTGTCTTATCAATACTGTTTCACTTGTAAGTTCCTTCGACAGTAGGCCGGCAGCCGGCTGATCGTTCGTCCGCGTTGCACCGTCTGTTGCCATTCTGTCGTCACCTAAATTATAATCAACGTACGCAAATCTAACATTGTGTACGAACATTTGCAGTGTTCCTCTATTTTTGTGATAAACAGCATGTGAAATAGCGAGTTATGGTAATTCGTGTTTGAACAGAATTTGTCAGTGAAATAATAGTATCTTAAAATAAATGTGACTAATGTAATGTATGAGATGACGGCTGTAGACTCTTATGGAATATTTAATGATTGTCACACTGATGGGAAACTGTAAGTAGTGCCACTTGTATTAATATTTGCTTTACTAAATCAATGTTCTATATACACGTTGAGTACGCGAAACGCGAATATCTTCAAGCGACTGGTCTGCACATTCTTTATCAGCTTTAATGATTGATTACATTTCCTTGTAAGCAATTGTATGTGATGTATTACCTACTTCAACTACATACATCAATAAAATCAACATCAATTTTATTAATATCTAAACATCTTCCCCTGTCTTCCACACCGCTTTCCGTTAAACAATTCAAAAGCCATAAAGCGAACACATGTCGGACCTTGTACAAACAAAGTTGGTTTATGTTTTACATTACGACAAGGGACTCCGTTGTTTAATATAACATACAGTTTTGTATCTTCAACTTGTATTTTTTGTCTATATCATTCAAAACAGTGAATTTCTTACCACTATCGTCTTCCTTCTTAAAACACTATTTTTTATGCATAAAGGTAACAAGTTAGGTATAACTTCAATGTTCTTAACCATTAAGAAATCCTCTATTCTCTAAACCATATCAATATCGTTTTCCACACCAAACAAAGCTAAATGACTTCGTATCTTTAGCTAAACAGTAGCTAATATACTATTAGCACTATTCATATCTAGTCTCGCAGCATGTGTTATCATAATTACATCTACTATGGTACATGCCATAGCCGTGGGTCACAATGGAGTATTGTCTCCATTGTTTATGGGTACTGTCTCCTTTGAGCCATCCCTAGTTTATATTATATTACGTGACTTAGGAATTTCACTTATGGTCTGATGAAGCTATGTTAGGAATGTTCTATTATATTAATCCTTTCAATTAAATGCAATTAGATCTTTACGTGCAATAAGCCATGTTCGGGGTAGATCCACTATAAGCCTCTTGCTTCCACGTTCATCAATCTTTATTAAGTTTTCAACAGCTTAACATGCTGTTGAAAACTTGTGCAGTTTCTGCAATGTTCCTGCATAAGCAAATTGTTAATTGAAGAAAATTGGACCAGTCTCTTGTCTTGCATTTCTTTTTCTATCAACACTTCATTTTAAACGATTATAAATCAAATAATACAGCGCAATTTAGGTTACAAATGTCAAAAAGCATGAGTAACATTCAAATTATCTAACGTTATGTTAAAATTATGTGTTTTTTCATCGTACAATTACGATAATAGGATTGAAAAACGATGAAAATGTAACAAAAAAATGTGCTAATTCTTTTGTCACGAAGTACTCTAAATTGCAAAAAATTAAGCCTAGAATTGTCAAATTAAGTTTTAGTGCTGTCGAATCAAATCCTGTCAAAACAATGAAGAATAATTTAGTTTCAATGAACAACTGAGTAGTGTAAATATTTTAGTTCAGACAAGTGACAGAGAGAAATGGAAACGGTATTTTGTTAAAAAAATACTATATAATATGACACTATCGTAACTAAAAGTACTTGTGTATGTTTGCTTTGCCACAATAGCCGATGTTTTATTGGCGGGCCAAATATTTAATAATGAGTAACATATTATTTTACGATCACACACACACGCTGTACTGTTTAAATTGGCCTGAATTGTTTGGTATGCGCGGAAGCTTGTAAATATAATGTCTGGAATAATTTACTTTGCACCTTGTATTGTTCTTGCGAGCCACTTCGCAAAATGTTCATACATAAGTACATACATATCAGCACGCCAAGGCTTAATGTTCATGATGGTACCTATGATGACTAGGTACAAATTTATAAAACGATATCGACCGTAATTTTGATCTGTGTACACGTCGAACAGTCACTCCACTTGGGGTTCTTCATGAAGGGTGTGAAGGATTTGCGGGGTCGGCAACGCGCGGTTGATAACTCTGGTGTTGCAAGCGTCCATAGGCTACGGTAAACGCTTACCACAAGGCGGGCCGTATGCTTGTTTGAAAGAAAAACTCAAAGCCTTCTTAGATCCGTATTCAAGAACTGACATCAAGCGTGAATGGAGATTCAAGCCTAGAATTTTGGTAGATAAATCTGTACTTGAGTCTCGATTCGGAGCCTTAGTCACTGTATATCATACACATACATACAAGAATCGATAAAAATACCGTCACGACGTGGCGGATCGACATTGAGCTTTGTCCCTTCTGCTGCTGGCACAACGACTCATCTCAACCCTCTCCCACCCCCTTCCTAAAAATGGCCAAAAGTATAAGGATATAAAAGAATCAGCAAAGGACAGGGTCAATTGACAGATTCATCAACTGCAGCGACAAGAGTATAAGTAGGTACATAATAACCCTTAAATCAAAGAATAGGAAACTAAAAACGCAGTAGGTCAAAAGATTACGTGTTCTGAATACGACGTAGCTATGCGTCTATTTCGCTAAAGAAACGTCAATATATACATTGAAGTTATCATTGACATTTTAAAATGATCAATAATACTAGGTCAGTAAAACCCAAAGATAATGCAACTAACTAGTTAGGCACTAGTTATTTGTTCTGTGTTAAAATCATAACAAATGATAACCTAGTACGAGATGAAATCGTCAGTTACTAGCATTAGATAACAGTGTATTTGATAGTTCTCAAATCAATTGTAACAATTCGATATCGCTGGCCTTGTCAAAGACAGAACCGGTCCTGATAATTCTAACGCCAAAAGCCTTGGCTCACTTGCAGTTGACGAATGTTTTCACTTTTCACGGTTTCATATCGGTTTTTATTGTAGACGTAAACTAGTTTATTCATCTGATCTCACTTGGTTACTTAATTGTGAACACATCATTCCACTTTTGGTGGTAAAAATATAACTAGAATGGTATGGAAAAGAACCCAGTTTGTGTCAAAATTAGCTTCTATACGGATCAGCCTTTTGGTAGTAGCAGTTGAGTCCTAGAAGTAAGATTTTAATCTTTATTTTCAGGAAAATAACGTTCTAATTCTATTAAATTAATTGTGTTGTTTTTAACTGTAATATTAATTAATGTATACCCTTTTTAAACTTTACGAGGATTTAACTGAGTCCTTCAAAACTACAAGTCTGTTATGTGATAATAAGAAATGTGGTAGTAAAGAGTCATGTTAAAGATTGTAAGTTATGGAAATTTGCGTACTCAATTATATCATTGACACTGTTACTCAAGCGTTAATTAAGCGTTGCAAAGCTAGGCTTCGTGTGTTCACTCCTTGCATCTAAACAAACATTTAGTGTAATGAACTTTCTGCCTTAAGTCTGGATCATAGAAATATATTTACAAAAATATTAATACTTATGACTATGATTTGTTTGGTACTCATAGCTTGAGTTTTATTTAGTTTGGGTCTTGTTTGAGTCTAGATGGCCTTTCTGATGTTGTTATTCGTTGCATATCGTTTTCATACTAAAATTAAGATTCTGATCCTTATGTGAATGGCAAAAAGTTAAAAGTTGATAGGTACATTTCACGAATATTTTTATAGTATAGAATAGATATGGTCGATAAAATGTGTTAATCGATCAAAGTCAACAACGAAGAAATATTTTAATATCATATTTAAATAATCAATTCTCAATCTTAGATCGTTTGGGTTAAAGTTCAATTAAAACTGTCATGGGAATCGTAACCATGAGGCCAGCAGCGTTGCCAGATTATTTATTATTCTTAGCCTAAAATAACATTTTCCTTAATTCAATAAATATAAAAAAAACCTCACTTCGTCTTAAAAAATATGGCGCTGGATGTCAAATATGAGTATATTTTGGATAAAATCCTTTTAAAATTTTAGTGTTTTTTGAACATAAGCGATGACCTCCTAATATGACCTTCTTGTCAAAGAAAATAGGGCTTAATTTCAAGTCGATAAGCTCCACTTTATTTGTCCTCAGGCCTCTTCAAAGGCTCAACCACCACGCTAGACGGGATCGGTTTGCGGCCGATGCCAGCCGAACGGCCGAAGACGTTACGAAAACTAAAATCAGTGTACGACGCCTCCCCGACAGAACCACCAGTAATCGTGGCACCTAACTTGAGCAGCAATGGTCAGGCGCTTGACAGGAGCGTCAATGGAATCGAGGACGAGGTGCGGAGACGCAGCAACACTACCAGCTCGACTCAGAGCGGGGACAAGTCGCTGTCGATACTCAGTCCTTTTGATGAACAGGTAAGGTCTATTTTGCTTTGGAAATTTATATCTGTTGTAGTACCTACCTACATGTGTACCGTGAAAATTATTTGTATAAAAAACGACATTAAAATTGTTCTAAAATATTAATTTAGTAGTTAGGTTACGAATGCTAGTAGTTCTTATAAATTAATCAGATACCTAATACTTCTTTATCTCATTGAAAGTTTTATGAATCAAAATGTGTAATATATAGGTACCAACAGTATATGATATCCCATTGCAAACAAAATTAAAACTCCTCTAAGTTACCTTCAAAGACAGGAAGTGACGGAAATTATTTCTTCTTTGTTCTTCGATGTTTCATCATATCTTTTCAATGCATTGAACAAAAGCCAAGGACTTACTGACGCTACTGAAATGAACACCAATTAAAATTTCAATTTAGCGACAGGAGTGTTTCGTAACGCTACTACGAACTTAGAATTCTATACAAACGAGTATTATCTTACAAATCTTTAGGATCACTTACAAGCATTTATTCCTATACCTTTCTCATGTGCGGGGTTAAATAAGGATGGCAATACATTTAGTCCTGACAAATTAGTTTGGTTTAGTGATTTTATACAACATAATCGACATTATTATTATACTTTCCTCGCCTATTTGGTATCGTTGCAATAATGCACAAACAAGTCGAATCGATTATTTTCACATATCAGCTGCACCTACATTGATAACGAATGCACTGACTGCTGATAATGATTGTAATGAGAATTGCGACAAAAACAATTTAAATTTTAAAGTATTGATAAGGTGATGCAATGGATTTTCGCCCTACATGTTGGAGCTAAGGTAGACTTTCAACTAAGAATCATGATTCCGGGGATGATAGTCGCCATGTCTGTACCTTAGCTTAATGTAAAAAGGGCCTCTACGTGTTAGACATATGGATATATGTCCAACACGCAAGCTTAGAAACATGACCCATAAGGCTTCGTGAAATTATGACAATCATAATAATAATAATAAAAAAAGTTTTATTGTGTCCAAAAATGTTTTGCAATCAAAATCCAAAATTGCCAATACTTCCGATGATATAAATATCAATGAAGAGAAACATACAAAAGAGGTTCAGGTTTCTCAGCCTTTAAGAAGTGTCAGACTCTAGATGGTTTCATAGTGGTTACTATAGGGAATAATTATTGGTCGAAAATCGACGCAGTAGGAAAAAGAACGAACACTGCTGTGATGGGGAAAGCCCAAGAGAAAAGCAAATAGCCAAATTTTGATCTTTACCTTCCACCGTTATCAATTTCCAAACGGTTGCAGGACCTGAATATGTAGCAAAAGATGTAGATTAGACTGTTTTCCTACCACCATAAGATTCAGGTGTTACCTTATAGTTAGTATGTTTGTAAATTGATGGAATGAGATTGATCACTGATGTTATGTAATTCGTGTCATAGTCATAAGACTTGTTACAGAATGATTGTGGGACATTTCGCTATAAACCAAGTAGGAAACAATAAAGTCAGTAATTTACTGACAGAGAATACAAAACGAAATGTTAAGCTAATACTTATATAGGAAAAGATAACAAAATTGTTAAATATAACAAAGAACGGTGACATAAAAAAGAAAAATGTCGTCTTAGATGCGGGTGGAACCCCCATATCGTGACACGATATTTTTAGATAAATTTGTCATGTGTGAACACATGCAGGTAGACAGGTGGTATGGCAAGTGAGGCAGATGTTTTAATGCCAACTGCAAGTTATTATTAAGAAAATAATAAGATAAGGAAAACGTAATTTATTGCAATATTCGTTTTTTACCCATGACGTAGCTCTCGTCTACAAAATAAAGCTTCTCCGAAATAGTGTAGATTCCCATTTGTGAATTGATTTTTAAAATAGGTCATGAAGTTCCAGTTCTATAATACGAGTATGCAGTAACTTAGGATATTATCTCTCAAATGACAATCAGAATGGAAACTATAAATTATATGTTTAATTATTCAGCCATAGTAGAGACTAATGACTAATTTCGTGAGGGACATATCGATAATACTGCTGCTAATTTGTTGACAGGAGGAATGGGCGAAAATATCCGAGATAATGGCGTCATTTGGAAGCAAGTTGGTCCGAGAATCAGTATTCGTGTCCGAGCTAGAGCAAGAGTTTACATCTAGGCTCGGATTGAGCTGTTCTGAGTCTAGTCTCAGCCCTTCTGTGGCTTCCAACCTTGGCCTATGGCTTGCTGGATTGGGACTCCATGATTATGAAACTTTGTTCCTGGAAAGCGGCTATGATGATGTGGATTTTGTTGTGAGTACATTCAAGCACCTACCTTTTTCAGTTGAATTTAATAACGATTACCAATTTTATTTGCGGTCCATTAACATGCCACCCATAGACTGTGAAAGCAAAACAACTTGATAATACAGTTGTTTCTACTGCCGCACAACTTTCAGAATTAAGGTACGATGTGGTATTTAACCGCAAAGGAATTTGTAATCGCCATTAAATTCATCTATAAAGAATGATGTTAGTATGTTATTCTTTTATCACGTAATAGTAGGATGTCGCTTATCTTTTATCTTTTTTTGTTACGTAGTTATCGGATACTGCCAAAATTAAGAAGTTTTTTCAAAATTCTAAAGTGCAAATTCTTTCCCAGAATGGAATACTCGACGACAATGACCTCCGTGAAATGGGTATTGAAGAGAATGATAGAAAAAAAATACTAGAGTCATCAAAACAATTACCTCTTAAAATAGCAGAAATAAGCAATAACCATAACAATAATACTATTAGTAAAAACCAAAACGAATCTGTAGAACAATGGTTAAGGAATATTAACTTAGAACAATATAGTGATACGTTTAGGAAGCATTTATATGTAGATATGGATAGAGTGAAACGGATCTGGGAAGTAGAGCTAACTGCAGTGCTAGAAATACAGAAGACTGGACATCGAAAAAGAATTCTAGCTTCGGTTTCTGGTCAGCATAACGGGCCTGCTAATCATATGGAAGATATTAATGCTGATCTCAATACTTTGGTAAGTTATCTTTGCTTAGTACATACATTAATTTTCATGACACACACACAATTTGGGAAAAAGCAGTAAGTGATGAGGAATCAGAATAAGTAGTTGCATTTGTAAGAAATATGGATGGGTAATTTATAGGTAACGGACAAGACGAATACGTATTTAACGAGCATATAAAATGTTTGTAGTTAGTTCCAGTGCTTAAATATGAGAATATTTTTGTCAATAATTTTCCAAGCAATGAATCCTACCCTACATCGACCCACCATTTTGACATGTGCTCATTTAAAGCTTATTGGCTTTCCTGATACTAGTTCAAATATAAATAATGCATTTGTTAGAGAATAGTTTTATTAAAATATTCTATCCTCCAGACGCGCAATCGTAGTAACAGACGCATATAGCATAATAATTTGCAGTTTCCCATGAGGTGGAGCTATTTATTCATATACCAATGTATATAACAGGATAGAAACGTTGTTTTGTCATATAATTATTTCCAATAAAATAAATACAGAGTTAGGATGTTTGCTTATTACTCACACTCATTAACGCTAAAACGGCTAAAGAGAATTGCATGAAATTTGGTATGGAGACGCCTGAAAGAATATGTATCTGGGATCCTACAACGGACACAAAATAACTTAATGTTTGTTCGAGATGTGTTAAAGAATCGGGTAAACTAATACGTAATCAGGATATTGATACGTATATAGGTAATATCGCAAAAATAAACGTTTCGAAATCATTACTTGGCAACCCTATAAATGCAGAGGTCAACAGATTTGACATCTGAGCAATCAGTTCAATCTAAAGCCCTGTAAAAAGGATATCGTTTACAACTCAGTGTTCCAAATGATAATCGGATAAAGGCGGGTGTTGCTGCGATACACAGCAAAGTATCGATGAAAAGGGTAATAGGAATAAATCATAATGGGTACTAGGCCGCGTGGAATTTATTTTTGACTCTATTATAAGTCAAGATAATGAAGCGCCAGTTTATTTATTTATTTATTTGAAACTTGATGCACAATTTCAGTACAATGGTGGACTTAATTCTAGAGCATTTTCTGCCAGTCGACCACAGGTGACACTAGAAATGCAGTAGGAGCAGGTGTGACACTTAGTATGGAGCAATTTCTTTTCATGAAATTGTAGAGCCTGATTAAAAGTGTCTTTACTGTCTTCTATAATAATAGCTCAGAGTAGATAATATACTACGTACAAATAATAGTTTCCAAGGGGTATTCTGAATACAAGTATATTGCAATTAAAATGAAACGGAAACAATAAAATACATTTTAACCAATACAACGAATCTGGTGAGATAACATAACACTGCAGTTCTTTTAAAAAAATACTGCTTCGTAAAACCATGAAACATCACCAGCATCTTATTAAACCTCCAAATTATTGTTTATTATTTCATATCTGGCAACTTTATTATGCAAATCCTCATTACTTATTCATATCTAATGTAAAAGATGCCCAGGTGCATCGTATTAAGGAATTAATGACGATACAATTTATTTTAAAGGGGATGTCCTTTGCCACAACGAGAGCTATGAAGATATCTAGCCAACAATTTTATTAGCTACATGAATATATTTGTGTAGTTTAATCTAGAAATAGTTTGTAGTTATTAGTTGGGTTACCATATTCGACTTGTTAAAGTGATAATTTGATTCTTAACATTTTAAGGAGATGCTATGAATACCTTGTTATGTGTATTTTGCCCTTTTTATCCTGCATCCCTTTTAGAGTAGGTAAAAAATATAGATCTCGCCTTTGCGTAACACACTTCTTTCACTACTTCAACATTAATTCATACCTTAAAGTTCTAATAACTCTACCGTCACATTAGATCGAAAGATTATATGGGATTTTTTCTCTTTCTATCTCGCATTGTAAAATTTACTGTAAGCATTTCATTTTAATATTCTTATATTTTTTATAGTTCCAATTTCAATTTTTTAATGCTGCCTAAAGAATCTAGCACAACAAAGCCAACCCTATCGAAAACCGTCCCTAGAAATCATCTGTCAATTATACTCACTTAAATTACATTTATTGCACATTTATCGTCACCAGTCTTTATGACACCTGTAGGGTGTTGCCTGGTTACCCCCTAACACGTGCGCGGTTGTAATTATGAACTAGATGAGCAATTTCATCAGGATTAGCCATTTTAATCTCGTTACACATTTTCTGGCGACGAGGTGGCACGATCATGTTAAGTAGTTTTAGGGGTAATGTGAATTTTTAGGGTAGCTCACATGTTTACTTGTTTATAAGTTTAAATTGTATAAAGTATTAATTGATTTGGAATAGTTTTATCGACTTCAATTTCTGGTGGAGCCATATCCTTAGTCAATGTTGATATATCTAGAACTACCGCCTTCACAGTATTTTAAACTAGCTTTAGCTTCACCCACGTGGATCTAGATAAAGATAGATAGGTTATCTGTATCCTTCCCCAGGTTATAATATGTCTCATTGCCAAATTTCATTACGATCATTACGAAAAGATAGCAAACAAACAGTTACTTTCGAATCTATAATGTTAGTATGGTTATCTACTTATTCTATAAGTAGTTCTTCAATGCCTGTATAATGTTCTGCAATGTACGCTCCTACAATTTATGTGAATGCAGTGCCTTTTTTTAATTTCACACGTCGTCAACCTCGTATAGGTAATTAGTGTTCAATTCGAGGTCTATTCATCGCGTTTCATTCATGGTGGAGAGAGGCACTAACCACAGTCGGTGGCTTTCGAAGCGAATACTGTAAATGGACTCCAACTAAGGGTTTGTACGTAAATACAATTTTGTGTAATACACCTGTTTTGAAATGAGATAATTTTTAAATTAATCTGTTAACTTCAAAGGCGTCTATTTGAAATAGATTATACGCGGTAGATAGACAAAGAAAAAATCATTAATGTGTGATAAAAAAAAATTTCGGTGAAAATAGATCTTAATACATTTACGCTTACAATTAGAAGCTTAATATTGTGTTAATTCGTTATTCTAATATATCTACACGAATTGTCTCAATTCTTGCGGCTATTCAGTTCGAATGATGGAATTGTTTTTGTGTATTGTTACTTTATCAGCTGACGTATCATTATCACTTCGAAATTTTCAACGAAAACCAGTAGTACGGTTAACTAACCTATAGGACTCCACAATATCTCCCAGCCACCATTCGAGTTCATTCCAATGGAACATTACTCTATTCACTACAGCCTGAATACTCCCTGTTTTTAACATCAAATGACACTCGTCAAATTAGACGCTTGACACTGTCAATTATTTCCCCTTTTGTACCTTCCTAGTGCGTTAATTAAAAATTTACGCTTTTTCGTTTTTATCCCAGTGTTGCATCATTACTTTTGTTTCCACCTCTGAAGTGTGAAACTGCGTTCGAGTGTCTCTTTCTGTTATGTTTTCATTGCAAACTTTTGTAACACCCTTCCCGATTTAATTACGTTATGTTTCGTAGTTTTTTTATTCGATCAATTGTACGAAATTGAGTTTAAATTTATTCTGCTTTTATTCCGCATAACATTAACTATAATATAATATTAATAAAAATAAAAATGTTCTTCCATAATTTAGGCAATTTTTCTTACGACATATGAAATCTATAAAATTGAAAATACATTAAATTTCAAAGAAGTATTAATAAATATTGGTCTATCAACATTAACGGAAAAGTAAGTAACTCAAAAAGTTGTTTACATAACACAAACATTATTATTTTAGAAAAACAACATACAGCAGCTGAAAGAAGAAATCAAAGAAAAACTACCACCTTCGGAGAACTTAAAACCGGTACCGCCTCATGTGGTCCCAACACTAGCACCTCTTGGAGGAGAGACGCTGAAGAGAAGTAAGAAGAACAGACCGGCTCCCCAACCCCCAAGACCATCGGATTTGGAGATCAGAGCACCTTCAGAGTTATTGGTTGGAGTACCAGGGGCTCTGAAGACACAGTGGAAGCACCAACCCTTTGTTCTAGTCACTGGAGCTGTTACTTATGTAGCCAATGTGAGTTTTTGTGAACTTTGTACTTTTGGTTTGTGTGATTATATTATTAAGTTTGTAGATTTGAATTTAAAATTTGGAATCGAATTTAAATTCCATAAAAGATAAGGTCTCAAAATAGATGAAACTTATAAAATTAAAACTAATGTTTTAAATGCTGTCTGTTATGATTTAGTACCTGGGGTCAACCGTGGTGAAAGAACTCAAAGGGACAGAGTCCACGAAGAAGTCTATACAGAAGCTCAAGAAATCAACCAAAGAACCAAGGGATTCTCCCGACATCATCCTTTCTATCAGCTACAGAGGGGTCAAGTTCCTGAATACTATAACCAGGGTAAGTCGATGACCTATCAAATTAACTAAATAATTGTCACTGTCATTTGAAAATCGTGTTTGTAATTTTTTTTCGTACTATCCAATCTGGTTATGGGAAAGCGTTAAATATCCACAATATTTTCATTGAAGATTCAATTTCTAATTCTTAACTTGGATGCAAAAATCATTTTACCATATTTAATAACCTATTTTCAACTAAATGTTGTAACATATATGTTTGTGAAACTAATTAATTAACTTTAATACCAACATCAAACATACTAGCCTAATCCCAAATTTACGTCGAAAAGTGAAAACTAACACGAGACTGTCCAAGTATCAGAAAATCACTCAACCGCACACCAAAACATCCCTTTGCTGAGGTGAGGTAAAGAGCCTTGAGATCAAAAAACTGACTTTGCTCTTTTGATTTTTAATTATGGATCATTTTTCACACTTGATCGGACCAGTGGCCAATCTTTGCCTTTGTTTCTTCGAAAAAAAAAGGATTGTTATATTTCGACCCTTTTCAACATTGTTTTTTGTTTTAGAAGTATTCACGGTTAGTTAAGTGGGATAATTAGTGTTCTTCGCTGTTATTCTGCATGATTTATTTTTTTACAAAGTATTTTTTACTTTTTTTTTTATTTCCAAAAGTCCATACAAATGGGAATATTTTTTTTTCAAATTAAGAAATAAGTATTTTTTGTCGAGTATCACTGGCCTCTAGATTCACGACTCTGTGTTAATTTGTGAATTAGTTTTGTAATAAAATAATTTTGACTTTCCATCTTTTACTATAACCTATAAAGTAGAGAGAGACCTATAAAGTGGTAATTTAGATCTTCCTAAGTGCCTTATTAGGGCCTAAACTGAATAAATTATTATTGATTTGATTTTTTGAGAGTTTAGGATATATTAGAGGATCTGAACTATATTTTGTCTTATTTTTAGGAGCTGGTGTGTGAACACGAAATCCGCAACATCCACTGCGCCTGTCAAGATGCAGACGATCTCACACACTTTGCGTACATCACTAAAGACCACACGACCAGGAGTCACTACTGTCATGTCTTCAGGGTTGCCACTATGGTGAGTCCTTGTACAATTTATTACATTAGTAACATCGATATTTTTGCGTTAGCAGTTATCGTTTCAGATACTTAATGTCTAGATTAATTTACGACAGTGATTTTATAATATATATTTACTAGCAACTACTCAATTGCCATGAACTTAAGAGAACTTTTAAAATTGTTTAAGATTTTAAAACGCTTCAATAGTACCAGGGATTCTCTTTTCGATTCGCAAAAGAACACAGACAAAATTTTGCTTTTCTATAATATCCGTATATATTAAACGGGAGTCTCCTGTATGTCTATTATTGTATGGTTATGCAACTTATCCTGTGCGGTTACATTAATCAAAATAATTCTTGTCAGATTCTTCTGAGCAAAAACAACCCACCGAATCCGGTGTACTTTGTTAAGGCTAGACTCAAATAAAGATGAATTCTATTTGGAAATTCCAAAAATTCCCCAGGGTATCAAACATTCTACCGTAAAATAAAGCTCAGCTCCTTTATTGCAGGATCAAGCAACAGAAGTCATATTAACACTAGGCGAGGCATTCGAAGTGGCCTATCAGATGGCGTTACGTGAGCAGTCGAACAGAACGAGAGTTACCCAATCTATGGCCAAGACACCAACACACGATCCCATGACAACTAGCAATAAGGAGAAACCAAACGTTAACCACGGACGCTCGCATTCCATCACAGAGATCAAACTTAACGGACATCAGTTGAAGATTGCACCGTTACCAGCATCACTATCAAATGAAGACTTTCAAGCATCTTCCAGAAATTCGGACGGATCGAAAAGTCCCAGAACACCTCTACTCAAAGCACCCATAGCTTCAACAGAAGAGTTGTGAAAAGTAAGGTATAAATAATAATAGTAATGTTTCCTAATGCCCTGGGCATCGGACCTAACGAAATTTGACATGCGACTAGGGCAGTCCCCGCGGTTGATAATGTTATCGATTGTCGAACGAATAATATAATCGAGACACTCAGTTGTGTTAAAGCATTCAATTTCATAGTTAAGTCATAATGAATTCGATTAAGGGTTTGGTGAAGGCCTAATTATGAGATCGTAAGGACACGCTGTCTTCCCAAAGGAGGAACTTCCAAGTAATTAAAATTAAAATTTTAGACATTTCATAAATATAATCTCTCGAATTTTAACGGTAAATAAAGTATAATTATATAAAAAAGTAAATTTGGATGTTAAAAATAAGTACCAACAGATAAATTATACTGAAATTAAGTATACAGTATAGGTCTTTAATATATGGTAATTGAGTCACTATTATATATCAATTTCGACGCTGCTTTTATGAACCTTAACCTTATTTATTATACTGCTACTGATTTATATTAGTATTATATTGCTACTGTATAATCTAGTATATAAAAATAGGTCGGGTTTTCCTTCCTGACGCTATAACTCCAGAACGCACGAACCGATTTCCACGGTTTTGCATTTGTTGGAAAGGTCTTGGTCTTGGTTTATAGCAAAGAAAATTCAGGACAAACAGAAAAAAAAATGTCTACCCGTGCGAAGCCGGGGCGGGCCGCTAGTATTAGATAAATAAATATATTACTATTGAATAGTATCATTCTAGGGGCTGTTATTTATGGTAGTGTATTCATTATTGTAAATTTTTGTTTCGTTTAGTGTATAACGATGTGAGTTGTTGGCAGTTTTAATTAAATAATTAAAATATGACGTTACATTGTTGCGTATGATTGTACCTAATGGACGGGACTTTATATTATTTTAAGAGTTTTGGATGTCATATTGATAGAGGCCTAAATTATAATCTCGATTTTGGATATTATATAAAAACACATTACCAATGCGCTTGGTGTTGTATTAAAATGATGTAAATAGATTAGCTATAAGTAATTATAGGGAGTATTTTAGATGGGTTGTTGATTATGAACGCATCTTATGACAAGATATATTATGTAAACTCAAATTCGCCTAATAAACTATAGTACATAAAACATATCAATACCAATGTTTTGTATGTATGTACATTAACCAGAATTTTAGCCCAAAATTATAGGGTTTTCTTAGATTTTTAAAATCCTTACTTCTGGTTAGTGTAGCAAACATATTGTTGTATTTTAAAAATTGAGCTTCCGATGTTAATTTTGCATGTAAGCCGTGTATCAGATGTATTTAATATCGATTGCCAACTTTTATTGCGGTCCATAAGTATGCCACCCATACATTGCGAATGCAATCCGATGGCAAACACAGTTTGGCAATACCAAGTCGTTTTAGCTGCCGCGCCAAGTTCACAATATAGGCACGATGTAACATTATAGCGCCAATAAATTTGTAATTATTATTAAATTAATCTGGAACATGAGTTAGTTGATATTATATCGAGTTAAAAACGTTGTCATTTACAATTATCATGTCGAGAACGACAAAAAAGTTTTTTGAAAATGTGTTTTAATATTTTCATCAATTATTGCAACTGTTTGCTCAAGTTAGCAAATTCAATTTGTAAAATTATTTGAAATAATAATATCACTGCTGAACATAATATTTTTTCATTGTATGCGTTATTAAGGATTAGGTATCTATGTGTTATAATAATTTGAGATTTCCTGTAATCCATGTGATATGATAATGAAAAGTAAAAAGTATTCAAATTAAGTTTTATTCTTTCATTTAACTGACCTTTATTTACATTTATGCAATTAAATTTAATATATATCATAAATATGATGCGTTATATGTGTCATTTTAAGAATGTTAATGTTTAAATATACAGTTTATCTTATGATCAATATTAGATGTAACTATATATGCTCGTTTTAATGCATTACTATATAGATTATATATAGCGAATATTATGGTAATATGGTAAAATTTACTTTAATATTAAATATAGTGCCAAATTGCAATACTACAGGAATATACGCCAATATTTAACCACAATTAATTACAATATTAATTTTGTAAGAAAATTGCTCATTAAAACACCTCATATTCGTAGAGATGTTTCGATGCCTACAATATATTATATTATTTAATATATTATAATTATTCGACCGTCCTTTTTGTCTGAATTGAGACGTGTTGCAGTTATTTAATTGACCACCAACCATTATTTCCCACTTCATCTGCGATTAATAATTGAAAAATGTTACAGTTGTCCAAACATTTTTTTATAGAAATTGGAGGTAGATCCTTGGCAAATTTTATCAATACAGAAATACTTACATTTTTAAATATTAGCTTGGCATATATTTTTAAATCCAATTTCACGTAGGTACAAACAATACATATATATTATGTTGAGTAATACATATTTCATTTACAGAACTGACCATTTTACCATGTAACTATTAAATATATGTTTAGATATATGATGTAAAATTATCAATGAAATTAATTGAATATCAGTGGATGTATACCAAAAAAAGTTATATTAATTATTAGTATACATAATAGTTTGGAAATAATTACTATACAACACAATATATTCACATATTTAATAACTATGCTATATGTTATAAGTATATGGTAGTATTTATAAAAAAAGCATAAATAGTGAACAATGAACACTGCCGCGGAAACAAAATAAATATTTCATATATTATAATATAGGGCCTATACTTTTATAAATTTTATATTTGCTTTACAGTTATACATATTTTATTTATGACCTATGATTTATAGTAAATGGTAATCAATATATGGTTTGACCAACCAATGCTTCGTATGTATAATTATATTATATTAGACTATATATTATAGTAGATATTATTGGTTGTGTACCTTTCTTTTATAGATTTACCGAAAATGTATGGTTGTTGAGAGTTTCCCAATATTACTGTAAATACCTACCTATATTATAACATATTATATTCAAATCCAATAAACTGTGAAGTATTCAAACATTGGTCTTGTTATTCTAAATATTATGCTTTATTTGAATTTATTTACGACCTCACTTTATGCAATTTAGTTTAACGGCACTATCAGTGAGTAAACTTTTTGCTATAAAAATGGGAACTAAGAACAAAATGGCCAGATATAAGCAAGCACCTAAATTAATTCCTAAAGTGTTTCTTTTTATAAAATAGGTTAAACTATTTACCTATTTAAACTACCTACTGAAAGATCTGACCCAAACCAGAATCATGCGGGAGCGGGCCAAGAATGCTGGCAGCATTGCCACGCTGGACAGCTATGCTGATTCTCTGAGCGAGATATGCTCCACCACATTTTACGTTAAATAAGGAATTAATATTTAAAATAAAACCACCAATTTAAAAGACACCAGCATTCGATATTATTGCCACTGAAATAACTTTCAAAGTATTCTGCAATCTAACCTAAACTAGTTACCCAGGATTGAAATACGTTACGTATCCGTTACGTTACCGTCTCGCCGTGGATTGCATCGAGCAATTACGGGCTGATCACACGATCCAGTCCGCTTCATAGATGCAACTGATGAGAAATTTACTGCGCCGACGCTCTCATATTAACGGTGGACTGCCTTTAAATTTTTAAGCTTCGATAAATTTATAGGACGCATCCAGATTTTCTACCTTTTAAAAATTCCAGGATTTAAAGAGTCGTTGAGAATATTATCTGATCCTCTTATTTATGCTTGATGGCAAGCGACTAAAACTTAAGGTTAGTAAGCGATCACCCACGACACATCTTATTACAGAAATGTTACTCCCGTTCTAACATTTTATGAAAACCATCTTAAAAATCTTCTAAGTAAAATTTTTATTGACCTGGTAATTAGGTACATATTTGAGTATAAATTAAACTATTTACAAAAAAACAGAACTTAAACTACGTCCTTATGGATAAAAGATCTGACCCAAATCACGCGAGACCGTGCCAAAAATGCTGGCAGCATTGACATATTTGCCACGCGGGTTAGGAATGCCGATTCTCTGAGCGAATGTTATGTTCCATCTGCCACTTGAGGCCTCTGCCAGCTGACGTGAGACCTTAAAAAAGATTATATAATTATAGTTTAATGAAAATAATAACAAAATAATTTAAAGAAAAATCTTGCTATACGTGTTCTTGTAGGCGCATTATTCATAAGTTGAAAAAGGACAAATAATATTTTCGAGCGCAGTGGTAAATCATAATATTTGATGAAAGACAAGACCCGTGGTCTATTTACCATTTAGTAGTCTTGAGCCTCAAATCTGCTAATCTAACGGAAGATTTCAGGGGAAGCACGTTTTCTTTCACCAAAGAGTCCTACAGGATTTGCTTTGATTGCCCAAACAATATTTCAAGTTTAATTTCAACCAAATTGTTGGATTGTAAAAGTAATTGAAGCAGGAGTAGCAGTAAGAGGTGCATTCTTAGGAAATTTGTAAATCGACACTGGACATAACAACGCGATAAAGAGTAGGTACCTGAGTAGAAAAATTGAGCTATTTAAGAAAATGTATGTTTTTTGTCCGCAAAGTTCCATCTACCTTCTTTATTTGATCTGGGGGTAACACCAAGGAGTTCTGTATGATTGTCTTAAAACTATTTTGGCCAACACTCTTACAGATTAATGCAAGACCCGCCAGTTGACTGAACATTGATTTCTCCACAGCGGCCCATCTATTCTCTAACTAAGCTGGTCTGTAAAAGGACGTGATTCGGCTAATCTATGCCTCATTAGCTTGTATACTAAGTATCTTGTTGTAAAGGGGTGTTTACATCACTGTTCTACTCTTAAGTTTTGTATCAATACATGCACGTCATAAAGCCAGTCCCTCACGGCGTAGGCAGCCAGTGAAAAGCGTAATTATATTCTTGACTTGCACAGTTTAGCCGTGGTGGCCTTGTGGTTGAAGCAACCTGACATCTGATGGGTCAATGTATAGTATCAATGAATACAGTGATTAATCACACCATGAGCTTAAAAAGAGAGGTAGGGCGAATTGGGATCTCTCGTGGGTGTCCATTAAAATTGGAGCCGCCCGGCTGGGGACTGTACCTCCGCCTTACAGGACACCGCAGTCAAATAACATTACTATGATGTAGTGTTGTGGTTCGATACGACAGATACGCTTGTAGTAATGCTGCTTGCACAGTGAGTCCTCATCAACATGGTGGGCAACGCCTTATTAGTGCAAATCTAACTGTGATTTTTTCTATGGTTTAAAATGTCGATGTGAACTCACGAGGGAAGAAATCTATCCGTATTCATTTTCTATCTAACGTGAAACCTGAACCATCCTTTACAACTAATCGACCGTGTTATCCGAGATTAATAAATGGCGCTTAAAATTAACCTTTTTTCGGGCGAGCTAATGGTGCGATAATAATTAGCCGGTTTTTTAACAGCCCAACTGGGTGAATTTATTACGGGCGTTTGTAGCTAGCTTGCAAATGAGTTAATGCATAATGGTATATTCTTGAGCTTTTATAACTATGTTCGGTTTCGTTTGGAAAAGATGAGAAAAGAAAAAAAACAAGAGTTTCCCATAACTGAATAATGTTACTTTAATCAGGTTATCTACCCAGGTGGAAATCTTTTACCAACAAAATGCTACTTGTACCACAAACATTACGCGCACAAATAATATGTACCTGGTCTACAGATTCGCATTTCACGCTTGAATTTTTATAAGGGTTCCTTACTATGTTGATATTTTAATTAGAATATGCGTACAAAACATAAAATAAATAATAAATTTATTCCCATACACAATTCACGTAACTTGTTTGTTGTATTCGCTCTTCTTGAAGAGCGAATAACTAATTTAATAAAAGCTAACTATAAAAGACACACAGAGGAAAAAAAACAAGAAGCAATATAATGAAGTGTGTGAACTTTCGACAGGTAGGAGCCATGAAAATCTGATCATTACAAAATTATGAGCATGTAGGCATTATAAACAAATTTTAATCTAAATAGCTAATCTACTAATTTAACAAAAACCAACACATACAGAAGTCAAATACAGATTTTCAAGCGATATGTGTAGTAAAGAGTTGCGAGACGCGGCGTGTCACGTGAATTTGTCACGCGCGCCTGCCTTCTCTAATTAGCACGCAATTACCTGCCGACTATTGAGACCATATTATATCGACAGCTGAGGATTTTCCTACCTTAGTACGTACATATTTATTTAATTTGCATACATGTAGTTGATGTAGTGAATAAATAACATAAAACAAACCGATTACATAGTACAGGGTTGGCAACGCGAGAGTGATACCCGTGTACGGCAAGCGTTTATAGCTACGGTAAGCGCTTACCATCAGGCATGCCGTATGCCACCTCATTACCACCTCAGTGGTATATAAAAAAAATATATCTATTTGCTTTGAACTGGTGACTGTACTTCCACCTTATAGAAGATCGCAGTCAAATAACAAACTCTGATATAATATTGTGTTAGGGTGGAGCAGTTTCCAGAGCTTCGCATCGATGTGCTGTGCTGTGCTGACAGTAGGTAAAGTGTGTGTTGCTAGTACAGTAAATCTTTTCATCGATAAAGTTAACCATGCGCTAGAGACACGGCAGGCATTGCAGGCGTCTATAGCCTACGCTAACCGCTCAGCATCAGATAGGCCATACGCTTGCATGCTATATTCGTATAAAAAACCACGTATCCACGTTTTGATCTTACCATGGTCACCCTACTCCATAACCGTCACGTATTGAGGTCGGCATTACAGTAATTAAGTTTATTGCCAGCTCTTTGACTTTATATCTCGCAAATTGTATTACCATCTTGGTGTGCGATAAAATATATTATGTCTAATGTGTAACCACACTCGGCAGTCTTTCTTATATTCTAACACTAGCTTATTCTTAGTACCTTCGCACGCGTAGCAATAATAGTCCATGTTATTTTACTAAATCAAAATATTATAAGTATAGACCGTAGTGAAATAACACTACTGGATGTAGTGTTGTGTTTTTGCGGTAAGTAAGGTTGCCAGTGCTCCACGAGGATACGATGGGCTAGTAGTGATGCTGCTAGCACAGTAAGTCCTCACCAACAACATGGTTGGCAACCCGTTCGTGATACCCCTAGTACCTATTGCTGGCGGCTATAGGCTACGGTGACTGCTTACTATCAGGTGGGCCGTATGCTTGTGTGCCACCTTAGTGATATAAAAAAAAAGTATATATTTACAAAAAAAATGACCGCTTTACATCAGGGTGGTTGGTTGTTTACAAAAAAGGGCAAAGTTATGTTCTATCAGTTGTACAAGCGTCATGGATCATGGCACTATGTGATTATGTGATATATTCCGGGAACAGAATATTAACTATTTTTAGTTCACAAAGTTCTAATATGAATTTTAATAATTCGACTGTAAGTTCTTAACAAAAACCATAATATCTTGTTATACTTCGAACCGCAGTCTTCGTATATGTACTGGGTTTATTTAAGGAAAAATGCTTTGTCCCGTTCACGCACGCCGCATCTCAATGCGCCTATTGTGGGATTAAATTATATTTCTGAGCGGGTAGCGACAGAGCCAACGAGGAAATTGTTTCATTACACAACGAAACGTAGGGACTTAGACCATTTTTTTTATATTCCATTAAAAACTTAATTGTTATCGTTTTTATTTTGTACAATAGTCATAAACAATACATGAATTATATTACAGAAAATAGGAAAATATTTGCCATAATTAAAAAATATACTAGCAGATTTGTCACGCTATAATAGTTACATTACTTGGGCAAAGTGCGTTCCAGCCCCAAGAGGGCTCAATCAATAAATAAATATAAACGTATGAAGGTACACAAAGTAATAGTATATAGTAATAGTAATAGTACATAGATTTACATAGTAATGGTACATAAAAAGCTCTATATCAGAGCAGTTATGTACATAATTGATTGTTAACATGATAAAAAGTCGCTCAGTGACACGCATGGATCTATTCATACAAGATTGTTGGGACATTGGTCTGACATTCTACATGTCTCAAGTCGATGCGGAGTTAGTAGACGTATCAACATTGCTATTTAAAATGACAATGCGGCACGCCATCACTAAACAAAAGTAAATCGTAATACACGATCTTGTTGTAATTCTTAATATCACCCCAAATATGTAAGTAATTATCCACCCTTTAAACACGAATTCCATTGTTCTTATTTCAAATAGAAATTAACAGATATTGTTGTGAAACAATGGTGCCAATTCTGTTGTTCAAAATTATTAAACTTAACTAATTTGACAGGTCTAAAAATATTGCAATCCTTAATTTTATTAACCCCGCACATGAGAAAGGGATAGCAAGACTTTTACACCTGTCAAATTAGTTAAGTTAAGTAATTTTGAACAACAGAATCGACACCAATATTGGAATAATAATAATTGAAAAATAATTATGTTCTTAGTTTTCGTGGCCAGCTAAGGTCTGTTTAAGAAGAAATGAGGTTCTGATTTCGTGTGGATGGATGATTTGATCGCAATTCCGTTCACGGGGATATAGCAGCTATTTCCACATTTTATGCCATTATGTCGTTACCTATGTCAAGTTATCTATAAGTGGAGGCTTTAGGCAATATTTCCACAATGGAAGAACGCTACACAAAACGCGACTGATTATTTTCGTGATGCTGCAGATCAGACAAGTGTTTTATCATCAAAACGTGTAGCAAAATTACTAAACTTAACTAATTTGACAGGTCCACAAATATTGCCATCCTTATTTAACCCCGCACATGACTTCTCATGTGCGGGGTATAGCAAAACTTTTAGACCTGTCAAATTAGTTAAGTTTAGTAATTTTGCTACACGTTTTGATGATAATTCATTCAAATTTTATATAAGAGGGAAGATTTGTATTATTGTGTATGCGTATTGTATTGAATAGGCTCTAAAACTACTGGACCGATTTCAAAAATTCTTTCAACGTGAGCAAGCTATATTATCACTGAGTAACATAGGCTATATATTATATTGGTACGCTGGCGAAATCGTGGGGAAACAGCTAGTATATCAATAAATAAAGTGAAAATTCTTAATCCTGTGTTGGTGTACACTATGTTACATAGTTATAGCAACTATAGGGTATAGTATCTGTAAGTTATATGCATGAAAATATTTAGTAAATCAAATGGCAGAGAGCAGTTTCCTCCACGGAAGTCGTCACGACCGCACGCTCGTCGCTCCGCTGCAAAGAAGAGATTTGATTTCTAGCTTATCTATATAGAGATGATGATATTGTCTGATCTTTGAAACTACTATGACTACTGTAACAATTCCTCAAAAGAACAAATGTTTTTGAACAATTGTAGTCTGAGGTGTTAGTATAAGAGCTACTTATCACTCACACGTTGCCGACCCTAGAAGTGAAGAAGTGTACTACTCTTACTAGAAGTGTGCCTTTCTTATTCGGACACCTGTCATGCACCCACAAAAAATATTAAAAAAAAAGACAGTGCACTGAGTTTCTTGCCGGTGGCTTTTTTCCCGAACCGGTGGTAATTTAGACCTTCATAAGTGCCTTATTAGGGCCTAAGCTGAATAAATGATTTTTGATTTTGCTTTTGATTTGATTTTGATGACTAGCATTAATTTGCAAATATGTGCAAATATTTCAATCCTACCTACCAAAAACGAATACATACATGGTGTTAAATAAAACTTCTTGGTAATATACGTAGTTCGGTACTGGTCGAGTCTTTGTCGCTGAGATATATACCGCAGCGACGAAGACTCTCTACAGCGCGTGCTACAATTGGTTTATTTACATACAGCGCCCTCTATGAGTGAAAATTAATAACACTGTCCGTAAAACATCCTTATATATTTCCAAGTACCTACGCCGCACGCCCGCGAGGCATCAAGTGCGTGACAGCGCGGCTCCGGTGTTTAACGCCTTGAATCTTGCGGTCTCATATGCCTTACCTTCGCTTTACTGATATCTGCTGACTATTGTAAGTAGGTTTGCTATTTTGACATTAGAACTTATGGTGAGGTAATTAAAGTACAAATTTTCAAGTAATTTATTCTCTGACAGTCTGTGTTTTTGTAAATATTATAAGTTAATTAATTTAAACAGAATTTTAAGATTTTATATTTAGAAGTAAATTTAGTTTTTTTTGTAATAAGAAATTGAAAAAATAGCAATTTATTTATTCATCCAATACTCTTCATGATAGAGAAGTTAAAGCAGTGTGAAAGTCAAGAGTGAAATAGCGCTCTATACTCTTCTACCCCGAAAGAGAAATGACGTAGTGACAAATATGTAATACTCTTTTATCAATTTGTAACAGTGAAATCCTTTTAATGTATTCCAGCTTCTAGAAATTAAAGAGGCTTAAGGGCTAACGACAGGTTTATGTAGTCCTATTAAAAAAAAAACACTTTCCCGTTCATGAAAAGCATTTGGCACATTAACATATTTATTTTGAGAATAACAGCGTATTACCCCTAGGAGTTCTAGAAACTTTCACATAGAATGTAGATGCAGCTTAAGTATTAAAACCCAAAATTATAAACTCTACCCGCAATTCTGAATTCCTTGAAGCGACCACCCAAACTTAACCTAATAATAGGGCTGGCATTGTTAAGAAAATCCAATCCTTTAACAAATCTCATAATGCGATCTACGTGCCCTGGACCGTGTGCCTCCGTCGAGTCGCGAAGTCTGCGCGCCCGACCGAATAATGTGGAATACGTAACTCGTAGCTGCGTAGCGTCGCGTCGTAGCGTTCGTAGCTTCACTTTTTATTCGCGGATTTTTTTATTATATCAAGTTATTTTTAAATTTATTATTTATTTTAATTTAAATTTTAAATATCTATTTACTTATGGCCCTACTGATTGTAAACGGTCACCGTAGTCCATAGCTTGCAATACCAGGGGTATTTTGTTGCCAACTAACAGTATATTGCCTACTTATTGCCAGCACTGGGTGTCCTCTAGGAACTCTGTAAGCTTTCTATTAGTGTAGAGTGATTTCAATCCAGAAGGTGTAGTTAATTTTTTTTAAATTGGGTAATCAAATTTTTATACCACTGTGGTGGGACGCAAGCTTACGCCCTACCTAAAGGTTTGCAGTCACTATAGCCTACAGAAGCTAGCAATACCATTGCCATCCCTAATGCATTGCCAATCCTGTTTTTGATGAGGGCTTACTCTGCTAGCGCCATTGCTAATAGCTCAGCGTATCCTCGTGGTGCACTGGAACTGGAAATCTTACTTACCCATTACAAACGATAGATTTAAGATTCTTTTGATATTGTTTTTTTTCCAAATAATAAATTACGCTTTAGATCTCTTTTATGCTTGGTATACAACATAATTGGCACAAGTCTCAAATAAGCAAGCTTTCACTTCAACCACACGGCATATAGACCCTTGTTCTCAAAAGCGTAAAGATTATTATTACTTATTAAAATTATATTAATCGAACCGAAACTCCACTCATCCACTGAGCTCAATCCCTGGCAGTGAAATCATAATAGATCCTATTTCGTGAGGTATAGCCATAGACGATATAATTATTAATAGCGAAATATGCAAAGTATGTTTGTTTTATTTTGTTAACTGGAAAACTTCGTGCGAAGCCTTCAGCGCGTAATTAGAAATTCAGATTGGTATTTTCATATTCGTACGTTTGCGTTCAAAATTTATTTTAATCGAATTTTGCTTAGAACTAAGAATAATATAAAATTACTTACCAATACATTAATAGTATTTGGGTACTATTTCAAATTGTCTCTCTTACGCCTTCCCTAAGATGTCTTCTCTTATATATTAAAAACATAATTTTTAATTTAATTAATTTAACTTTTAAGAATTTGGAATTATAATGTAGTATTTCAATTCAAAATTCAACACAGTCTGGGGCAGGAACGAAATTATTTTTATTAATTGCATAAATTATACATTTTTTATTAAAAATTACATCCTTTAGTTTGTCCCGTACATACGTTTGCAATTATAGACCTATTTGAAAATAAAGACGCACAACTGGAGTTTACTGATTTACTGTCAACTGAAAAAAAAGCCCTTAGTAATATTGCTACCTATTGCTACCCGGGTGTTCTCGGTCGGTACGCTCTTGTCAGAGCGGTCGTGGTCATCAAGTAGTTTTGAAAACTACTTATTACTAATTATTAATAAAAACTCGTTATCTGCCATTTTCAATCCGTATTTGGCTTAGGGTAACACTACATCGGTAACACACAGGTAATACACTACACAAATGATCACGTACTCAAAGGGCACAAAGCCATTTAATTCATGCTTATTTTTTAATCACAATCCATCAATCCCACCATTTTTAATCACAGCTCTCAATCACTTCAAGGGACAATAAGCTCAAACTTGCGTGAAAACAGCCCTTTTTCATATCGATGGATATTCAATTTTTCTACGTCGGTATCTGTCCGTGATAGACGGTGATTAATGTCTGTATGTCTGTCGGGTCGGATTAAAAAAAACTTTGTGTTTCAGCGAAGCCGCCGCCGCACAGAAATATGTAGAGAATCTGTTACATATTTTTTGAAATTACAAGTGCTATATAAATATTAAAAGTACGCAATTTAGACCGAAAATACATAAGTGTTATAAGCGCCAATAGGCTACGGTTACTGCTTACCATTAAGCAGTACGCTTGCTATTTTCGTGTAAGTTACTTATAAAAAAAGAATAGTCCCGACCTAAAGGTACCATTGACTATTTTATTTTATACCACTAAGGCGGCACACAAGCATACGGATACGGCCCACCTGATGGTAAGCAGTCACCGTAGCCTATAGCCGCTAGAAATACCAGGGATAACACTAACGAGTTGCTACTTGACATCCCTGTTGTTGATGGGGACTCACTGTGTTAGCACCATTATCTCAGTGTATCCTCGTGGAGCACTGGCAACCTTACTTACCGCAGAAACACAACACTTCATCAAAGTAGTGCTATTTCACTGCGGGCTTCTGTACGTGACGAGACTTGCAAGGCGGTTCTGATTGTAAGCGTCACAGCCCATGCAACAGAGGCGGTTCAACCCTTTAATCGTAAAGTCCCGTGTGGAACCACCTCGAGGTGCTGTAGTCTATCGACGCATGATATTCTAATAAAATATATTTATTTCGATATTACAATACATATTTTTAACATGGAAGCTCCATGGTGTTTTTGTTCAGGCGACATTTGATTTTGGTGACATCTGGCGGAAGTAATGGATTTTTTTCAGTTAGCTGAAGGTGAAAATTTAATCTGTGACAATAAGTGACGACCGAAAAAACATATTAAAACGATATTCTTTACGCATTTCATGTAAAAATGTGTTCAATGGCGTAATGTAATTCTTTTACACACACGTAGGAGAGCACGAGAGTATAGAGCGCCATTGACTTGCACACCTCTTGCTTCTTCAACATTAATCAATCACTTTATACATGCCCGTTTGTTCCGAGTACTCTTCACCTTTCAATAGTTGAGTATTTTGATCTAGACAGTTGGACTTTAGCCTTCCAAGGCCTCTGCCACTCACATTCTCATTGCATTGTCGTCAGTTTCTCATCACTATTTCGTGCTATATAGATGTTTTAGTATTATTTACGTAACTTGGTACATAAATAAATTGTACTATTGTTTCAACTCCGGCTTTGATAGCATGGAATCCGATGCGGTAATTATTTTTAAGGTTGAATATAAATTAATATTGAATTTATGTCTAAAGCTCTATTACAAAAAATCAAAGAGTTCGAGGAGGCCAGAGACAAAGTTATCTGGAGCTCCTCCTTCGATGTTGTTAGGTTAGTTTACGAGTACCTACTCTGTTATATGGTATTCCATGACTGCCAAGAGTCAAGGGGTGTATTCTAAACATCAGTTAGGTAGCAGGTAAATTTAATAATACCTTCCTTATAAAAAAAGCGAAATTAAATTAGGTCGAAAAAAATTAAGAAATACTGATTGTATTCATCATCATCATTTGTTTGTCTCTTCCATTTCTCTCTATCAGCCGTCATTACTACATTTACTTTCCAGTCATCTTTCATACATTTTTTATTAGGTCTGCTTCGGACCCTACCTATTAAAATTCATACATACAATATTTCTTAATCGTTATCCTCATTCGTCCTCATAACCTCACAGTAGATAATATACTCCGTGCATAACATACCCCATACACATGACAAGCGCTTGCCCTTCAGCTTTTCTGTCACTACTACTTCAGTGCTAATTTTAACCTTACACAGATTATATTCAACTAAAGTATAAACAATAGGATAAATCGACACGGACCCTTATTTCGCTTTACCGTTCGAATGTTTCCATAATAGCGTCCTATCTTACAAGGGGTAAAGTTTGGCCGCCCCGGGTCGGCAGCCGCCGCCACTTCATAATGCGCCTAACTGCTCAAGTATTTGCAAACTGCTCTTTGATGACTTCTCGTGAGGATGTGAAGAATATTCCAAGTAGGAGTGAGCGATTCTCGTGAGGAATTGGGAATTGCATTCGAAATTAAGTTGCTTGGCATCAAACATGGTAAATATACTATTTCGTATAACTTTTAAACGATAAAACTAAAGAAATATATTAATAAGAAAGACAGATAATAACATTCAAATATGGAAGATCTCCATCTTTCAATTTAGTGACTATATATCTCCATATATAGTCACTAAATTTCTCACTGCAACTTCTCCCGCGTCGCAATTAACGTAGTACTGGTAGCCTTTTTTTTAATCAGTCCAGTAGATTTTAGTTTATTCGTTACAAACAAAAATACAAATCATATCTATTTATAATATTAATATGGTTGTGTTAGGTGTCAAGAAGAGGCAGTAACGCGCGAGTGATACCCCTGGTGCAATCGTCCGTAGGCTACGGTAACCGCTTACCATAAGGGGGGTTATATGCTTGTTTGCCACCTTAGTGAATGAAGGAATAGTTTTTCGTTAACTATTTATGACTGGTTTTGTAAACATTTCTAGGTATATCATACAGATACTGAATCACAAGCCCTCGGAATGCTTAAAGTCCAGGTTTAAAATTAGGCAGGTAGATTCTTTATATAGCGTGTCGATTTGCCTTTGCATTCTTGTAATTCAGCCCTCAAAAGGGGGTAAATGTATATGAGTTAAAACGCTAGGCACTATTTAATTAATTAACTAATATAATTTACTTAGAAATAGTCAGCTAAAATACATGTAGTCCTAAACTAAAAACGACCTTACCTGCAAAATACTATTATATCAAAACTGCTATTCAAAGTGGCTACCTGAAGCAATTTCAATGAAACCCAACGTTATAGTAATTTTCCCGTAAAAAAATCGTGCCAGCTATAAAAGTTTATGCGCAAATTGAGATAGGTTAGATGTATGCGTGGGCCAGTGGTGGGCTATTCATTTCGCAGAAGTCACGTTGGGTAATGTATATTCTAATATATTTGCTGGGAACGACTTTTCGTGACTACCGGCGCGTGCGGTCTGCGGCCGGCGCGTTAGTGATGGGAGCTAGTCGATGAAATTAAATTAATATATTAAATTATGGTGAAGTTATATCTATTAATATATTGTTGATTTATTGATAAGGTAAGAGATATTTCTCACAGCCGAATAGTTATACACATTAATATGTTTTCGTATAAACATATAAGTTAATAAACTTGATTATGAACGTGATAGAGTTGTCACATTACTCCACTTAACCGAGGCTGTCTAAAATTCATTATCAGAGAAGTAAATAAAAAAATATTCCCGTTTCCGTGGTAAACGCACGTCGAAATAAAAATAATATAAAACACTCTTCTTTTAAATGTAAAAAAAAATATCGATCCATGGACAACTTTTCGAGTTTAGCGCACACAAACATCCAATCTCTAAATCAATATGAATAAGATTCAAAATCATACTAAAGTTCTTCTTAAACAATGTATAATCTATAAATAATGTTAGGTATTATTATTTCTGAAAACATATAATTATTTTTGAACCCATATAAAATATCTATCCTTAAGCATCGTCTTTGTACAACTAGCCACCGCCCATCCCTATTGATCCCGTATTTACTCTGCACCTCGCCAGTTCATCTTCATTTTTTATCTCTTTTAACGGAAAAGGGCAAAAAATCGGGAGACCGCTCCCATAATGAGTGTAAAAAAAACGTAGGCTTGCTCTGGCTTCGTAATGCAACCTTTACATCCCCTTTTGGCCTAGAAACAAGGGATTACTACAGGCTTTTCATAAAAAAGTATTAATAAATATTGATGAAAGACTGGCGTTAAAGATATATAATGCTTCTGTGAGTGGAAGAAGCCGTGTAACTCTTTCTTTCTAGTTCAAATTGCGAAAGTACTCAGTAATGGAAAGGAATCAGCGGGCATGTACGGGGAGAAGAAAAAAATAACATTTTCCGCTCTTTTAAAAAAAATATGTACTCAAAACGAATTATTACCTCAGAGTCGTAGATAATATATTGCGTACAACAACTATTACTGAACTCGCTACTACCTTCGAGGCACAAGCTAATAAAACAATATTAAGGCCCCAAATCACAAGACAATAATCGAATAGAATCCACGCATTATCCAGTGGAGAACAATTTGCAACCCTACAAATTGCGTTCACTTCCCCAGAACCTCACAAATTGGACAACAAGAAAGGGACTTATCTCGTCTTCGTCCTTAATTTCATGTGAATCTAACCCCAATGTTCTTAATTTCTCACAAAGTGGATGGTCTTGGATATTCATATTCTATTACTAACTAGCTGCTTTCCCGTGATTTCTCCCGCGTATCAATATAATATATAGCCTATGTTACTCAGTGATAATGTAGCTTTCTAATGGCAAAAGATTTTTTGAAATCGTTCCAGTAGTTTCGGAGCCTATTCAACACAAACAAACAATCAAATCTTTCCTCTTTATAATATTAGTGTAGATAAAGCAAATTACTCGATATTATCTGTTTACCCCGAAAGGGACTCTGCTAGGTGATATGACATTGTACATTTCAGATCGAATAAAAAAGGACGATGTAACTATATATCTATATATATCTCTATCTAAATTATATTAACAACTATGGCTTGATTTATGCAGAAATAGTTCCCTAAACATTAAAATATCATACTGCCTATTTTATTCTCCACCAAAAATGTAACTCGAAACATAAATTCAGTATGAAAATAACGGCATAGTTCCCGAAACATACTCGTCGGAACAGTTATTCGAGAATTAATTAAACGAACTAACGGGGCGTAAAGATTTACGGTACACAGGCGTACCTGCACGCGTGACGTCACTAGAACATATTAAATTATTTAGGGACACATGTGAAATTGCTGTCTTCGAAAATCGTGGGTATTCGAAATGGACTATTGGTATTTTGAACTTAAATGAATATAGATAAATAGGTACAAGAAGACCGGGTTTCGTCAGTGATTTTCTAATGCTATTTAATAATCATAATAAGGATCGGACATTATGACACAGCACTATCTGGCACTAAGGTAAATGCTTGTATGTACTATGGGATCCAGCAGCTGATACAATACTTATATGTAATTTTTTTTTTGTAATATTCCCCGGCTTCTCACGGGTAAAAACGGATAGACACGGGCAGCTAGTATAATGTATAGCCTATGTTACTCAGCGATAATGTAGCTTTCTAACGGCAAAATAATTTTTAAAATCGGTCCAGTTGTTTCGGATATAGCCTATAGCCATTAATATTTTGTGTACCCGTAAGAGAGAAACATACACACAAAAATACAAATCTTTCCACTTTATAATATTAGTATAGAAAGAGAACACCCAGACGCAATGCCTCGAGAAATGTTTATCACATAAATGTTTGGCCGTCGGGAATCGAACTCGCGATTTTTACAAGGAATATCTGGGGTAAAGCCCGTCTTAATATTTAGCAAAATAAGATATCAAAGAATCGAGTGGCTATCATTTCCCTCTTCAAATAGTTTAATGTGAATGAATGCTGTGTGCGGGAGTTCCCCTAGTCTGCTAGGGGAACTCCCGCACACAGCACGTCATGTTTACACGGATATGTACTGTGAACATGCAACGTGCATTTGACACGAGCTCTGTGCGCGACCGACCGTGCTGGGGTCGTCAAAATCTGTCGAAATAGTGGTACAATATTTCCCTATTTTTACCCGACTACGGCGAAACCAAAATGAAGAGTTATGATTTTAGCAGTCTATGTATGTTTGTGCCTTCGTAGCATCTACACAATACATTTTCATTTCATTCAATTTGGTTCAATCCGATTTTGATGAATAAGGTGTCAATCCATTCGTTATCATAGGCTACATTTTAACCGACTTCACCAAAGGAGGTAGGTTAATACCGAAAAGCTCCCTCATAATATAAACTATCTTCTCCGTTATAACCCTTTTTTTTTTTTAAAGTCCATAACATAGTGTACTCAGTGTACCTACATATTATGAGCTGTCATTTACTCCTCATTACATACACAGAACAGCTAATAACCCAAAAAAAGTACAACCTCATCGTGTTTCCTTAACCTAACCCCCGACCATTCTGTCCGTTCCAATCAATAGTCGATTAATCAGTCGCAAAGCGTAGCGACGCCAGCGCACTCGCGCGGAAAATCTTGCAAAAAATCGCACGCAGGCGCGGCTAGGGGTCTTACGCACTGGTGGACTTGCGATTTTGCGTTCGGTTTAAACTGGCGTGGAGTGGTGATAGTTTTGTTGAGCCTGTATTTTTTGTTACAAATTTAGAAGCAACTTTAGCAGTCGTAGTGGTAGTGTGGTTGAAGCGGCTGGGCTATCTAATAAAAATATAATTAATTCGTTATTTTAGCATTTATGATTTTTGAGGAATTCCTTTTAATACAACCATCTACCAATTCATCAACGTTTGCCCATATGATGAGTAAGTACCGATCCTGATAACTCTTTAGGTACTCTTGAGATTTTTTTAGCGTAGATAGTCGGTTTCTTAAATACTATTTTACCCGCATTGTAATAGTATAGTGTACTCGACGACAGCAGCTTTTCAGTAATTAAATATTTTTAAATCGGTGCCGGAACTCTAATAATATAAGTATATATACAACATTACTGTCAAATACATAATTATACAAGGCAACTATCGTCTCCACTATACTTTGTCCCGTTGTCGACAGGAGAAGGGTAGGCTGCGGCGTGTCGATAACAGAGCGTCATAAATCATTGGCTACCAAATGTCCCGTCGTTGGCTGCAGCCGACGATTTGCCTGCCCCGCCCGCTGTAAGCGCGTGTCCGACGGTGTGGAGCCTGCCTTATTGATTGTTACCATACGTCACTGTTTCTAATAGTTGCTGATCGTCAATTGTTAACAATTAATAGGCTTCTTGTACTAGTGCTTGATCGCCCCGAAGAGCAAGTGACGCAAAGTATCTATTCAGGTTTAATAACCGTCGGTATTTTTTTTATCAGGTAGTTAATTTTGTTACCCGAGTCTCAAATCAGTAGTTAATAAAGATAAGTTTATAGGTAATACTACCCTCCCCGTTTCCTCTTGAATCACTTTATCTATTGCTGAAAACTGCATTAAAATCCGTTGAGCAGTTTTAAAGATTTAAGCGAACAGACAGCGGAAGCTACTTCATTTTATAATACGCAAAGATGTATGACTAGGTGACCTGCCCGAATTGGCGCGTCCGAAAATAAGACAGTTTCTTAAACAAATTTTGATTGATATTTAACTGGCAATGCTTTGTTAGATTAATTTTTGTGGTTATTTAAATAGTTATGTTTAAGTTTTTAAGTTGGAATTCCAATAATTAAATATTTAACCTGCTTAGGTAAAAGTGAGAACCTAAAATCCAGAAAACTACTAACAAAAAAAAACTTTTTTCCATAAAAACTTGACTGACTCATATAAATTTCCATTCTTTATATAACAGCTTAGAGCTGTAATTCCAAAAATACTTTCGAATTTTCCAAAATTAAAAAGTATATACGACGACGTTTTGATGCTCTAAATGTCTAACTTTTAAAGACAAAGGTGACCACTATGAGAAACTTATCTGACAGCCAAGAAAACTTAATACGTGAGTGTATATCCCCAAACAAACTAATATTTAAGTACCTTCTAATAATATGTCGGATGCCACAAACCGCCAATTTGCGACGGTTACATCATCAAAGATGGCGCGTCACAATTTGATCTGAACTTACTAATATTTGCTGGAATCAGAGTAGAGTGATGACTGGGTACGGTGCCACCATTTTTGATAAAATAATGACAATTATGTGCGCGTAATGGCACATTAGAAAATGTAGATCCAATATTGATTTTCTTAAATCAATATTCTGTAACTTTTTCTTACAATAAAAAAAATCTTTAAGACATACGTTTGATTAAAATTAATTAAAACTTCAAACACACTACAAATCTACATATAATATAACAAATTAATTGAATTAAACCTATGAAACTATTTTTCATATTGCAAGAAAAAATTTAATACTCTAACAAACAAAACATCCACTTGATCTAAGTCCTGTACCTATTTATTTCTTGTTTCACATGCACTTATTATTTCATAGTCAAGACATCGTTCGTGGCATTGATAAATAAATCGTTGATTGTTAACAGACATAAGGTTAAGATAACACATATCATCACGCTGACTGCTTGGGGAAAGCATAAAGTATATGCCGCCATCTCATTAGTGATTTTCTCAGTATTTGTTTCTACATTCATCAATCCCTTCATACATCCACTCCGCTTCCGTCTATATCTTTCGTTTTGTTAAAATAATCTTAATCGACGTTATCACATCTATGGTTAACTGAACAGTGCCAATGTAACCGGGCCTAAGAGGAAGATGATGCTGACACACTAAGATGTGGTGAAACTATATTCAAATTAATATTGACTTCATGTTTAATATCAAATATATCGCAGATGTTTCCGGAAAATTGTATTTACTTCGCCAAAAAGTAAATAAGAAATACCTATGTTATATCTAAACGAGTCTTTGGTCGCATAAACTATAAGATTTATAAATGGATGGAACGGCTTTTGTAACGATAGAGAAAATACAATGTACAATTTTTACTAGACTATAATTATTATAGATTTTAATAATAGTTGTTTATTCAAGTACTTAAACAAGACTCACGATGTTACTAAAACCTACTTTATTCTAAGTTAGTGTTGTAATTCACTGCTGCATGTGCTTTAACAAAAAAAAATAATCAAAAGAAGAAAAAACAAAAAGAAAACGATATTTTTTCCTATACTCAAAAAGAGTTTTTTAAATGTAAACACGGCGGCTCGATCCATAGATGTACCTAAGACTTTTACGTATAATATTGCCGAAACATTATTAATATAAAAAAAACTATGATTTTTCCTAGTTGAATAGTTACATATACTTCGTAACTTTTTTTTACAAACTGCATTACAGATTTCATGTCAGTTGGCATGCGTCCAAATTGTTTCAGTTTTCCCATATCCATCTACGAGTAGCACCCTAGATTGCGAGCTGATGCGAATTGGGGATTCAGATCATGCGCTGATTTCAGACGGACTGTTATCGAATGATTTTACTTTGATTTTGGAATTTGATCTTGTTTATTTTGAGTTGGTTGAATCAATCCTAAATAAATAACCTAATTAAAAAGTACATATATATGAAATAAATCGATTTTAATGTGTTAATAACTTTAATAAAAAAATTGCGTGGCGAAAACTACGCATTAAATATTTTTAAGATAACGTTATTGCTACTTGTTGTTTTAATTAAAGAAAACTGAGGAATAAATGTAGTTTATTGAGATAACTTAAGATTAGATATTAACACCAACAATAAGCAAGCGAACAAGAAAGGAAGAGAGTAAGCTGTCATTTTAACATAGTGATGTACCGAAACAATAGTGTTGTACCAATTAGTAAACTATGATGCTCATAATTTATTACAATAGTAATTTATTATATGCACGTAGTATATTCTACTGAGTTACTACATTTATTATACAAAGTTTTTAGAATCAGTGTCGGGTTACATATGTTTCTTGTTGTTGTTTATTTCTAAATTTGCCGTTTTATATGGCTCACGGTGGGTCACTAGGTTATATACTCGTATCATATATCGGTACGCTGAGTGCTTAAGAGAATGACGACTTTAATAATTAATTCCAGCTTAACATGAAATATTTTACAAGAAAGCTATCTATCAATTAAACAAGGAAACAATATTTTTCCTTCATATCACACAGACCACATTGAAAACTTCCCAATTTTGAAGACACATCAATAACAATGGAGAGAATAATTTTGTTAAGTAAAAAAGTCCAATGGTTTGTTCAAACAATGGTATAACAGTGCGCCTTTGCAGTGAAAATATTTAAAAATACTCCCACGTATGTATTAGAAAAACCTTTCAAATAAAAACCGGTTATAAAATTCAAGCCGGGCAACGCTAACCAGGGTA
Organism: Falcaria lacertinaria; assembly: GCA_951449985.1. Taxonomy (NCBI): domain Eukaryota; kingdom Metazoa; phylum Arthropoda; class Insecta; order Lepidoptera; family Drepanidae; genus Falcaria; species Falcaria lacertinaria. Next base: position 6,001,537 of record OX602129.1, read on the forward strand.
GCGTGAAAATCATGCCCGGATGGGGCCGGGTATACGTAGATATTACTTAATATAGGTTGGTTTAAAGAGCGGGTGTATTTTTAAGGGTGTTTCAATAAGGGCTATCTAGAAAGCCCTGACGGTCGTGTGGTACTGAGCGTTGCCTGTTTTTCTAGCGACGCAAGTTCAGTTCCCACCACTGATCAGTAGGTACCAATAAGTTTATGTAAAAAAGTTAAGTGTTGTGATTAGTCACACCACGAGCTTTACGGCGAAGGAAAACATCGTGAGTATGTAGTGCTTAAGTGACAGCGACGGACTCACCATCTGTCATGTTCGCGCCAAATTATCTTCGGTGAAATTGGATGTTGATGGACCTCTGTCTACTTTTTCGGGACCCTTACGGAAAAGTGTGAAAAAGATAAGGTTATTTAGATAATAATATTCCTATTACCACATCAATTTACAGTCATGGATTGAGATTGTTTGCTTTGCCATCAAAATATAAGCTTACTTTTAAAGCAGAGACAAGTCTTACCTCCTTAGTTATACTACGTAAATACTTTTACTTAGGAACATTTCATCAAGCCAAGTTACTCATGGGGTAGGCTCTTGACTTGCACACCTTTTGCTGCGATTACCTTCGTCAATCTCTTCATACATGCCTGCTGGATCCGAGTACTCTTTACCTTTTATTTTTTGGGTAGTTGACAATTTGATTTAGAAAGTTAGTCTTTGGCCTTTCCGCCTACTTGTTCCACTCATATCCGCATTAGAATAGTAGGTACATTCCATTCTCGACTTCCACCGCAGAGCCTAGAAACATTTACATATAAATTTAGCGAGTATCTGTGCAGGCCATGTGCGACTGACGTCTGCTCTCGTATCGACGTGTACGGACTACGGAATCACACATATTTGTGTTACCACTGCGATTTATAGAGAATGGCGAATAGATTTTAAGCGGTACATAATGTTGTGTTCTTCGATTTATTGAATTGATTCAGGTTTTACTTTGCGGAAATTCATATTTATAGAATACAAAATATATTATAATTTGACAGCACGTAGACCCTTCTGTAACTAAAGCTGAGAAATGAGTTACAGAAGGGTCTACGTGCTGTCGTGACGTCTCACTCGACCATCATGCTGTGACGCTGCTCCAGCATCCTGCGACGCTGCTCCAGCATTCAACCATCGTGCTGTGACGCTGCTCCGGCATCCAGACCTCGATGTGACATCACGCTGCTCGACCAACGCGGCGGCACCCTGATGATGGGACGTGGAAGTCCTGAAACACGTGTCGGAAGAAACCACGCCTGAGCTCACACCTGGGCGCAGGCCGTTCGACCGTATCACACTCATTTAAACGGACAAAGCAAATTATAATATATTTTGTATTCTGTTGTGTTCTTCCATTGTCCTGTTCCAATCAAACATATAAGATTACAATAACAAAGATTCAGAGCATTCCAGTTGTAATTCTTAACAAATAGTCACCGCGTAAGTTTTTATAAGCATAATTATATTTGCAATTGCTTTCCAATACAGCTTCTTGCTACTTTCGTAAAACAGTAAAGAAATTAAGGCTTATATTGCACAAATATCGGTTTGTCGACCTATACTTTCATAGTAGCATCAACCCCCAAATATATGATAGGTAATATAAATAGAAAATACTGTTTAAAATTTCCATCTGAATCAATAATAGCTTCTTAAAGAAATTTTCAAACAAATGGTACGACAACTCTAAGACCAAATTAAATATTTCCATACATATGTTTTTTATCACCCTGATTTACGTGTTTATGTGTTTACCCTTCAACCTATTTTTGACAAACTAATTTGCCTTATCTACAACCACTAAAGTCTATGCAAGCTATCTACTGACCACGGGCATGTGTTTCGTGGTAGCCTGCCTTCACGAGAGACTAGCCATTGTGTAGGCCTCGCGACGAACGTAAAGCCTGCCGCCTGCTATTTATAGGTACACATTCGTAGCATTTCGTAGGGACTGCAAAATAGTCTCAAGAGGGTCTGAAGTTCACTACTTGCTACGTTTTGATCGTTTAAAAGAAGAAGTGATTGGTCTTAAAATATTTTATTGCTGAGGAAAAATCCAATGATAGTGTTTGATACTTTTTGGTGTTCTAATGGCCGGAGTTACTTTGCTTAAATTTTCTTATTAATATAGTACATTTTATATTACTTTTATTTTAGAGTTCTGTAATAAAGAAAAACGCAAAAAATCATAAAGAAATATCTCTACAACTCGTAAAATGTAACGGTCAAACATTATAGGACTTTTCCTGTTTGTTCCTTACTAATGAAAAGTAGCGCTTACGCAGGATATGTGGGTCAGTGCCCTTAGCAAGAACAACTTTCGACTATGTATTCATATCGCTTTGGACATTTTTTGTATGGGAAAATGAAAAGCGCTACGCCTGCAAAAAGTGGACGAACTAAACGAACTTAAAACTCTTATGAAAATTTTGACATTTTGAAGTCGAAAGATGTTCTTGCTAATGTTAGATCACGTAACGTTATAATTATTCCACGATATCTGCGAAGACATCTATACTTTTATTAAATAAGCAACATATATTTTAATCCATCGGCATCTAAGCAAAGCGTGGCCCCACTACCGAAATTGCAATACACATTTCTATACAAAATTCATGAGGCACCTTAATTGGTAATTCTCTAGTTCAGCGCGAATTATACATTCGAGCCGGCAGCGTAGAAGCCTACTATGGTTTGCTACAAAGCAAACATTAGCTCAGCCATGCATTATTGTCAACCACTACAATGTGTAACGCACTTTATATCTAAACGGAGATCAATGCAAATGCAACCCAAACACATTGATATTAAGTTCAAATTGTCTTATAATATATGAAAGCTAGGTATGGTGCATGCGAGCGCATTTCATACTCGCTAGGTTGGCAAGTCAGACACGCGCTGATGGTCAAGCACTGTGGCAAAGATTGGGATGAAATATAACTTTTATTAATAACTAGCTGTGAAATCGGTTTTTGTTAACGATTTCATCGGTTTTAATTTTGACGTAGGTAACAAAGCAATGGTAGGTAACAATGATATTATATGTAAAAAGGTGGTAAATAATATCAACGTCGCGTCGGATTCGGATGAATGAATACGAATCGGCACAATCAAGAAATAAATCGTTACATAAGCACGAAAAGCGACAAAAGTTTCCATTTTCAAAATATAAATATTGTTTTTTGACACCGATAAAATTTTAATTAATGTACCTTGGTTTACCAGGGTGTGCCAGCGTAGCCTTCCATTCGGCACCCAGCTTAACTACCTATTAGGGTAGGTGCAGACACGCGATCGTTCAACCAAACAATTTTCCACTTTACGCTCATTAGACCTATGGGCCCTTTGTCAGGCCGTTCGCTGGTGGACATGTTTATTTCTTGTGATTCCCGTCAGTCAGTGTGTGCTAAGCTTTAGAGGTGATATTTTTATGAGAGCTGGTCCTTTGATGTAGGCATTTTATTAATAAAACTTTTATACAACGCACTACTTGTACACGGAACCAGAGGGCATGCATGGAGGGAGATAGTGTTGAATGTATGGAGAAGAAGCAAATAGGTGCGCAAGAGTAAGATGGCGCTCTAGACTCTCTGCCTACTTCGAAAGGGACTCAGCGTGAAGTTATCTATGTTCTAAATCGTTATGTTAAAGGTTGTATATCAATTTATTTAAAATAAAAAATAAAAAAACAAACTTTTATCGAGTAAGGTACCAATAATATCTTATTTAATACTATCTAAAAAACATTATAATTAATGAACAGTTAGTTTTATAAACTTGGCACTCCCAAAACAGCTGAATGGATTTCAAAGATATTATTATCGCAACCTGGAATCCAACACGGGGTTTTACTCTGGAGACCAAAGCCTTTTGTCCAAATTCCGCGCATCCAAAGTCACAAGGAAGAACTAGTATTGTTTTTTTATACCACTAAGGTGGCAAACAAGCATACGGCCCACCTAATGGTAAGCGGTTTCCGTAGCCTATGGATGCTTGCAAAACCATAGGCTTTCACTCGCGCTGTGCCAAAACATAAACAAAATAACATCGGCTCTTTAAAACGAAACTTTTATCTCAAAACAAGTCTCCAAAACACTTCGACACAAACCATCAGCATAATTACAAATACACAGTAAATCAAGGAACAGTATGCAAACACGCGCGGAATATACCGTCTATCAGCATATCGACGTCAACGTGCACATAAATCCAATCAGCGGGCCGAGGAGCGATGTTATACCGCTGTACGTGTTTGTATGTTGTTGCTCGCATGTGCTGGATGCATTGATGCATTGATGCATTCGGCGGGGTAGGGTTGGCAATTGCATAAAAACTAGCTTTTTTTCGCGGCTTCGCGTGGTAAATAAGTCAACATGTACCTATATCTATATAAAATCCAAAATATCTTTTGCTATTTTAATAGATTTAACTTCAAAAATGACGGATTTTCATACAAACTTTCAAGCCCTATTTTACCCCCTTGGGGGTAGAATTAATCAAAATCATTTCTAAGCGGATGCCTACGTCATAACATCTACCTGCATGCCAAATTTCAGCCCGATCCGTCCAGTGGTTTGAGCTGTGCGTTGATAGATCACTATGTCAGTCAGTCAGTCACCTTTGAGTTATATATATTTAGATGAATCCCTATTTCCCTTGGTCATGGTATCACGCGTGAACGGCTGGACCTATTTGGCAAATTCTTTTTTATTTGTGTTTCTTATTATCAGGAGAAGGTTCTTGTGAAAAAAAAACCCGGAACCTTTTTAATTTCGCGATAAACTAAAGGTCTTTTTTATGGTGTATTTGATATATGGATTCATAGCTAAGACTGGACATCGCCTGTTGGGTCAGCTAGTTCTGATGGATAATTTTCTTTGAGGTTGTAAAATATTTACGTCACTTTTTGTTGCGTTAATTTATGCGGGCGAATCTCTTACCACCAAGCAGTCAATGAATGTCAATTACGTAAGATGGCCGATTTACAAACATAATTGAATAAGAAAAGTGATTTTTATGGAAATTTTCATAGTTACAGTGCTATTTGGGGCGCAGACATCAAATCAGTGATCATTAAAATGGGTTCAGCCGCTCTTCAGGTACACATGGTGTAAAGAATTCGACTTTGTTTCATATATTTAGATTTAAACAATGCTTCAAATATATAAAGCTATGCATTTACTGTGAGAATTTTACTTTTATGCTATGGGGACAAATAAGGGCTGCCTAGAACACATTTAAATAATGAAACTATTTATCAAAAATCGCTGATTAATAGGTGACAGCCCTGTAGAAGTGCGAGGCAGGTACCGTAGCGAAGTCATTAGCGGTAATGGCTGATATACTCCCGCCGGCAGATTTGGTGCGTCTGTGCGTACCTACTGTTTTACATTTATGTCCTGTAGCACTGTGTTAAACTTCAATTGTCACACACTAGCCTAAATTACAAATAGTCAAAATAAAATTCTGTTTTTTCATTACAATGAATATTATATATTCGACCAGACCGTTGCGCTGGTCTAGTGGTTAGTACACCTGACTGTTACACTAGGAGTTACGGTTTCGATTCCCGCCGGAGCAAACATTTATGTGACAAACATGTTTGCCTAACATCTGGGAGTTTGGTATGCATATAAGAACGTATTTACAAAAAATATATATAAGTATTCTATCAGCTGCCGGTTCCCATAGTACAAGCTTTAATTTGGCCAGATGGCGCTGTGTGATAAATTTATAATTTCCATGCATCATCATTGTTATATAGTATTTCAAACATATTTGTTTAGTCTGAGTTTAGTCAGATGAATAAGATGATTAGGACTTATATATTCCTATTTTGGAAACTCTTTACAGCTTTGTAATTCCAGATATCTTACTAAAGACAAGGAGACTTAATTCGAAAGCTTTTTTTAATGGCCCAAAGAGAAATGGGATTACGAATAATACTGGCTTTGTATCTTATCATATTAATATATATTTTTACTTTTAACATTGTATTTAACAATGTACGGTAATACGCTTCCTCAGACGATAATACAAAAAATATGCTTCTTAATTTGCCATTAAAATTGTATTTACGCGTATTATCTCAACACATCCATAATTACAAATGCCAAAGTAACTGTTTGTTTGTTAGTTTGTCTGTTCGTTTTCTGCCTTTTCACGACTAAACGGCTGAACGGATCGTAATGAAATTTGTCAATGAGATAGATTATAACCTGGGGAAGGACGTAGGCTACCTTTATCTAGAACCACGCGGGAGAAGCTGCGGGTATAAGCTATTTAATTTATCATACAAAAAGCCGTACTACCCGATTGATTAATTTTACGCCCTCTGAGAATTGCATCGCTCAAATAATAACCAGTAATGAGTTGACATTTCAACCAGGTAATATTTCGCCGTTTGTGAGCCATTGAAATCATTGAATTGTTTTAGTTATCCGATTGGTTTTATAGTGTTACGTGTAGGTAGAACTAAGAGGAAAATCGTTGCTTATTTTTTTTTTTTGTTAGGTAGGTAATATATGTATCTTTTAATTTAAGTACTTGCAAGGGAATAAATAATTAATATTCCATAAAACAATTCAAATAGTACGTTTTATGGAATGAATCTTTTTTACAACCGTGTAATTTGTTGACATGAATCCTGATGGTATGCGGTCTCCGTAGCATAGGTAATGCCGGTATGTTTCATAGCCTTCATCGTGCCGAAAATTAGATGTCTCATACCTCTAATGATGATGAAGGCGGACATCGAGATTAAAAATAAAATAGATATAACATAAAATTGTGGTAAATAGATCGTTATTTCTTATAAATTAAAGATATCAAAAGTATACTATGATTTCACGTCTTCCCACAACGTACCCAAAGGGATAGAAAGAAATGATACTCTACTGGGAATCGGAGCAAAGAAGTCATTATTGCATTATGTCAATAATTTTTGGAGGCTCTAATTCTTAAATAGACACACGAAAAAGGTCCGAGTTTTTATCGGACTAGACGGAATATCTAACATTACAATACCTACTTACCTAGGAGCTTCTTATGACAAGCCTTTCAATTATAAAAGATAAAGTCTTTTAATTTTAATAAAAGTGTCGCACAAGTAAATAGGTCCCTACTCAGAATACATAAATAACGTATGTACCTTTAGACTTTATATTCTACTAAGTCTACGAAAACTTCATAGTTCGACCAAAACAATACAATTTAAGAGGGTTAAAATCTCCATACGGGTTGAGCCCCTGAGGGGAGAGTCGGGTAAGTTGGGCCATAACCGTAATTCACTCGTGTCATAAAAACTACGAAACAAATTTATGCCAAAGTATTATAATGAGATCCGCGGTGTGGCTTTCATGCAGAACTATGAGGTAGGAAATCATATATGTTGTTTTGAAATGTAGTTCTGAAACACACCTCAATTAATTACCACATTTTTAAAGAACTGTAGGTTTTTATTGATTCAATGAAGACTTTCAAAATACTATTTTAAATTTATATTTGTATTCTTTCTGCCTTCCTGACTCGGCGTGTTGATATGCATGTATATGTAAATATTTAAAAGAATTGTATGTACTTTCCTATATATGATATACCTATAGGTTTTTTGGCTTATAGAATTCTATGTATACGTAGGCAAAGAAAACAGAGTAAAGTGCTGTTCTATTCTGTTTGGAATCTATGTTTAAATTTTTTTAGTAGCCCAAGAATTTAGGTTATTTTTTTTTCTTATATTTTTTTCCTTTCACCCAGCCCAAAGCGGCGACATATTGATTGCTATTACTATGATAAATTTGATATTAACAGTATATTTTTCTAACATCATGAAACGTTTAAAACTACTCATGGGAAAAACTATTTCGTTGAACTCACCCCCGTAGTTGAGAATTTTCACTTAATCCCCTGTCTCCCCACGTATATGCAAATCACCCCGGTCGCCCCAGCCTCCCCGTTACGATCGCTATAAAGAATGTAAGATGAATTTCCTCATACTTGAAAAATATATTGTTTGCGCATTCTGTTTTGTGCAGAAGTTACCACAGAGGCTGATGTTAGTGAAGGGATACATTACAGCATTAAAGTATTAGTGAAGGTCATGTATGAACAGATTGACGAGTGTGGAAGAGACATAAGAGGTGTGTAAGTCCAGAGAGAAATAGCGCTCTATACTATAAGTTGTTTTTTACCACTTAGGTGTCACACAAGCATACGGCCCACCTGATGGCAAGCAGTCACCGTAGCCTACAGCCGCTAGCAATACCAGGGTGATATCTAAAGCTTTGGCAACCCTGTTGTTGATGAGGACTCACTGTTTTAGCAGCATTACTGCTAGCGCAGTATACCGCAGAAACACAACACTACATCAAAGTAGTGTTATTTGACTGCGGCCTTCTGTGAGGTGGAGGTGCTGCCATATCTATTTAAAAAACATATGTAGTACATAGACTAGTCGTGCCGAGAGAATCTAATAACACCTTTTTTTTCTTGGGAATAAAATTTCAAAAAACACGTTCTACGTGGATGATATGCTATAAGAAATGAACCTACCTAATTTCAAGATATAGGCTTTATAGATCCTGAGATCTAGTGATGACCCAGTGGGTACGTGGTAACAACGGTTACCAACTTTATTTGCCAAAAACACCATTTCAATGAATTGTGTCAGTAGAGCGACGGCAAGTTCGGCTTGGTAATACAATGTTGTTTTTGCAGCCGCGCCACGTCCACAATGTGTTTTTGAAGCGCAAATAAAATTGTATATTCGCTGTTTTCTTGATTTGTAGTATATAAAAATTAATCCCTATTTCCCTTGGTCACGGCATCACGCGTGAACGGCGAGACCGATTTCGCTTATTCTTCTTTTTTTTTGAGAGAGAAGTTTCTTATGAAAAAAAAACGGTTATGTTTTAATTCCTTTATAAACTAAAGGTCCTTTTTTCCATGGAGTAATTGACATATGAATTCATAGCTAAGACAGCACAACGTCTGTCGGGACAGTTAGTTTATTACATACAATACATACACATAGTATATAAATAGCACATGCCTGTTTGGGTAGGCTGATACAGATGTTTGCGTTTCTACACATTTTACGTAACAAATTGAATAAATATTATCTCCAATACATATTTGCCTACAAATTACATGCAAAACTTATAACACATTACTCCCCATAACGACATGAACTTTTCACATAACTCTACCGCCCCGACATCAATTTGTGATTCAACGTAGAATCGTAAATAACTCCTCATTTACATAAAATCACATTGTTACATTCCTATATACTTTGACATTGTCATCTTACATAATCTGAAAACTATCTTTAAGAAAAGTCGCGGCTGTCCCCTTCTAATAAATATTGCCATCCCTTTCTAACTTACAGGGAGAAGCAGCGAAGCGCGCCAATAGGCGGAGCTTGAATCAGACCAGCGTAACGAGACCTATGGAAATCGTGGAGTTAACATTTGTTGGTTGATTTTCCGTGGGAATGGAAATGGGAGGCAGGTCAGGTTATAGTGGTAGGTCTATGTAACGCCTGGCTGCACATTGGCTGATTTAGGCCACGCCCCACTAGAAAATGCATTTCCAAGATTGCATACCATCTGGTATTCAGAATAAGAACTGTGGCTCTGAGAGCTTTTCCCTTAGAATTGTATAGCGTGAGCTAAGCGCGTGTTTTTAGGCTAATGGAACTCTACGGATTTGAAAGGCATACATTTTTAGTACTGACATTTGTTCTAGACTGGTGTTATAGACGTCTTTTGTTATCTGCACTAATAACATAAAGATCCATAATTATTACTACACTGAATACCTATGTCTAAATCCTTTATCAGATCGTCAGCGTGCATTTCAATACATCCGCTATCAACCTTTAATAGCAAGTAATCCAATTATAATCTTTAGAACTATAATGTACGTAATTTTCAGCTATGCGATTATATTTAGAGCTATCTATTGATATTCTAAAATTTGAAATTGATGTGTATGTATGTATGTATTAAATTCGCTACCGAATTATTGACGTTAGACGCGACAGCTACATTTGTGATTGTGATTGCAACTGCAATTTGAAATCTCGCATGACGAAGAGATTTTATTGTACGCTATACATTAACACCTTCCCACAAGGGTCCCCGAACGGGTAGTCAGAGGTATTACAACACCCAATTTTCACCGAAGATAATTTGATGCCAATGTGACAGATGGTGAGTCCGTCGCCGTCTCTTAGCATTACATACATCCTTGAATTTTCTTGTCGGACGTGTGCAGGTTTACTCGCGATGTTTTCCTTCACCGTAAAGCTCGTGGTGTGACTAATCACTGCACTTTTTGTATACGAATTTCCACTCAAGCACCCACAATGTGGTCAGAATAGAATCAAATAAAATTTATTATAATATTATAATAATAACGTGGAATATAATTATATGTAGCACATCAATGGCGGGCTTACTGGCTCGGCTAACGAAGTGTAATAGCAAATCGCATCAGTGCATTGTTGTGTGCGGCTGCACATCTGCCCAACGGCTTATGGGGTTAGTGTGTGTAAGTGTGGCTCTGTGTGCTAGGCCCACCATGTTATCTATCACTACTTATTACGACACAAAGAACCACCGCCGCGTCTGTATGTCTGTCTGTTCATACAGTTTTCACCAATGGACAGAAACAACGAGAAAGTCTAAGGTGCTAAAATCATTGTTTTCTTTAAAAAAAAAAAAAAAAAAGTAAAAGAGGCTTTGCTAGCCGTGGAAAGCTGGGGTGGGCCAATACTACTCAAACGCTCGACGAAAGCTCTAAAACTATACGCTTGATTACGCATAGGTATTCCTTTCGACGTAAACACCCACTAAGAACGGGTTTTAAGTAAATCCTAAGCAAATCTGATGTAGACCTGCCCTATTTTATATACAACTGCTCTGCAAGCAAAGACAGGGAAAACTTTAGGGGAAATATTTTTTATTTTACATCTACGTTAATTGACACTCGCTTGCCAAAATCTATCTACGAATCAGCAGTACGTGAAGCCCAAAATGCTAATATTTTTTAGGGTTCCGTACCTTAAAAGGAAAAAAGGAACCCTTATAGGATCACTTTGTTGTCTGTCTGTCTGTCAGAATTTTTATCTCAAGAACGCGTGGAGTTATCGAATTGAAATTAATATGAAATACCCAGGTCTATGGTCTCTTTCGGCTGTAAAATAATCAAACCTGTACGTCAATAAGAAGTCATGGGTCCGATTCACACTTGGCCAGTTTTTATTTGTAATCACATAACTCTTTACTTCCTCAAAGGAATCCGGAATCAAAAAGATTAACAAGACTACATTTTTGAGAAGTCGCAAAAGGTCAAAGAATTCCTCCCCACACGAGGCAATTCATTTGATAACTCCGTAATATTCCATCTTAATAACAATACAGCTGTACAATAGTCGGCGCCCGGCTTTGTCCGCTCCGTTGGGTTTCAATCCGCGTGCCTACCTACCTACCTATTGCGGGCACCCGCAATATTGTACAATATGAAAAGATATCTCGGACATTTTTTTCTGGGAAAGCAGGATTAGTCTAAAGAATACTCGAAACGAGCATTTTGCTTTTAACTGGAGTACTTCGTTTTTACCCGACTAAGGCGAAGCCAAAAGAAAGGCTTAGGAAAACTTTAGCAGTCTATGTATGTGTGTATAGTTCTATTTACGTATGTTCCTCCGTAGCGCCTAGACTATTCATCAGATTGTGATGAATAAAGTGTCAATCGATTCGTTATTAAGATACGAGTAACATGGCTACATTTTAACCTAGTTTACAAGGTAAAATTAGACAAACAATTAACCGACTTCAACAAAGGGAGGTGCCCATTGTTGAAGTCTGTTAATTGATTTTTGTAGCGCGGCTTTAAATATTTTCTTGCCGTATTCGGGTTACAGTTTTGGTATTGCTATATATTACAAAATGCAGCAGCCTAAAGTAAATATAGGCTACGGTGACTGCTTACCATCAGGTGCTTGTGTGCCAGCTTAGTGGTATAAAAAAAATCTGTTTTTCAAAGATTTTAGTTGTTCGGGTTGAGTTCTGGCGAAACAGAACAGGTGGAGCCAGTGATTTTGTTGTCTCTGGTTCTAATTAAAGTACTATAGTACTTATTATAGATAGTTCTACGGTATAAGTTATACTTACATAATATGTTAATATGGTTTACTTTATACTAACGCTTTTGTATACTCATAACAAATAGAAATAAAACATATATTAATAATAGTGTTTAAACATCGTCTTCGCCAAAATCGTCTTGTTATGCGATCAATTCACTTTTTTTTATTACACTGTTGACACAAGCGTACGGCCCACTTGATGGTAAGCAGTCACCGTAGCCTATAGCCGCTAGCAATACCAGGGGTATCACTAACGCGTTGCCAAAATTGTTGTTGATGAGGACTCACTGTGCTAGCAACATTACTACTAGCGTAGCCTTGTGGAGCACTGGCAACCTTATCTTATATCTACAATTTTAGCATCTAAAACCACTGGTAGTTCTGTACCGGTAGCAGGAACATTGTCGACAACGTATTCGAAAACGTAACTCGCGAAATGTCAAAATTGTCATACAAATTTTTAGTTCCACTTTTCATCGCTCAGCGCTGTTCATTTTTCAATACAAAAATAGTCGAAGACGATACGAAAAACGTTGTCGACAATGTTCCTGCTACGGGCACTGATGCCATATTATTATGACAAACTACAACGCAAGATCAAAATGCCAAAGGCACCATAGTGTGACATCACTCACAAAAAAAACTGTAGTGAATTAAATTTTACATTCAGTATTTGTATTTTTTTAGGAAAGCGGGGGATAAAGAACGCAACATTTTTATGTTCATTACAATAATGGTCGTTTAAAATTGATGCGAAATCGTAGCTACTTTAAAACGGCCACGCGCCTCGTCGGAAACGAACCCGCACTAGTAGGACGGGCGGACGTCGTAGATTACATGCTTGTATCGTGTTTACTGATCTTTAAGGGGTAAAGGAACCATTAGCTTTAAAATATATTACAAGCAACCATTATTTTCTATCTTAAAAACTATATGCATGTTTACTTATATGTAGGTCTCTTTTAAGTATAATACATTGTTATTCATAGGTATTGGTCTCCATTCTGTTGACGACGACGTTACCGCTGGTCTAGTGGTTGGTATACCTGACTGCTACGCTTAGAGTCGCGGGCTCTATTCCCGCCGGGGTAAACATTTATGTAACAAACATCTTTGCCTTGCGTTTGGGTATTTGCTATGTATAATATAGATGCCGCTTTGTGATAATATCCAAGCAGTATTATTATTAGAATAATACTTTATTTATAACTGAGATCCATATTTTGATTTTGTAAGTCACGTTTAAACCATAAATTTAAGTCATCAATGAATTCCACCCACACATACATCTTACATCCTAACTTTGCATAAAATGTAAAGTACATATTGCCCCAAGTACAGAACCCCTACACGGGCCAATCTGTATTGTGATTCAAATCAGCTGTCCCGACACTTTACTACGCAAATTTAAATAATAATCATCCTGTACATGTCATTATTGTGCGCATCCCGTGTTTAACATTGTTCGTATAACGTTTGACGTGAAGATTCAGTGTTTAAGTACTTGAAGGGAACAAACATTCCAAGTAAAAAGTAAATACGACTTCATGAGTGGTAAAAAGAAAAATATAATAATAAGGCGATGATGATGACTGGTGTATTTTTTCTGAATGTAGCGACCTCACCGCTACATAAACCAATGTTAGAAATCTACTAACTAACAGAACAAGATTCAACGGATGACAACTCCATACGTCACAATCCTGCCACGCGCTAGCGAAGTTTTCTACGCAATTCAACATATATACAAGTTTCCTACTAGAACAGTCGGAGCCGCGGTTCCCCAGGCACAACACCCGCCTGGCTGGAAGATCTTCCCTTTGCGGTGGCGAGCATGATCACCTCGCTCGCCACACATGTACATCTTTAAATTGGTCCGTCTGTTTATTGATTACTAGCGACCCGCCTCGGCTTCAAACGGTCAGCGTTAGGCATATAAGTTAAATACCAACAAAACACAATTTAATTATACATAAAAACCTTGTTTGAATCACTTATCTATTAAAAAATTGCATCAAAATCCGATGCGTAGTTTTTTTAAAATCGAAACGAACATACATAGTGACAGACAGACAGCGGGAAGCGACTTTGTTTTATTCTAGGTATGTGTTGATAGTGAAGTTGGTAGTAGCCGTTGAGTGAGTATGTTTTAAAGTGGCATGTGATTTTAACGATTTGGCAATATAGTGCTTACGAATCGGTTGCCATTCTCAGTATCGACCCATGTTATTAAAAGTGATTGTATTACACTCTTCACTTAATTAATATGTGACAAAAGTATGGATGTTATCAATTCATTCACCACATTGATTATTGAAATCGATTATTCTTCCTATTCAAAAGGCTTTTATTAAAACATTAAAATTCAAAGCACTTTAAACGCTATAAAATCCAATGATGAAAGCTCGCCCCTTGAATATGACTGTAATATCATTCTATTCATAATAAGTATTTGTATCTTGATGACTGATATGACACTTTGAAGGCGTTGCGAATTATAATAGTATATTTTTACAAACATAACATACAATTCTCTAAACAATCTACTGGCTTTTATACTTTCAGACGTAGAGTTGAAGTTTGAATAGTTATTTGGTTAAGTAATGGTAGAATGTACGTGTGTATTAGTATTATATTTTATTGTGTTTTTAACACTTCACCCCCGTACAGCGTAGGGTCAAACTAGGGGTAGTTTGCACCCTCCTGATTAGCGTTCTTAATCTATAGGGGAGTTTTGGATGGTGTTATTTGGAAGAAAAACTTCTAATAAACACATATGTGCAACCGTTAGATATCAAAGAAGTCTTTTCAATGTTAATTATCTACTGAATTCACGCCTCAGTGTTTTATTAGATTTACGTTATCCTACAATTATTGGTAAGTAGACTTTAGTGAAAAAAAAAGAAATCAATTATTATTTTAAAGTTAGGATATAATAATTCACAACATTTCTCTATTGAAATAAAAATATTAGATTCGATATTATTTCCTGGTGCACTATCGTATGCATCATCCAGTTATTCAATAATAATTCGTATGTTTATTTAACATCTTAAACTGTGTCGTAATGAACTGCCTGGGGTCGCTCCGAGTTTATTTGTAGTTGTGTTCATCTTATTATACTGTTGTCTGTTGTACAAGCTTAATGCTGTTTGAAATACACATATGGTGTGGGCAGAAAAGACTATAAATAACAACAATTTTGACTATAAAAAGGCGATATGGAAAAAAAAGTATAGTCCATAAATTTTCAGTGTTTGTAACAAAACTCCTCCGAAACGGCTTAACCGATTGTTATGAAATTTGTTTTGTATTTTCGGTAGGTCTGACAACAAGACGTAAACATATTTTCATACCCCTAAGTGATAAGGGTGGTCCATCCCAGAATCAAAAATTGTTTATCCAGTTTAGGCCCTAACAAGTCATTTATAAAGGTCGGAAAAATTAAGCCAACAGAAAACCGGCATGAAACGCAGTGATCTTTATTTTTTACAGATAAAAAACCCTATATCAGTATCATGTAGGAACGTGCCGAAATAGCTGGCAGCACTGCTACGAAGGATGGCGAAGCTGTTTCTCTGAAATGTTATACTGTGCATTGTTTACAAACAGAACCACCCCAAATGGCTTCACTATTACCTTCCACTACGAAGCTATTAACCGCAATATTTTCCAAATAACCGCTAAATTGCATTCGGATATATCCGCGACATTAGTTCCACCGGAAGTGGCGCGCGCGCCGGAAGCCGGGGGCCATTCATCGCGTCGTGACGTCGTTTCCGGATCAATGCTTAACTAGCAGAGGTCTTGCGGAGTAGATTGCAGATATATTTTAAAGAGATGTTATCAATATTTCCAAAACTAGGTAACTTGCAACATGTTAGCGACAGGCTGACATTAAATATTATAAATACTTTTTGGATATATTGTTTGGTTTTTAATTGTCACCAAAAAAGGAATAATTTATTAAATGACAATTGACAGTTGACTTTTATCTTGCATGGAATTATGTCTCTTCTTCTTCTTCTTCTTCCTAAGTATGGCAATCAATCCCTTCAGGGACTATTTTTGCCAGTGTCGAGTGTTAGAGAATTTTCATGTTGCAAATTTTCTCGTGTTTGCCGCATTAAAATGCCTAGTGTCATGCATTCTAACGCCCAATGGAGTTTCTGGAGACAACCCACGGCAGTAGCAGATCGTAACACGCCTTTAGATTAGAGGTAACCTATTGACCAAAATGATAAATCACTTAACCCAAAAGTCGTATTATGGCATTATTTCCAATGCTCCTATAAATCAGTCACTAAATGAAACTTTACTGCACATATCGACACCAAAAATACACATTAAAGATCACTATAACACAATTTACGGCACACTGGAAAAAAATCTCAACCGCTCCGCCTGATTCCCGCAAAAACTCCGGAATTATGTCTCTGTTTTAATTAGATACCAGCTAAACTGTTGGCATCACAACAGCATCAAAACTATTTGTGAGAATTAGTAGTCTGTAAGTTTGTTTCCTCACTACAATCAATTTAAGTTACATATATATATATATATTTACTACAAAGGTGACCAGCAAGCCTGCGGCTTGCAATATTCTCTTCTAGCGCATTACTACTCTGAGCCAGCATTACGTTTGATTATATAATCAATGCGCATTACCTAATAATGTTGCAAGGACTTAGTGTATACTAATATCATAAATGCGAACTCAGTTTGTCTGTTAAGAATTGTTCTTAGATCAATATTTAATTTTAAGTAAAACATATTATCATCTCTAATTATGGGTATCAAAACCTAAAACTAAAAACCTTAAAAATATAATATAAATATTAAAACATATTATTAAACGGAGTCCCTGTGGGCAAGGTTCCGAAGATACTGGCAGCGTTCCCCCTCTGAATAGCAAGACTTAATCTTTGTCCGAGCCAGCTCTTCGGTCTCCTGTGATGTCGACTAACCTTTTTGCTATTTCCTTAAAAAGTCTTATAGCGCTAGGACCCCACGGACCAAGGGTCTCGACACCGAATGGAACAAAATCATATTCGGAGTTTGTCTGTTTGTTTGCTTGCTACCTTTTTACGACTAGGCAGCTAAATGAATCCTAATGAAATTTGGCAATGAAGTAGATTATAAACTGGGAAAGGACATAGGCCTGCTTTATCTAGAACCACTCGGGCGAAGCCGTGGGTATAAGCTAGTGGATTATATTACCAGTACAGCATATCCCCGAGGATCTCTGGAAACCTTACTCCTCGCGGGATTACAACTCTATACTAGAGTACCTATATATCTACATTTTTGTGTGATCTTCTGTACAGGAGGGCATTGTCCCCAGACCAGTGACAAATTATCTAAGGAAATCTTATTATGCCATACCTATATTCAATAGGGGGTTACATTAAACATGATCATAGCAATTTTTTGCAGTCAGAAACTTGTCAGTAAAGAAAAAACAATACACACAATATTGTTGAAAGTCTCTTCAACTTGGAATAAATGTCTATTTATTTTCACCATTTTGCAAACTATTGAACATCATTATTTTACGACTCTATAAAATATGATAATTCTCAATTGAAAAACCGACGACAAAGCGATATCGTCTCGAATTAGTTACGGCTTAAGAAAATTCGATTCATAAATCGAATTGTAAAAACCGCCGATTCGATACGCACCGATCGCACTTACACCCACAACCGGACAAGTGCAACAATGACGCCATTAACTACTTTTATACTCACATCAATTTAATTTCAACAGTATCACCATCTTTGTATAAGGTTTAAAATAGAGTGATAGATTGGGGTTGGAATTCGCGCGGTATATGAATTTAAAAATAATAATACGTCATCGGGCAGTCCCTCTGTCTCTAATTCAGTGTTGCGTGATGTACGTCACGGTTGTATGTTGATTTTGATGGTTAGGTAGGTATGAGAGGGTTTGTTTTCATTGTTACTAAAATAAACGATATATCTGGAATTGGTTTTGATAAAAAAAATATGATTTCCTTTTTGTGGAAGCCAGGGAGGAAGGAGGAAGGAAAAAGAGCACGCGGTCGCTCACTACCCTACTACCCGTTGGTCAGACCAAATATAGACGCTCACGGTCTGTCAATACATTTGGAGTACAGAAACACGTGGAAGAGCATGGTGCACCCAGTGATGAACATTTTAAGCTAGACACGACCTCCAGAAATGAAGACACCGACTAAGAAGAAGAAGAAAAAGATATCCTGTTTTTTCCTTTCATAAGATCCATCTCCTGACAATAACAAATACGAAAACACAATTCCCGAAATTGGTCTAGCCATTCACGCGTTGTTGTGACCAAGGGAAATAGGGACAAATTTTTATATGTATAAATATATAGATATAGATATATGTTGCTAACTCAATACAATGAAAACAAACAACAAAATCCAAATCGAATGGCAACATTTGCGCGTGAATTTAAATCGCGGGGTGTTAGACTCTGTGATTTGTGGTTATTTACCGCGGTTGTTAAGTTTCCATTCTCGACGACCGTTCGTGCGTGACTCGCGACGATTTCGATTCGTATTCAGTTTTTAATTTCCAGAATACGGACGCTGTGGTTATGTTGCAACTGACAATGGTGCAAATTACGCAGTCAACGATTTTGAATTTGACTTAGTGGAAGTAATGCGTCAATTTTGCTTGAGTTATGAATGGCCCGGCGCTAAAACTTCATATGTCGCGTTTTAGTTCATATATGGTAGGTGTTTGGTGTAATAGAGCAGAATCTGTATGAGAGACATTCAAGTTTCCAATAATACTAATTTATTACAAAACAATTTTAATTCATAATATTAACACGTGAAACAAAATACCTACCACCTTTAACGAAATTGGTGCGGGCGGAGAATGAAATTTGTCACAATTAAAGTTTTTATGGAGAAGCAGTGCAAAAAGTGAATATTTTCATATAATATGCATGAGAAATAGGTACATTATTTTAATTTAACACACTATCATTCGTTGCTTAATGTCACAGTCATTGTTTGTTTGTGTATATTTCGAATTGCGGTCAAATTTCGATTACTAGGCGACGGCGAGAAATAGTAATTCTGGACTGAATTTACAGCAAATCCCATCCCAACAATATGGATGCAGGTTTTTTTTTGTATTTAGTTTATTGGCTTGAGAGTCAATCTTGGTATATACATAGAAAGATTTCATCTTGTACGTAAATACTTCTTCAACCAAAGAACATTGGCATTCAAAACAAACAAAATTTATTGTCACACCACGAGCTTTACGGTGAAGGAAAACATCGTGAGAAAACCTGCACACGTCTGAAAAGAAGTTCCAGTTCGTATGTAGTGCATAGGAGACGGCGACGGACTCACCATCTGTCACGTTGGCACTAAATTTTCTTTGGTAAAAAGTGGGTGTTGTTAGGCAGAGGTACTGCCTAGCTCTTCGTGTTACCCTTGTGGGAAGGCGTGAAGATATATTATTATAAAACATAACATAACGTGTAGAAAATATTCGATACGTTTGTATCTTTTGTAAGTTGGTAACGTCTGGCCTGTGTCTTTAGAGAGATCCACCTTTCTCTCATCTTATAGAAATTTAAACGCATTGATTCATGAATACCTACGCAGATTGAATATAGAATAATATACCTATCTAACTCGTTACCTTCCACATTAAAATACAATCCTTTTACTTCGACAACTCGATTTTCTCAAAACGAATTAATAACGCAATACGAATTCCAAAATTTAAATCGTATAATCGAATCAAGAACTCGTCGGAACAATCGGCCGGGGCGCGAGACGAGTTTTCGCTTCGAGCCAAAAAACCCTTTTGTCCAAATACGGTGCCAGGAGCAAATGTCACAAGAGTTGACATCCTCATTGCGAATTCAGTTGGTTTAGCTAGGAATACATACGCACTAGGTTGAAAAAGTGCCGCGGTTTTGCTGTTCCCGTCTAACCCACAGAATAACAAGTACAGTGTGTCTAAGCTACCTCGCACCACTAGACGGCAAGCAAGCATATGACTCGCCTGATGGTAGGCAATTACCATAGTCTATGGACGCTTCCAACACCAGGGGTATAACTCACGCGTTACGGACCCCAAATTTAGTAATAAGTAACGTTCTATAGGTTCCCTTCTATGAAATTGTTGCTATCTTGAGATAATTATGAACTTAAGGCAGCAAAAGCAATGCATTCTACACGGAAAGTAAAAGGTAAACAGTGTAACAAGAGTTTTGAAAATTATGATTGGATAGCCGAAAATAAGGCTAAAAAAGAATCCATGATGTTCAGCGAAATTACCTTATTGAATTTAGAATATTACGAACATACCTTATTTTAGAAATAGGCTCATTCCCGAGTCAATTTTATCAATTCTTAAATACTTGAATAAAGCTTTTATAATCAAAGGCATAGAGATAGAAATAGGAAAAGCAAACAGATATTCTAAAATGTACAAAAAAAACACAAGCTATATACAATACACTACAATACTATACAATACACATGACAAAGTTCTGAATAAAACAATCACGTTTTCGAGGACATAATTTATACAAAGTAGGAAAGATATTCGTAATGATTATAACGTCGACTTTTTCTCTCAGTGCGTAAAGTAAAATTTGCATAGCGCGCCCCTAGAGTCTGGTAGCGACTTGAAATCTAGTAAATTTACTAAATCTAGGCTTGAACTGATTCAACGTTGGTCCCGACGTCTTTCTTGTCAAAGACGAAATGAACAGAACTGTCTCAAACTTCGCTCATCATAAATGTGCCTACATTTGACAAAACACTTCGGACCTCCTTGGTTTTTGTGTGTATCCTTTCTATAATGTCCTGAAACTGACCCCATTCTAAGGATAGGTATGTTTAAAGAGATTTTTTTCGTAATAAATACTTTATATTATATTGTTATTATTATCTACACTATATAATATTATAAAGAGGAAAGATTTGTATTTTTGTATGTAACGAATAAACTCAAAAGGTACTGGACCGATTTTAATAATTCTTTTTTCATTAGAAAGCTACATCATCACTGAGTAACATAGGCTATATATTATACTAGCTGCCCGCCCCGGCTTCGCCCGGGTAGACAAAATATTTGATAAATGTCTATAGGCTCCGAAACTACTGAACCGATTTCAAAAAATCTTTCACCGTTAGAAAGCTACACTATCACTGAGTAACATAGGCTAGCTGCCCGGCCCGGCTTTGCACGGGTAGACAAAATATTTGATATCAATGTCTACCCGTGCGAAGCCGGGGCAGGCCGCTAGTATATATTATATTACGAGTTGTCCAACCCCAATTCATTTATTATACTCTATTTTCATAATTATAAAGCTTTCCTTATTAATGTATGTATGAATATTTATATTTTGTTAAGTGATGTTACAAAATATTTAATTTATATTCGATTCAGACGATTTTTAGTAAAAAAAAGTAGCAAACATATTTACCTTCGTATTAACTTATTATATCTAGATAAAATTACCAAAGTACTAACTAATGGAAAGGTAATTATTATTATATAAAAAAGAACAGAGCACTGAGTTTTCTTCCGAACAGATGGTAATGTAGACCTTCATAGGTGCCTTATAAGGGCCTTAATTGAATAAATGATATTTAAATTTTGTAAAGAGTATTCGGAACCAGCTGCGGGCATGTACATCCTCCTTTTTATGAACTCTGTTAAAATTATTGATGAATTTAAAAGAAAAGAGGTATGTAAGTCAAGAGTGAATGGCGCTCTATTATCTCTGCCTACCCCGTGAGAGTTGGTGATATTGGTGTCGATCTAATTTGACAGGTCTAAAAGTCTTGCTATCCCTTTCTTATGTGCGGGGTTAAATAAGGATGTCAATACTTTTAGACCTGAAATTAGTCAAGTTTAGTAATTTTGAACAACAGAATCGACACCATTATGTATGTATGTTTGTATTTATAATGCGATCCAATAAAATGTAAAACCAATATGAAGAAATATTCTTTGACACACCTTTCGGAATTTTACCTGAATATTTGTTCTGTTCGGGGTTTAGATAAATTGATTTGCGATTCAACTTGTTTGACGATGCTCCGAGCAGACGAGGAATTAGTTCTGTTCGACTCTCATGGGGAACTATTTATATTGCTCACTGAAGTTTGTCACATGTGATGCGAGTGTGGTGTTATTATTATTACTAATAATTTGTTTTCAAAATTATTTAATTAATTAATGATAATTGAAATTTTGTAATTGTTAGGTATGTTAGCAATAATAACTAAATGCTGAATACCCCCTGCTCCAATTTAATTAGCGTTCTTGATACGTTTGCATGAAATCTTTTACAAACACATTTACTTTGCAATTTGATCTCTATCACACACATGTAAGGGTTAAAAATACTATATTACGTTACGTTGGTGGTACATAATTTGCATATTCCGAGTGTCTCTCATACGCGAGAGGTTTATTTGTAAAAGTACAAAGAAAATATTGTTATGTATGGAACGCGAGTGCTTTTGAATTACGCTTTAACTTTTCGCGTCAATAAATAGAGAATAATATTTTAAATTGTTTCATAAGTTCTACTAGCTGTTATCCAAAATACATTTGTTTTGAAATGAATAAAAAAAAATACAATTACCTTATTTATAATAATAAAATATGTATTGGTTTGACAGGATTAAATTAAATTTGACAGCACAAGGCTCACATTTTCTAGCACATGATATGTACAGATCGCAGTATATTATTTACTCTTGAAAGTCTGTGGTATTTTGAAATCGGTCCAGTAGTTTCGGAGCCAATATATTCAATACAAACAATCAAATCTTTCCTCTTTGTAATATATGTGTATATTTACGACTTAGATGATATTAATTCACTACCCTTTCACTGAACTTGACATCTATCCATTGCTGAAGTTCTTCAGTCAGCATGAAATATATAAAAAATATAGTCTCAGTTTGTCGTCGTCACATCTTTATAAAACCCGACCATTATTGACTGCCCTCGGTTAAAGTTAACTAGATGCGCCTGAGGGACAATCAAACGCATAAACGAGATCAAAATAAAAATCAAATTAGGTAGGTTATTGCATGAGGGCTGCCTTAGTAGGGGACGTATTAATTATAATCGCATGTATTGCTCTTTGCCGGCTTAGCGCAATTGCTATTTGAGAAACTAATTGGGTGTCTTGTTAAAAACAGAAAGGACATCATTCATTTTGGTCCAAATCTGAAAGTGGCGGTCAACGCATTTTTTTTTGTATATTCTGTTACAGCTTGCCCGTCGGTACATTATTTGACCATTGTAGTTGATTTTATTTGAGTTCGAAAATCTGAGTTTACATTCAATTTTGTTGAAAATAGGAATTCTTGAATGATTCTTTTAGTCCTGGTAATTTAGTTTGAGTTTGTGATTTTTTACAATAGAATCGACACCATTGTAGCAGTAGGCCCTAACTCTTATGAATGTCGAAATAATGTCCACCGATCGTAAAGAAAGCCTCTAATTCGGTTACCAAGGCTCCCTGTAGAATCAAAACAAACTGTCGCGTCCAAAATAACCGGACTTATGATACAAGATTAAATACACTACGATAAAAGCGTTATTTTAACTAAACATATCTGAAAAGCGGTTTTATCCGGTACTAACATTTTCGATTCATTATAAAAATCTCATATGTCGTATCATCAGACATTCAGCTTAAAATCCTCTAGATGGAATTAACAACTTCGATCTCGATTGAAAACATCATTATAGAGCTCTACTATCCGATACAATAACAAAATGTGCTACAGAACTATTGCAAGTTAAAAAATACAACTATAGAGCGGCCCGGGGCAGATTACTGCGGCATATATCGCGCATGGCCAGAGAGGCAAATTGTTTGCTAACCTGATTACAACTGCTAGTTCTGTGGTTCCACATTGTCTTTCCCCCTGCACCCCGCCCGCGGTCCACGAGCTTTATATAATATCTGGAAATGGCTCGGCAAGTTTCTTACTCAGCATCAAAATTAAAGAAACAAAAGAAAAAAAACGCTAGCAAAATTTTTTATTGGGTAGGTAATTATGATCGAGCAGGTAAATAATTACCCAGATTATTTATTTATTTACAATTATTTTACTCCATTATTGGAGAGTTACCTTAAATACACACAAAAGAATAAGTGTTCAAACAAAATAACAAGATATATAAATTGTATACTAGGACTTGTACGTAGTATATTTCTCTACTCTGAGCTAGGACATTTGTTGTTGAAGGCTGTATGGAAGAAGATAGTGTAAAATCCCGCCATCCCGCCAATTAATATTAATAATACCATAATATAACACAGATTATTTATTTTATTTTTGTTATTTTTGTTCACCTTTAAGTATTAGTTCAGTTGTGTCCAGTATATTTAAGTCTGCGCGCAGACCGCCCGTGAATCCCGCAATTTCTATATAAATTCATTATATTTTGAATGGGGCCGCGATGCGTTCTCGGTAACATGATTAAGTTGCGGTTGCAAATGGCAGATTGATAGCGTTTTTTATTATGCAATTTGTACAATGTAATTTACTTGCAAATGTTCGATAAAATCAATTTTATGAACCAACAGATACATAGGTATTTTAATTATGATTAGTTATGTGACACAAGTCACGTCACAGGCCGGTCTCAACGGAAGATCAGCGCTGGTTGTCCGTCATAGGCCATCTAGCACATGCCGAGTTGGGACCGTTTCATAACGACACTGTGTTCTTCTTCTACAAATGTCAAACCTTCTTATATGTTTTTATGTGTTGTTATGAATAAATGTGTTTTTCTCTCTTTCTTTCGACTTGAAGACGCGGTTTAGAAATTCCACGTGAAGATTTGTACTTACTTCGGTAAATTAACTTTTTTTTTTCTAATTCTACATACAAATAAAAATACATCACTTTACAATTTGTATGGAAGACAAGGCAAGGAAAGTGCGATTTTAATATCTTGTATGGGATATAAAGGTCCGATCTTGTCAATGTCCATTGTCATACGTGATTACAGGACGATACTAAGCAACAGCGTTTCGTAAAGACTAGGCTAGAGAAAAAATATAAATGTTTTACACTGTTAATGAGCTACACTGATGCGTTGTTATGTTGTTTGCGAAACCAGGTAATATCAATAATATAATGCACCAATCTAAATAATGACAAATCTATTACCACGGATTGATTATCGCTTGAGAACGGCTTGACCGATTAGGCTGTTTTATTTTGTCGTCTTCCTGATTTTCAGAATAAATTAAGAGATTTTTTGGAATATAATTGCACTCATTTGAAACCGAGGCTATGCGCTAGTTAAATATAAAAAGCAATGTCACACCTCATTACTACAGTACTGCGACAAATCCGTTGCGATTGAGTTGTCAGAGTGAGATTGTGACCAATCGCGATAATCCGCTGCGTGTGGCGAGACGCGTGGCGCGACAGTCGTCCGTGTTGCGACCGCCTTAGCTCGTTCAAAATGACATGCGCTTATATTGTTACACCATTTTTATGGTATAATTCAGAATTTTGCGCTTAATAATAATTAAACATTATTTGGAGAACGTACCAGTGCAACAACTTTATTCAAAGTTTTCGTAGTAAGCACGAAAACTGTGCGTTTGATGGTAAACAGTCGCCAATAGTCGCTTGCAATACCAGGGATATATAACATAGCTTAGTCAACCATATTTGTAGACTCACTGTAGGTACTAGCAGTATACTGCTGCTAGAATAGCACATTGAGGAGCTCAGAAATCTTACTCACCGCAGGAATATAACAACACTGCATCAGGGTAGTGTTATTGAACTGCAATCTTCTATTTATCAGCGGCTCCGATGTTCGAAAAAAATAACTCAAATTAACAGCAAACAAAAGAACACGATACTTTCACGTAGTACATAAAAAAACGCAATCGACACATTTTCGCCAAAACTCAACCAAACCTCATAAAAATACTAAGCAGTAAAACGCACAATAGTTTAATTGTACAATGAAATATTATATAATATCGCCACGTGACCCATAATGGCTTAATACGTGTATTAACACAATGGTATAAAAAACGTAGCGGGTGACACCGATATCATAATCAAAATATGAAATGATATTTGCAGAGCGACCCTTAGGAGGGATTTGCTCAAGTTTGTTTGTTTTTGACAATTTAACTATAAATGATAGTTTGCTTTGTAGGGATACAAACTAACAATTAATAACAATTGAGCGCGTATGCCAACTGTTATTGATTGTAACTTCAATACATTTTATAATTATCATACACACATCACGCAAAGTTCCTCACGAATTCTCTACAATACAGTAATCTTAATCAAATTTAAAATATAGCTTTTTAGCCACAATATAGATTTTATCTCCAAAACTGTTATTGTACATACATATTATTCTATTAATGTGTTATTTAATTATACGTTTTTGTTATAGTATTATCACAGAAGAAGGTTAAGTTTACCAATAGTTACTTAGGTACCAATCTAAATCTCTATCTACCAATAGAAAATGTGACATCTAAGTAAATAAATAGTAAAGCTTTTTAAATCTAACGTAGAGGTAATGTAGCAAGGCTTATATTATTTTACAGTGTTCATAATTTGATAACTTTCATTTGTGTTTTATCATAATACATAAACCATCCAAAACACAACCCTAATATCTTTGCTGCAACCTATTGTGGGCCAGTCGGCACCAGACGCCACTTCTCGGTTCGCACGCCGAAATATAAATTCGATAAAAAGCCGCTCACACACGCGCCAAGCCATTATTCGGTAACCGTTGGGGGCGGAATTACGAATAAAGAACAACCCTAAGCATATAGCATTCCAAACTCAAATCAACTGCTGTTCATATAAATTTGAATTTCGAACAAATGTGAACGTTAAAACCGTTAGGAGTGTGGATGATTCTTTTGGAACTTTAATGAGTGTGCAGTAAAGTTTGAAGTTGCGTGGACTGCTGAAAAGGACATCGAAAATAGGGTTGTCAAAAGACTTCTCCATTTATTGGTGGGAACGGGCGCGTGTCAGATCTAACACTAGTTTTAATATTTTCAGTCACGTGACTGACACGCGCTCCTCTTTGGTAAAAAACTGGACGAGAGTAATTCCAATTTTATTGTCACATTCTTCTCGTTAAATGTTATGGCGATTTTTCTCTCCTTTGTAGGTTTTTTGTGGTTAGTCCGTCATTAGCAAATTGGCTGCATTCGAATAGGAGCAAATCAGTTATTATTTAAAATGCAATGTTCTACATGGTGCGAGAGTTTCCATTTAGTAATTTAAAATGTTCAACCATGCCTGTAATACTACATAGTAATTTGAAATTCAATAATGGAGTTAGTTCGAATTTTCTCCCGTACGAATTTCCGTGTGTAATAAGTACGTAGTATATGTCGGCGCGTGCTCGTCGAGGAAATCCATTTGGACCAATGTATATACGCACACACTAAATAGTTATGTAGGCGCACAGTTTTGATATGGTGTATAGAAAAGCACTTGTAACTGTTTTGATGTTTATTTCTCCAAAGGTGAAACGATAATGCTCCCAATAGTTCGTACAAGGGCTTTTATAACCCCCCGACGACGGTACAAAGTCAAATCATTATTTTATAGCTTTATAATATTAAACACAAGACGGAAATACCAATCGTCCAATCAGAAAATTCACTAAACAAATCGTTATTTCCTGCATCTACAAATCGAGTCAAAACATTACTCTTTAGCTGATTATTATTTTAACATAAAACGGAAATAACAACCAACCAATCAGAAAATTCGTAAATGAAATGACTTCCTGTATAACTACAAATCTAGTCAAATAATTACTTATTTGAATATAAATAAAAATACAATATTATAATTTACTAACATTGAACGGAAATACAGTAGTTGAATCGGATTTACGTCATAGCTACTGCTTCAAAAGATAACAGTTTTAGCAATAGACAAAACAGATTAAAATTATAATAGTAATTGGCGCCCATACGGCCATTCTGTTCCAGCGCGCTCTCTGCGCTGCAAAACACTTATTCAGTCAAATTAACCAAACGCAGCATCACCCGCCTTGGATCTAGTCAAAATTGTTGACGTCACCCGCCTGGGATCTAGCCGTAGCAAAAATCTGCATCACCCGCCTTGGATCTAGCCACATTTGGCATCACCCGCCTTGGATCTAGCCACATTTGGCATCACCCGCCTTGGATCTAGCCACATTTGGCATCACCCGCCTTGGATCTAGCCACATTTGGCATCACCCGCCTTGGATCTAGCCACATTTGGCATCACCCGCCTGGGATCTAGCATTTTATAGACATTACCCGCATTGGATCTAGCCTTACACAAGGCATCACCCGCCTGGGTACAAGACCAGGAGCAAGGATACGCATGGTGGCCAGCCAGCGTTTTAGGAAGGAAAATTGGGTAGGTAAAATATAAGTAAAGATTTACTTGAGTGAACCATCCGCCCATACGGTTGGTTAGTCATCCATAAAAGGATCACTTTGAGCAACTGGTGCAGGTCTAAGAAAGTCATGACTAGCGATCTTTTCAGAACATCCTTTTAAATTAACATGTTTAACTTTGTAACGATTATTAGGTAACAATTCTAAAATTTCCATAGGTCCTTCAAATTTGGGACCAAGTTTTGTGGTATGTCTTTCATGCTTTTGCATTAAGACGAAATCGCCTACTTCGAAAGGTTTCACTTGAGCTTTGCCCTTATCGTACCTTAATTTATCTCGAAAAGATCGCTCGTCCATCCTCAATTTACTTAAACATCTAACCGTATTGAGATCATCCACTGGTTCATCATTGTCGATTTGTAAGAGCTTAATACCTGGCGGCGAACATATTTTCCCGAACAATAACTCCATCGGAGTTTTTCCTGTACTTTTAGACACGGAGCAATTGATGGCTAATTGTAAGTCTTGAATAGCGGTATGCCAAGGTTTATTAAGCTCTACAACCGACATATTATCTTTAATAATTTTCATAATTCGTTCTACCTTACCATTTGCTCGGCTAGCACCTTTGGCTACAACATGATGATCAATACCGTATTGTTGGCAAAAATGTTTAAAGTCAACTGATGTCATACTTTTGTCTTGGTCTGTTATAAGTCTAGTTGGGGTTCCGAAGATAGAAATTACTTCTTTGAAGCAACGTATTGCTGTCTCAGATATCCGATCGTTTGTATAAATTAAATGGGCATATTTAGTGAAGGCGTCTATAAATACAAAAGCATACTCTGCTTGATTACGTTTACCGTTCATGCGTCCAGTAATATCAGCATGTATAGTGTGGAAAGGAA
Organism: Falcaria lacertinaria; assembly: GCA_951449985.1. NCBI lineage: Eukaryota > Metazoa > Arthropoda > Insecta > Lepidoptera > Drepanidae > Falcaria > Falcaria lacertinaria. Next base: position 6,031,075 of record OX602129.1, read on the forward strand.
TTGCAATTGTATCAATAGGATGCAAAGTTACTTGCTTAGCACCAGACACGCCTTTACGGATTCTACAACTAACGCAATTTTCAGTGAATTTTCGAACTAGTTTTGACATGTGCGGAAACCAATATTGTTCTCTTAGTTTAGCGAGAACTTTTTCCCAACCAAAATGTTGTAAATTGTCATGGTAATGGGAAATAAGATTCCATCGATAATTGCGAGGAACTATAATTAATTTGCGAGTTTTATTATCGATTTGAACTTTTCGTCTCAGTAACTTGTCGTGCGAAATAACGTAAGTGTCAGCTATGTCTTTCGGGATTGCATCAGAGTTTAGTTGGTCAACTATATCTCTAAGAAGCGAGTCGCGCTTTTGTTCTATCAGAAGCCAGTTATGGTCCAATGTAGTAGAGTTTATTAAAAATTGCAAAGATTCAAAATTAATGGCATTTCGTGGTTCTACTAAAGTATTTGTAAGACTAGTTTTAATGGGATTTCGACTAAAAAAATCGGCATGTGAAAGCCTGGCACCTTTACGATACTCGACATCAAATTGAAAATTTTGCAGAAACGCCCACCAACGGTGCACCCTTGGCGTTAGTTCCTTTTTGGTTCTGGATGCTTTTAGCGAGTTGCAGTCTGTTACTACTTTAAAGGTTCTACCATACAAAAAATGACGAAAATGCTTGATAGCTTTAACGACGGCCAACGTTTCGAGCTCATATGAATGATATTTGCTCTCAGGGTTAGTCGTTCGCATACTAAAATAACCAATGACATGCGGATTTTTATCATATCTTTGAATCAATGCAGCACCATAACCTTAAGAACTAGCGTCTGTATGCAATTCACACGGTAAGTCAGGGTTAAATATTGTCAATAATGGAGAGGACGTCAATCTACTAATTATTTCTTTTCTAGCATTGTCTTGTCGATCAGTCCACACCCATGGTACGTTACTTTTAGTTAACTCATACAGCGGAGCCATTATCTTAGAAAAACTTGGAACAAATTTCCTGAAGTATCCAGCTAAGCCATTAAACTGGCGCAATTCTTTAATATTGTTTGGGACAGCAGATTTAGAGAGGGCTTCTATTTTTCTAGGACTTTGTCGGACAGACCCGTTTTCTATAATATTTCCTAGATATTCAACTGATGTTTTGAGAAATGAGCATTTTGAAATTATTAACGAAAATCCAGCATCAGTTAATCTTTTTAAAACTAACTCGAGATTAGATAACCCTTCCTCTTTAGTTTCTGACATAACAAGCACATCATCTATATAAACCAGAGCAATTCTATCTAATAAAGCGGAATCAACCAAATCTGTATTAAATCTTACGGATTCTTTCAAAGTAAATTCATTAATTTTTAAATCGCGCGTTACTGTCAATCTTGTATCGGTCAACGTGATTTTAAGCCCTGGGATTTTTACTAAATTATACCCAATTAAAATATCGAACTGAGTTTGGCTATCTTCCAAAATAAATAATTCTACACAAACTTCATCTATTTCAATAATGGCTGTAATACTTTGAGAACAGGCAACGGGTTTTCCTCCGATGCCCGTAAATACTGTATTAACAGAATTTCTTTTACCCGGAATAGATCCAGAAATACTTTTTCGAATCAAAGAACAATCCGCGCCAGAATCGAACAAACAAGGGAAGGAATTGCTACCTATTCTAACAGAAGTCATGCAACGTTTTTTTATTCCCACAAAAGTTTATAGATTTTTTATTAACTGAACCGAATTTTTCGTCATTTTGCTTTCGAAAACAATTTTTCTCTACGTGACCCCTTTTATGACAATATTTGCATTCAATAGTTTTTGTGTTACTAGGCGTAACCTGAAGAGTGGACTTCGATGGGGCAGTAATGTCAGTATTGTCTTTACAGTCGCGAATACGATGACCAGGCTTATTGCATTTGAAACACTGTACTGGTTGCATAGATCTATCAAAAGATTCTAAGGGCTTAGCTCTTTTAAAAGCATTGTGTCTTTCAGTATTGTCAATTTTACGTTTACGAAAGGTTTTAAGTACAGAAACTAGCTTGGGCAAAGAGTCAGGAGTATTTCGCAAAAGTTCACACTTAATAAAATCAGGATAAATACCAGTTATTAATGCATCAATTACCTCTGTATCTGAAGCCTCTGGCCGCACACGCTTGAAGAGGGTCCACCCAATAGTGGCGTACTCCGCGTAGCTGCTTGCCTGCTCCGATGTGTAGCTCCGCCATTTCTGCACATCGTCTGCATACCGGAACTCCTTTCCGAATGTCTGGATCAGATCTTTCTTCACTTCTTCCCAAGTAGTTGACTGCAGGGACCACGTATCAGCCCATATCTTCGCTCTTCCTTTGAGTTGAAGTATAGCCTTCATCCGAGCTTCTTGTGGAGATACACCGAAGGTTGCAATAGTTTCGTCGATATTGGCACACCAATCTCTAATATCATGTGAACGCACATCGGGATCGAAGGGTGGCAGATAGAATTGCAAACGATCCCGTGATGATGCTGGAGTAGCAGTAAGTGCTGCTGTCACTGCACTAGATGCTGCTTGTTTGGTTATGGTGGATACCATACTCATCACTTGTTCCAAGGAGAAGGTAGGATCTGGCTGAGTGGCCGGTAAAGGCTTGCTGGCTCCGGACCCGACTGTCCTCAGAATTGGCGAGGTGGATCCCACCGCTGCTGTCGGCGCGTGCTCGTCGAGGAAATCCATTTGGACCAATGTATATACGCACACACTAAATAGTTATGTAGGCGCACAGTTTTGATATGGTGTATAGAAAAGCACTTGTAACTGTTTTGATGTTTATTTCTCCAAAGGTGAAACGATAATGCTCCCAATAGTTCGTACAAGGGCTTTTATAACCCCCCGACGACGGTACAAAGTCAAATCATTATTTTATAGCTTTATAATATTAAACACAAGACGGAAATACCAATCGTCCAATCAGAAAATTCACTAAACAAATCGTTATTTCCTGCATCTACAAATCGAGTCAAAACATTACTCTTTAGCTGATTATTATTTTAACATAAAACGGAAATAACAACCAACCAATCAGAAAATTCGTAAATGAAATGACTTCCTGTATAACTACAAATCTAGTCAAATAATTACTTATTTGAATATAAATAAAAATACAATATTATAATTTACTAACATTGAACGGAAATACAGTAGTTGAATCGGATTTACGTCATAGCTACTGCTTCAAAAGATAACAGTTTTAGCAATAGACAAAACAGATTAAAATTATAATAGTAATTGGCGCCCATATATATTATCTACTCTGAAGCAATAGCCTAATAGGTTCAGTTGACTGAACTAGTGGGAATAGACCGTGTAATAATATATTAATGACAATTTAATAAATTACCTTTTTTTTTATACCCTTAAGGTGGCACACACAAGCATACGGCCCACCTGATGGTAAGCAGTCACCGTAGCCTATAGCCGCTAGCAATACCAGGGGTATCACTAACGGGGTGCCAACCATGTTGTTGATGAGGACTCACTGTGCTAGCAGCAATACTACTAGCTCAGCGTATCCTCGTGGAGCACTGGCAACCTTACTTACCGCAGAAACACAACACTACATCAAGTAGTGTTTCACTGCGGTCTTCTGTATGGCGGAGGTACAGTCCCCAGTCGGGCGGCTCCAATTTAAAATGGGATAACCCACGGGATATCCCAAATCGCCCTACCTCTCAAAAGACACATCGCCTTGAAAGTCAATGTAAAACGATCTTATGGATTGTTTAATAATATGTTTAATGATTATTATTATCATTATTATGATTATCTTACTTTGGAGCTAACCAATATACTTACCACTATGGATTTAATTTCTCACGTACTTAAATAAAGAAACAGTTCCCATGTATATACCATCCTAATACAAGTACCAGTATTTTAATAAAAAAAAAATCCAAATCAGTCGAGTAAATTGTCACCTCAGTACTACTACCGCCATCTGTCGGACATTTTCAAAAAGTCACCGACTATCGTGCAAGAATACTATTCAGTTTGTGTTTATCTCTCGATATTTTGAACGCCTCATTTCCTGTCACGTGACCGGACATCATTTATTTCATGAATTGACTGTGTATTTATCTAGTGCAAAGAAACTGTATGTGACATTAAATATAAGTATTTTTCGATATAAGAAGCTAGTTTGTAATATAATATTACTTTTTAAAGTTTTTTATTTTTATACTATTTACCAGATTAACTTGGTTTTTTTTTTCTCTCTGCGTATCCCAAAAGGGACTAAGTTTTTAACGGCATGATATCATATTACAAATATGTCATTTGGCGATTACTACCGCCATCTATTGTCACAATTAGCAAAAAACTACGTAAATTCTGCAACCCTCGACTTTAAAGGGCCTATTTCCGTCCACGTGCCGATAACAATACGACACGAAGACGATACTATGCCGATATAATAGCGACGTCATCGCTACGTCATAACGCCGGATTATTTACTCGAAGGGCAGGAAATTGGCTTTTTCATATTCACTGTTGTTGTGCAAATAGTTAATAACTATGGAGATTATAACGTTTACAACTTAGTAACAATTTCGCTGCTATTGTGCAAAAATATATACCACAAAATCAATGAGGTAGTGTTCTGTTAATGTGTAAGAAACCGCATAAAAATACGCCGTCGACCGGGCCGCGCGGCCGTACGCTTATTTCCAGCTTATTGATTCTGAACTAAGTGGTATCAAAATGTTCACACAAAAACAATCTCTAAAATGTGTACTAAAACAGTTTTCCAAAAAACCTATAAACCAATATAATACATACAAATATTGTAATCAGGGCTCGTACCATTCAGTCATGAAAATTTCAATAGCATTACAATCGCCATGACGTCATTTTGACGTAGCAGCACCAATAAAAATGGCGGTTTTGGTTATTAATGTCAGAATTTTTCCGCTGTTGACCTAATAATGTTATCATGATAGTACTTGAAATGAGATTCAAATTTTCACACAGAATAGGGGAGCTGTGTGGAATCAAAGATAGTTTCACCATTCTAGTAAATGTATATTTAAATATGCACATAAACACAACTCATTTTCGCTTACAACTAAATCGAACGACTTCATTGCTCTGGCATGCACAAACAAAAAAAAATAAAACAAATATACTTCATGCTTCAGTCTGAATCGGACAACGGAATACTCTCCTGCAAAAATATATCACTGAGTAAATCGTCTATTATAGAAGCACCGATGACACCTAGTTACTTTGCGATCCTTAGTTTGTTTTTGAGCCCATCTCACTATCAACGTAAATAAATCTGTAGCGCAAGCATGAATAATTTGCGTCGACGTTTTTGTATCGCCTTCGACTATTTTTGTATTGAAAAAGGAACAGCGCTGCAGCGGTGAAAAGTTGTACTAAAAATTAGTATGACAATTTTGACATTTCGCGAGTTACGTTTTCGAATACGTTGTCGCAAAATGTTCCTGCTACCGGCACTGTACTTGATACGCGACGACATCGACTTTATCAGTAAAAATATCAAACCAAAACTGTGATTGTGAAGATCGATTGTGAGAGATTACAAGAACAGCCCGATTAAAAGTAATGTGTATCGTCTTGTAATTGATAGCAAGAACGAGCAATTTCAAGATTACATCAGTGATGTCCTTATTAAGGAACACGTTGTACATTTCAGAAGCAGTATGCCATTGAAAGTATCTCCGTCAACGAAATATTAATGAGTGAAGGAAAACTATATTTTAGGTAAATTATACTTATAATATATACCTCAAACTCTCCAATAAATATGTCGGAGTCGTCGGACGGTGGAGGCTGGTCGATATTGTCCACAGCAGTTATTTGAGGACCTTTGTAAAAAAAAAACAGTAATAATTAGCTGTGCTCCAAGGGGAAACGCTGCAGTAATGCTGCTAGAACAGTAAGTCTACATCAATAACATGGTGTGCAACGCGTTAGTGATATCCCTGGTATTGCTAGCGGCTATAGGCTACGGTGACTGTTTACCATCAGGTGGGCCGTGTGCTTGTGTGCCACCTTAGTGGTATAAAAAAGCCAATGAACGGCTGATGCTTATATTTTTTGTGATACCATCAATCATAAATTGTTTTTTTAAGGAAGCGCGATTACACATAGTATACTCAATACCCTCAAAAATAAAAATCTTATTGGATAGGCTAATTTGCAGGTATAAGATCGTGTTGTTGAATTAAACTATTAAGATTCAATTTAAATGCAGTGCTTAGTTACACCTTTACGGTGAAGGAAAACATCGTGAGGAACCCTGCACACGTCTGAGAAGAAATTCAAGGACGTATGTATAGCCTAAGAGACGGCGACGGTCACAAACTCACAACACCTGTCACGTTGGCACCAAATTATCGGTAAAATTCGGTGGAGACTGGGTGTTGCAACATCTCTGCCTACCTCCTCGAGGACACTAAGCTTGAGGGAAGGCGTGAAGATATAAGGTGAGAAGAATGATTTATGTGCACTCAATACTCAACAACAATACAATATTAAGTTATATAATAATACAATATCTTACCAAGTGGTATACACTCCATGGGTTCGAACAGATCCATTGAAATCAGGTCCAGAGGAGGCGAGGGAGGAGGCGGCGGTAAAGCGCATGTTGACGATATCCGGGGACCTGAAATCAAACAAAACTTTAACACGAAATCCCCAACGTATTAAGTAAACGGACATATATACCATATTAATTGAAGAGCACCTGGGAAAACATGAAGATATTTATGACATAAGACGTACAAACATATCTTTTTCTTTATACACAAGTACTATAAAATCTCTATAAAAGTTATACTACAAAGTTGAATAAAATTACGAACAAAAAACTCTGTCCGCTATCGTTCGTGATCACACGTCAGCCATCCATTCAAAACAACCATGAAATAATTAATACATTTGTCTTTGCTATGCCCAATATTTTTATAATTATTAAAAGGTAAGGTAAGACAATGGTCAAGGATAAGTTACTTTCAGCAGATAAAATTAATGGGCAGCGTTATCTCGTACCAGGGGGTCAAATAGACGACAAACGTAGGAACAGCTTGGCGATTGTTCTACCAACAAGACCTAGCTCTAAAACACATAATTATTTTGATTAGGATGATGATAGGAATGTAGAAACTAGTACCTGTACAAGTCCTAAGAGCGTTGTCCTTAAACGCGGGCCTGCAGTCGAGCAGTCGCGGTGGAGCGGCGCAAGGCTCCACATTCACTTCACCTACTGACAAATAAACAAAAAATTATGATGGACAATATAACATAGGAATAGGCTATCGGGTTAATTAGGTTCCTATCATAAAACTAATTGAACCCAAATAGTTGCTATTTGGATTCGTATCCGTTCGTATTTTTACGTATCAAGCAGGCACCCAAAACTTTAACGTCATCTTTGATTTAATATTGGCTTACATAATCGAACAGATCATTTGCCAGAGTGGTGAGAAAATCTCTTATCGAAACACGAGGATCAGCAGCACAACTAGCTCTTTGCAAAGCAAGAAAATTTAAAAAATAAGCATCGATTTAAAAAGGACAGTTAATGAAAAAAAATATTTCAGACATTCATCTCATTTCATTGACATTAACGTGAGCAATGACAATAAAATAGGACCGTATTAAAGGTTTAGCAGTATGTTACTTTTACTGTCAGCCTGGTTCATCCCACTGCTGGGCAAAGGCCTGCATGACTTCCTAGAATGTCTGTCCAACGCTAGTGTAAGATTATGTAATATGTAAAATTCAACAATCATTGTAAACATACCATCGGCTGACAAAGCCGTATGATAAGCATGGTGAGGCTCTTCTACCGTCAAGTGTAGTCTGCCACCGGGTCTGATCCTAGGCACTACTGTAGCCACTACAGGCACTCTGATCTGTACTGCTCCATCTATGCAGGGGCCTGGTTCTACGTCCACGTCCTTGAAAACAGTGACCTCCTTGATTACATTCTTAATAAATAACATTATTGAATACTAGCTGTTACCCGCCAATTCGTCTTAATTTGTTTAAAAAAAGCCTATATCCTTCGCCAGGATATAATCTTTGTCCTTGTCAAATTGTATTACGTTCCGCTAAGCCGTGAAAAGGTAGCAAACAAACAAACAGAGTTTCTTCGCATTATTAGATTCTTGATACCATTTATAGACAGTAGTTAATTTCAATCCACTTGACAGCTCGTGATAAAATGATTAAGATAGGGTTGATCACGATTCGTGAGTGACCAAACCTGAAGACATGTTCAAAAAGCAAATACAAAAAAAAACAATGGTGTTATAAAACAATCATATAACAAACAGTACCTGATATAAAGGATCATCTTCTTTCTTGACAACAATTTTACCACCAACTCTCAAGTCTTCTGCAGTTGCAGGGACTAACATCTGAAAAAATATTGTCTTAGACGATAACTACTAATTGTACTTTCTCCGATAAATGTTGACCATCAAAGTTTAATCGTATTTTTAAATCTTCCAACAATTTGTGAGTAGTAGTACATACATACAAACAATAACAGATTCACCAACCTGCTTTCCTCCAGGCAACTGGGTGTCAACAACCTTCACCAGAACAGGAGTACCATTGTCAGGTTTCAGCAATGCAAATGGAGTTTGTCTGGTTGCTAAAGCTACCTCCATATGGTATGTCTTAATTGGATCTACAATAACGCCACTGCTCATGGAACCCCATGGGTTGTCGTTGCTCCAAATGTCTATGGGTTCGGACAGAGATTTGGGAAGTTCCCATGACATAGGTTTGTGCCAATTCGAAGATGGGCCATCTACAGCAGGGAGGTAGGGTCCTACGGAGGACGATACCTCACAGTGGTCTGGTTGAGCTCTGAAATAGAAACAGATTTATGATATATGGCCTCCCGTGACAGGCGTGCTGAAACATATCACACTCAGAGAATCAGTATTGCTATCCAGCGTGGCAATGCTGCCAGCATTCTTCGCACACTCCCGCAGGTTTCTGGTTTGTGTCAGATCTTTTAACCATAAGGTAGGTTAAGTTCTGTTTTTTTTATAAATAATTTAATCTGTTTTGAATAACGCGGAAAAAGGTGATATAAGAATAATGTGAAAAAAAATCTTCAATATTCCGTTGAAACTACTTGCTTTAAGAGGTTTTTAGTTCAGGATTTTGGGTAGTATTTTCTGATACTCAAGTATATAATGTTGATTGTGAACCTAGCTTACCTTAGTATAAACTAATAAATAGTCACTTGTAGTTAAAGGAAGAGAGACACTATTGAGACTATATAAATATATTTGTAACAGGTTTAATTACCAACTTTCAATTACACGTTAAATTTACTAGCAAGATATTGTAATCAATCAATGAAATAAGAGTCCTAAGACACCTAACTCGGCTTCTTTTTCTCGTTATAGAAGATTTGTTCCACTACGCAAACAATTAGCCGCTTTGTAATTTTTTGAAATGTCTCTTACCTGTTGGTGTCTGGTTGTGGTTCCGAAGCGGAACGAGTGATACGCGTTGTATTTCTAGTTCTGACAACACTTGGTGTACTGTTTTCATCTGGGTGTGCCTGAAAAAAAAAATAGTTTAAAAGGGATTTAAGCTTAAAAATGTTCGGAAAGGCTGATAAAGCGCTTGAAAGCCAAAACATATTTCATGGGAAGCAAATCATAAAACCTGTTTATTGTGACACAAAAGACAAAAGTAAACCAGGTAACTTGAACACCGTCAGTCAAGTAAGGTTCATAAAAGCATTATGGCATGGAGCATTCCATGCTCTCAATAATTTGAAATTTCTTTTCACTTTAAATAAACCTGTTGTGTCAATTTCACATAATTGAGTAAATACTGGAGAAACAAAATGGAAGGTGGTATTTAACAAATTATGGACTGTGATGACACCAGATAATGGACAAAGATTTAGTTTGATTCCTTACCTTGTTCTTATGGCAGACGAGGTTGGACTGTTGGTTGAAGCCCTTGAGGCATATATTGCATCGATATGGACGCTCGTTGGTGTGAGTAAACAAGTGGTTGCGTAAATTTCCTATGGATTTTAAGTTTCGTTAGAAAATTAATCAGCATGCATTATTAAAGGATCTATGACTCTTAGATTAAGATCCAATTTTCAGTGTATTCACTGAAGTTTCTCGCAAAAGAAAATATGCCTCTGCAATCAACCATTGATGAACCATTATCGATACTTGAAGAGACATTGCTTCGTCATTCTGATAGCCAATAAAGCTAGCTTATTAAAGATGCTGTGTTTGGTAGAAACAAAATGAATAACCTCAGATCAACAAGTCAATCTGGAGAAAACTTATCTTTTCACAAGGCAAGAAATGTCACGTTTAAAAAGAGAGGTAGGGCTAATTGGCATATCCCGTGGGTTTTCCCATTGAAATTAGAGCCACCCAACTGGGGACTGTACCTCCATCTTATTTAGTGGTATAAAGAAAACGTGTACCACCATATACTATACAAATGAGTACCTATTGGGCGAAGAGTGAATTCAACGGATCATACCTTTCTGGTGAAATCCTTTGGGACACATATGGCATTTATAAGGTTTGTCATCGGAGTGGGTCTTGCGATGTGAGATCAGGGTGGACACGCGGTTGAATGTCTTATTGCATACCTGGAATAAGACACGACAATTTTATTGTACCATATACATTATATGACAATTTGTACATTATGAGAGTTACGTTTACCGTTACCACCGTAGCCTATAACCGCTAGCATGTTGTTGTTGATGATGAGGACTCACTGTGCTAGCAAAATTACTACTAGCGCAGCGTATCCTCGTGGAGCACTGGCAACTTTACTTACGGCAGAAACACAGCACTACATCAAAGTAGTGTTCTTTGACTACGGTCTTCTATAAGATGGAGGTACAGTCCCCAGTCGAAGTACGTAGTCGAAAGACTACTACGTTCTAGCTACCAGTACGTACTGACCTCACAGCCATACGGGCGTTCTGCGGAATGTATTGCCCTGTGTTGGCTGAGCGTGGACAGTTGCCTGAAGCTCTTGCCGCACGCGTTGCAGTGGAAGTTCCTCTCGTCCGTGTGAGTGGGGAGATGGCGCATCAGGGTGTATTGGTGTTGGAACTCACGACCACCTGTTGATGAATATGAACGATTAAATAAAGAGAACCTAGGTCAGTGCCGGTAGCAGAAACATTATCGACAACGTTTTCGAAAACGTAACTCGCGAAATGTCAAAATTATCATACTAATTTTTAGTTCCACTTTTCACCGCCGCAGCGCTGTTCATTTTTCAATACAAAAATAGTCGAAGGCGATACGAAAACGTTGTCGAAAAAGTTCATGCTACCGGCACAGATATTTATCTTCCGTTCAATATAGCAGCAGTCAGATTTTTAACTACAAATTTCCAGTGGAAGAATCAATATGCCTTACCTCTCTCTGGATGGTATGATTAATCACTGTGCAAAGGCTTTTTTTTCGATCCGGTGGTAATATAGACCTTCGTAAGTGCCTTAATAGGCCCTTAACTGATTATTTATTTTAATTTCATTGACAGATGTGGATGCGCCAAATTACAGGTGGACACTCCAACCACACAGACACCACGTCGGCATTGTTACTAAGCGTACAAGTTTTAAGTTACGCCTTAACACTACTGACCTATTTGGCTGTATATATATTATATATATATATATATATATATATATATATATTTGAGGAAATAGCAGGCAGGGAGAAAGATCACAGTGAAATAAAACTATCTCATGAATTGGTTTGTTTTTACGGTAAGCGTTCTAGGCCCCTCCTTGCGGAAAGAGGGTTAGAGCAAACACAACATCTTGTTGAAACTCAGTCCGAAGGTGGCAACACGCACTCGCGTGCATTGCCGGTATACTCCTGGTATTGCCGGTATCTTATAGGCTACGGTAACAGCTTACCATTTTGCAGGCCATAGATTTGTTACTACTTATGTAATAAACACGATAGTTTCGATCTTTTTATGTTATCAAAAATTCTGAACGGATTGTATTAAAATTTAGCACATAGGCTAAGTGACCTCGACTGGAGCTACCCATTGGATGCTTTTCATGCCGGACCAACAAATGAAACCAGGGATTTTTTTTTTTTTTTTTACCACTAAGGTGGCAAACAAACGGCCCGCCCGATGGTAAGTGGTTACCGCAGCCTATGGACGCTTGCAACACCAGGGGTATCACTCGCGCGTTGCCGACCCTAAAGTTAATTTGTTTCCACGCCGACTGTGTCTGTAAAATAAATTATTGAATGAGAAGAATAAAATTCGTAGTAATCTCACATATTCCACACTCCCAGAGTTTGACGGTACGGCCGTGTCTCTTGACGTACTTCACGAAGTGGAACCTGGAGCGAGGGTCGGCTTTGTCCACTTTGCAGGTGCCCTGGCCGCTCTTGGGTCTCTTAGAGGCTACAAATGTGTGATAAACTAAATATTGGTGTCGATTCTGTTGTTCAAAATTACTAAACTTAACCAATTTGACTGGTTTAAAAGTCTTGCTATCCCTTTCTCACGTGCGGAGTTAAATAAGGATGGCAATATTTTTAGACTTGTCAAAATCAAATAAAAAATAATCAAATTAGTTGAGTTTAGTCATTTTGAACAACAGAATTGGCACCAATATATAATAATAATAATAATTGCTCGGACATTATCACACAACGCCATCTAGCCCCAAACTAAGCAAAGCTTGTACTATGGGAACCAGCAGCTGATATAATATACTTTTTGTTTGTAAATACATACTTATAATACATACCAAACACCCAGACGCAAGGCAAACATATTTGTCACATAAATGTTAGCCCCGGCGGGAATCGAACCCGCGACCCCTAGCGCAGCAGTCAGGTATACTAACCACTAGACCAGAGGTCTCGTCAAATTATTTAATATACATTATAACCATACATTTTAAGTTGCTACAGACATTGTAAACAAATAACTATTGTTCGATGTGGTTTTGTGGATCACGGTGGGTGTGTACGATTATTAAAAAGCAAAGGCAATATGGAAAGCATGCCAGCATATTTGTTTATATGTATTGCCAGCACAGAGTTCTGTCAACAATAAGGTTAACCACGCTCTAGTAATAAGTAATTTCAAGCTTCTATTGGCTATTGTGACCGCTTACCATCAGATGGGCAGTGCGTTAGCTTGCGACCATCAAAGTATAAAATACCATAGCCCCAGGTATTTCATATTAATTTCAATTTGATAACTCCACGCGTTCTTGAGATAAAAAGTCTTCAAACAGACAGACAGACATACAGACAGACAGACAATCAAGTGATCCTATAAAGGTTCTTTTTTTCCTTTTAACCTACTGAACCCTAAAAAGTAACCAACCACAACCAACCATTAAGGAAATAGTCTACTGTCATGACTTTTTGTTTTTTTTATTCGGTTGAATTTCAATATAGTATAAACAATTTTTGTAGTTTACGTATGTACCTGCACTAGGGTTGCTCGTGGAAGTGGACGACACGAGATGATTCTCCGAAAACGGTTTCCTGTTCAAAGCTAATGCACTTCTATTGGTTGGTTGGAAAACCGAGCTCGACGTGTCCGCTTCCTGCAACCAAATTAGTGCCAACAATACAAAATATATAATAATAATAATAATAATAATGTTTGGACATTATCACACAGCGCCATCTAGCCCCAAACTAAGCAAAGCTTGTACTATGGGAACCAGCAGCTGATACAATACTTATATACTTTTTGTTTGTAAATACATACTTATAATACATACCAAACACCCAGACGCAAGGCAAACATATTTGTCACATAAATGTTTGCCCGGCGGGAATCGAACCCGCGACCCCTAGCGAAGCAGTCAGGTATACTAACCACTAGACCAGCGGTCTCGTCAAGTATCGTCATATATCTTTTTATGTTTCTTTTGTGTGTGATTGAGCGGGATGTTAGATTCACAAGTGGACCCGACAGGTGGCGCTGTGTTCAACATCCATATCCGTACGCGAGTGAAGACAGTAAAAACTAGTTTTTTAAGTAAAAATCTTTCTTTCCATAAACTAGATTTTTTTGTACCACTAAGTTGACACACCAGCATACGGCCCACCTGATGGTAAGCAGTCACCGTAGCCTATAGCCGCTAGCAATACCAGGGGTATCACTAACGAGGTGCCAACCATGTTGGAGTGGAGGAGACCATGTGGAGCACTGGCAACCCTACTTACCGCAGAAACACAACACTACATCAAGTAGTGTTATTTCACTGCGGTCTTCTGTAAGGTGGAGGTACAGTCCCCAGTCGGGCGGCTTCAATTTAAATGGGAAAACACACGGGAAATACCAAATCGCCCTACCTCTCTTTTTAAAAGCTCGTGGTGTGATCAATCAGATAAAAACTCAATGGTACTGGCCGGGATTTGAACCTGGGCCCATCAGATGACAGGCCGTTGCTTCAACCACAAGGCCACCACGGCTTCAGCTTTCCATAAACTTGACTTAAATCCATGGCTTAGTGGGTTACCTTCATGTCACTCTTGAGGGCAGCATCTAAGTCCTTCCCGAAGGTAGTCTGGCCGGTGGTGCCGAACCCCGGCTCGGAGACGAGGGCGGCGATGTTCCCGTCCTCCTCGGTCCAGGCGAAGCGCGCCTGCTGCGGCTCCAGACCCTCGGGGAAGAAGCCGTCGCGGAACAACGAGCGGTGGACGTCCTGTCAACAATCTGTGCTCTAAGTTGTTCGGCCACGGCAACATTCTGCAGTCTAAAAACATGTCATCTATACTAATATTATAAAGAGGAAAGATTTGTATTTTTATTTTTGTGTGTATGTTTGTATTGAATAGGCTCCAAACTACAGTGCCGGTAGCTGGAACATTGTCGAAAACGTAACTGGCGAAATGTCAAAATTGACATACTATTTTTAAGTTTCACTTTTCACCGCCGCAGCGCTGTTCATTTTCCAATACAAAAATAGTCGAAGGCGATACGAAAACTTTGTCGACAATGTTCCTGCTACCGGCACCGAGAGCATATTATATACATTTAACACAAAATTTCATGTAGATTATCGAACAGATAGCGCCATCTGTTGTCAAGTAGAAAATAATAAATTGTCAACACAATGACAGTTTCATTCTTTCGCGAGCTTTAGCTATTATTCTCAGGCTTCATCATACCCACTGAATTATCTGTGAAGAAAATTCAGTTTACCTAAATTATTACCCATTGATTATCTACCTATGCAAAGCATAAATATAAATAAACAGATTGATTAAAAATGCTTAAAATATGATGTCACTGAACCCATAATCTCTAATTATAGATTTATGTCGCAGAAAGTTGTATACCAAAAATATAAAAATAATAATAATGCTTGGACATTATCACACAGCGCCACGTGGCCCCAAACTAAGCAAAGCTTGTACTATGGGAACCAGTAGCTGATAGAATACTTATGTACATTTTTTTTGTAAATACATACTTATAATACATACCATACACCCAGACGCAAAGGGAAACATATTTGTAACATAAATGTTTGCCCCGGCGGGAATCGAACCCGCGATATAGGTCTTATACCTACGTCCTTAGTACCTACGTGTACAAAATAAATCATCAAGTCAATGTCTATATTAAAACTTTCTTAAAATCTTTATCATGCATTCATCAGGTAACTTTGTTTTCTTATAATTGGATTTAATTTACATTGCTAATACGTTGACAACCCTGATATAATTATGTCAGTGTTTGACATAGGTGGAGTTTTTGGCGGGAATCAGGCGGAGCGGTTGAGATTTTTTCCAGTGTCGTAAATTGTGTTATAGTGATCTTTAATGTGTATTTTTGGTGTCGATATGTGCAGTAAAGTTTCATTTAGTGACTGATTTATAGGAGCATTGGAAATAATGCCATAATACGACTTTTGGGTTAAGTGATTTATCATTTTGGTCAATAGGTTACCTCTAATCTATAGGCGTGTTACGATCTGCTACTGCCGTGGGTTGTCTCCAGAAACTCCATTGGGCGTTAGAATGCATGACACTAGGCATTTTAATGCGGCAAACACGAGACATTTTGCAACATGAAAATTCTCTAACACTCGACACTGGCAAAAATAGTTCCTGAAGGGATTGATTGCCATACTTAGGAAGAAGAAGAAGAAGACATAGGTAAGTTTTGATTATATGCTTCAAAGGACGTAAGTAATATGTATATGCTTTATGTACATGCTGTGTTGTAATTAGCCCAATCAAAGAATAAAACATGATAAAATATCTATAAGAAGTAGGTATACATACGTCATTTCTACTTGAATTCGACAGCAGGGAATCGTTGAACCCCAAATCCTTTTTGTCAAACTTGTCACTCAAACACACTTCGCGGATACTGCAAATAAACAACAAAACACTCAAACTTTATCTGACTAAACATAAAAATAAAACAAAATATAAATTAAAACAGTGTAAAATCATCATGGCCATGTTTTTACTTTTGTTTTTAACATAAAAATAATCGAAGATCGAACTGGATCGAACCTTATTATTTCATCGCCCGGCCTCATGAAACTGCTCTCAGGTATTTCTTTTATTTCCTCATCCGAAAACATCATTTATTTTTGCAATATTCAATTATTTTTTAGACAAAACAACTCGCGACAGACGTCAAAATGTTTTATTTTCTCAGTGCGTTCTCTTGTTATTTGTTTCTATGACAATTGTATTGTGTTCTAAATTTCAATTTTTTATTTTTATTTATAATGTCATTTCTGAACTAAAAGAGCCAGTGTTGAGTTTTTTAAACGCGTTTTTTTTTCAATTCGTTGACCGCGTAAATATTTCCTTCAAGTCGTCTCGGTGAAAAATAAACGTTTTTTTTAATAACTCTAGTTGTACATCATTTGTATACAGACTTAATGTTGAAATTCCTCTAGAATGCGTTATATTTGTTTATCAGAAGTCAGATGCTTATTTTGTCCACGGATATTTTTGCAATAGCATTTTTGATGCAAAATAAAGTACCAAATTCTTTAGTTCCTCCCTGTCAAGAATACCATCCATTGCTTCCCTTCAAGAGAATAATGTATAAAAATGTTATTCAGTGAATATTTTCAAGGGGTTTATTATGAGGTCTAAGTGGTCTGCTCATTTCGCTGAAGGCCACTTGAAGTTTGAAGAACGCTCCGGTTTCAAGTCAATGTTTTCCGAATGTAAAATTTATCCTGCTTAGAAAAATCAAGGATTTTTCGGACTGAGTTAGTATTTTGGTATGAAATGTCTATTTTAAGCGAACTTCAAACATAACCTAAGCATTTGTTTGTTTGTATGAGGTATTTTTGGGGTTATTTATATAGCGCCTGAACCAAATAAAACAATGATGCTAATTCTGTTGTATAAAATCATAAATCTAAACTAATTTACGGGACTAAAACTATTGCCATCCTTATTTAACCCCGGACATGAGAAAGGTATAGAGACATTTAGTCCTGTCAAATTAGTTGAGTTGAGTTGAAAAAAGTTAACAATTTTAAGGAGAGGTAGGGCGAATTGGGATCTCTCGTGGGTTTCCACAATAATATTGGAGCCTTACAGAAGACCGCAGTGAAATAACACTACTGATGTATTGTTGTGTTCCTGTGGTAAGTAAGGTTGCCAGTGCTCCACGAGGATACGCTGTGCTAGTAATGCTGCTAGGACAGTGAGTCCTCATCAACAACAGGGATGGCAACTCGTTAGCGATACCCCTGGTATTGCTAGCGGCTATAGGCTACGGTGACTGCTTACCATCAGGTGGGCCGTATGCTTGTGTGCCACCTTAGTGGTTTACAAAGTATTTTTTTATTCTGTTCGGTTCGCATGGATTATTTATAAACCCTTTGAGTAGATATTATTGAGATACTTTGAGAATATAAATACTCTAATATTAAATAAGTAGCAAGGTACTATCAGCGACATATTATATATATAGTCAGTACGATTAATTCCTGGCGTGTCGAATAAGATCCTCATGCCTCGTATGAACGGCAAGGTGGAATGTCTTTGACTGTACACCATGTGATTTGATTGAAATATCTCCACGCGACAGTACGTCGTGGTAATTAGATCAAAGTTGACAGCTACGAGCATACTACGAGCATGGTGGTAGGTAATACCTATTGAAAATCACGTTAACCTAATAATGTGTTATTGTGTGCGTTTGTAAGTAGCTTTTGTTCGAGGCTTCTCTCCGGTGTTATAGGAAAAATAATGGACTTTTAGGATAAGAGCTAAGGCATCTTTACTTGTAGTATAATACGTTTCCAGTAGGTATATTTTTCTTAAAATTACATGTCGTTTTGTTGCTTCGTTGCTGCGTGAAAGGGCAAACCATGAAATACACATTGAGATTTATATGAACCTATTTATTTATTTATTCATTTGTCTTTCTACGACATTGAATACATTTTACAACAGTAGATCCTCGTGAACGTCTTCTTCTTTCTTCTTCTTCTTCCTAAGTATGGCAATCAATCCCTTCAGGGACTATTTTTGCCAGTGTCGAGTGTTAGAGAATTTTTATGTTGCAAAATTTCTCGTGTTTGCCGCAATAAAATGCCTAGTGTCATGCATTCTAACGCCCAATGGAGTTTCTGGAGACAACCCACGGCAGTAGCATATCGTAACACGCCTTTAGATTAGAGGTAACCTATTGACCAAAATGATAAATCACTTAACCCAAAAGTCGTATTATGGCATTATTTCCAATGCTCCTATAAATCAGTCACTAAATGAAACTTTACTGCACATATCGACACCAAAAATACACATTAAAGATCACTATAACACAATTTACGACACACTGGAAAAAATCTCAACCGCTCCGCCTGATTCCCGCCAAAAACTCCCTCGTGAACGTCTGTTTGCTGACGTCAGCTGACAGGGGAAGTCTCTTTCTGGCCAAGGGAACGCCCCCACACCGGTACCTGCAAGCCAAACTGTTTGACGTTACAAGAGATACAGGTAATTTGTTTATCCAGTTAAATACACTCAGGAAGAATACATTTGGGTCAGTAAAACAAACCTGAAATATATTGAAAAGAAAAGTTTAAAGATTCTTTAACAAAAACATATTGTATACATCTTTTTAATATTAGTTACCTACAACAGCTTCCTTGTTTGTAATGCAAACAAGGAAGCTGTTGTAGGTAACTAAAACCTGACTACGGAATAATCATGCTCTAAAAAGTACTAAGCAAGATTTTTTTTATGCAACTAAGGTGGCAAACAAGCATACCCCACCTGATGAGCGGTCACCGTAGCCTAATGACGCTTGCAATACCAGGGGTATCACTCGCGCGTTACTGACCGACCGAATTATTTTCATGTGATACATTTTCATGTGTTTAATACATATTCATAGTGATGTACAGAACATTTTATATAGGTAGGTATCTACATATAGGTAGTGATATTAGTATATTATCTACTCTGATGTGATATGTACAAAAAAACAAACGAAAATTGCTCGTGTCCGAAGAAGTATCAAAAAATGTGTACCGAAGAAGTATCAAAAGTATCCAAACTTAGTTCTTCTCTTCCACTACCTACCTAAGTATATTAATGGCAATGTTTTTGCAAAAAAGGAAACATATATTTTAATTAACAATAATAACAATTTCAACATTATTGGCACCGTAACTCTATCTGTCGTAGAGTAGAAAAAGCACCAAGTATTTGATCCAATACAATTTCGTAACTTAAATTTTATTATCTTCAGTACTTTTAATTTGATGTTTTTGAGATAAATTTTCCACAACTTTAGTGCCTCCATATTGTTTCAGTGAAAAACATTCCTTTTTACTTAGCTGCCATCTATCGGCCAAAAGTTTAACAAATTTCAATTTAAGGCACCTTCTAGCCGTGTTAAACTAATACACTTTAAACCCGCTAGATGGCGTGGTTCCAAAATTTAATTTAACGCCATCTATACGATTCATTGAGTACTTCTTGGGCAATCAGTTCTTTCACTGAAATACCCCTTGGCATATTAAAGTACCAGGTACGCACTTTATCTCGTAGGGGGCAGTATTATTTTATTGGAATATTTTAAAAAAAACGCCTAAATTAATTTATTTTTATTTTATTTTAATTTAAAATTAAAATAACAGGATACAGGCTAATAATCGTTTGCGGATACCTATTTTTTTTTTACTTACAATGAATTTAATAGCAGTAAAAGTCTTAATGGTCCGTCCTTCCTGCGTCCGTCCGTCCTGCCTCATACATAGAAAGCGTACCAACCAACAGGTATATTATATACGATCTATACAGACATATATACCTTAGAATAAGAACATCACTTCGCTTAATAGTATATGGCGCTTTGTCAATTTCTTGCAGAACTTTTATCAAATTTATATTTGTTATGCTATAAAGGGATGAGATGCACTCACGCTGCTTACAATATGGTATGCAGAGTCAAAAGGCGGCTGAAAAACGCATGTGCTTTGATTCCCGAATCCTGAATTTCTATTTTGTTTTCTTTTATGATTGATAACTAACAATTATGCCGCAAAGCATTGTGTAAGTCGTTTCACACTACACAGCTATAGCCAAGCCACATGGCTGCAGCGTTAATATTGCGAGAAATTTAGAAATGTGGCTCACAGATTCTAGATAATTTTACAGGTTAGCATTAAGCCTTTAACTGTTATTGGATGAGTGAAGCTACAAGATTTTATCTATGACTTGGAAACTGTGTGGAACCCAAGTACTTTATCTACGCTGTGGCAGGATGTCAGGCGGAATAAGATTGAGTGGTCTTGGTTTTAATCGCTTTGCAATAATGTTATACGTGTAAGTATTTACTGGTAAATCTTCTAGACTGTTTATGCATGCCATGCAATGTCACAAGTATTAATCACTATAAGATATTCCCACGATATATTTTATTTTTCTTGGTGTATACTGCATGCACCACAAAATGTTCGGGATAATATACCCTACATGTAAATCCAGTATAAAAGCTGCCTCCATTGCAAATTTCATTCAAATCCATTCTGCCGTTGAGGTGTGTGGGTAGATACCTACACACTTACATATAAACTTTCGGACTTATAATAATAATAATAATAATAAGGCCGCAGGGCAGCTTGTGGCGAGCTGTTGGTGAGTAGCGACACCACGGACCCGAGGCCTCCAGGGGGCGGCGCCTAGGCCCCCGCCTCTGGCTTGCCTTCACTGGCCGGCCAGAGTGGAGCGCGAGAGCTATATGCTCGAAAGGGTGGAAGTGCTCAATATGCGTAATAGCGGGGAAACCCGCTCCGGGGACTGCCGTATGCCAGTACCCGCGATGGTGAAACCGGTGCACAACTCTCGACACCCTTCAGCTGCCTGCGCCCATGTTGCCCCTCAGCGGCATATTATACGCCGCACGTAAGGGGGGCCCATCTAGCAGGTGGCGAGTCACCGTCTGCCAATTTTTATTCAATATTGAGACATATTGCATATCAGACATCCGTAGTCTCATCCCATAGCCCAGATATCCCAATCCATTAACAGTTCACCATAATAGCCCAATTTTAGTTTTCCATCCCCATGAAATAGTTTCTGCACTCGGCGAGGATCATCCCCGGGTGCATCACTATGCACTCCGGGGATGATATTCGTCACGTGTATCCCTTACCAGATATTAAAATTCTCGAACGGGCCTCTACGTGTTGCATATATATCCCCACGCAAGCCTAGATAAAGGACCGGACCTTATGAGTATTTCTTATGAGGTTCCGTGAATTTAAGAGAAACATAATAATAATAATAATAAGCTTTATTTCAGGCATAGGTACCCATACACAAAATTATAAATAAAAACAGAATTTAAAATTAAAGTTAACACAAATACACTAACAGCACAAAATCAAAACATCAAAAATATGTACTAATTACCATACAAATGCTTCCCGCACAAGTGGCTTACAGGCGAGGGCCTGAGACTGAGGAGTCTTACTGGCAACAACACTCAGGATAATATTAGTAAGATATATTTTTGTATTCATGATTATGATGCTACTCTTACTCTTGAAACAAAAAGTTATATTTTTGAAATATAATAGGGGATTTCTCTTATTAGACGTAGAAGTTGGTCGGTAGGTAAGGTGACTTGGGATCTCCCGTGAGTTTTGGATTGGAGCCGCCCGACTGGGGACTGTAACACTACTTTGATGTAGTGTTGTTTCTTCGGTAAGTAGATGAGGTGGCCACTGCTCCACGAAAAAACGCTGCGCTAGTAGAAATAGCAAAGTGACTCCTCACCAACAACAGGGTTGGCAACTCGTTAGCGATATCCCTGGTATTGCTAGCGGCTATAGGCTACGGTGACTGCTTACCATCAGATGGGCCGTATGCTTGTGTGCCACTTAAGAGGTATAAAAAACACATAGCTTTTGGTCTGTAAGGTCTGTAAGTCTGGTAAATAGACGAGAACCAGCGGTAACCCCCTCAATACGCCAATAAAATACCTAACGGTTGATCGCACTACAGTAAATTCTCCTGCATTATTATTCCCCTAATATCCAATGTAAGAGACATTCCTAAGAATTTCCCATAGTTTTGTGATAAGTCCCGAGAGGATCTATGCTTATTGGGCCTTGATGACGTCACGGATCGATAATGCCGGTGATTGGTAGCACGTGACAGCCGGTTACATATTTACAAATCGTGGCAACAATATTGGCAGCTCTGAAAAGGATAATAATAAAATGTGAGCGGAATATTTGTGTAAACTAGAATGTTATTACGGGTACTGGGGCGTTTCGCACCACGCACGGTTCGGACCACGGTGTGAATCGCCCAACTGCTCTTTTTACGAAATTTTTGTCGGGTTGATAGCATATACAACGTGATATCCATTATTAAAACAACACATTTTATATGAAGTTACGTGTATTTTGATTAGTATTTAAATTGAATGGAAATGTGGGATGCCGAATTTCCATTGTCAATGAACTACCTATGGGAAAAATACGCCTTAGAAAATTAAGCATCATAGTTTTGATGATTACTCATTAGTATTAATCAAAGACTACTTATTAGTAGTAATCAAAAACTATGATGCTTAATTTTCAAAGGCATTTTTTGAGAGAATATATTATAACTGTCCACCCAAATTATTAGTTGTTGTCCAACTTCACGACGACTCTCTCTTCATCGATCGAGATTCTCATAAATTATTATTTTGTGTCATTATTTTTGCACGCAAGTGCACAGCGTTACAGTACGTGTTATGAGAAAGCGTCACACTCCATTATACGCGGCTGACAATAATTTTGTATCGCACTAACCACGCAATTTGCTGAATTTGTCTCCGCTTGTCATGTGGGATGGTGTTATGTGGTACCTCAGATTATAATATAACCTTTTTTTTAAAAAATAATCAATATTTTTATTTTATTATTTAACTATGTTGATTATTTTAATCGATATTAGCGTTCCTTTGTTCTTGTCTTCATTGATTATTAACACTATTTATAATATTTTCGAAATGCACTAATCTGTCTATGATTTGTTTCTTGAAAATTATATTATTTCAATTTTATGACAAATATTTAAATTGATTTAAAATTATTTTGGAATAATGAGTAGAAGGCAAAATTATATTGAAAACATTTACAGATCTCTTACCTATATCATCAATAATGATGACCAAATACCCTGTCGACAAAGAAATTACAGGTATGTGACATACTCGTACTGCAGCAGAACTGCCGATCAAGCATTATGACACTACCAACATGAGGCGCTGTCGCAGCAAGAGATCAGACTTTGGACCGAGTGCCCTTCATCACTTTTTGCTCAAGCATCGAGCATTAAAGTCGACTTGCTCTCGCAAAATTAAGTAATTAAAATTAATTCAATTAATGCATTTCTTTTCATCCTCCGGTTGTAGTTAAATCAATGTGCAAAGGAAATTAATTTAGGACGAAAACTATTCTGTCACACTACTGCCTACCCCTTCGGAGATAATTTGGAAAGTCATGATATTTGTAAAAATATCCTAAAAGTAGAAAAAAAATCGGTAACTTTATATACATTTTAATAAGAATGTAGCTGATTTTAATGGTACGCCGATATGTGTATCGTAATCTGTACGTCCCTCTATACAGGACACCTCACGCTGACAGCATAATGTCACGATGTAATATCACATACACAACATAGTGGAGTCATCCTGTCATTAAAATAAAAGTGTATTGCTGTTTCCATCTTGCATAATCCCAGCCACAGATTACCATCAATCCGATCTAGTTAGGAGAATGATTGTGTTACTATTATCTCTGTCATTTCGCACCAATATTGTTTCTGTTTCCCTCGCACAATACTTATGTCCTATGCTCATTACAGAAATAGCGACAATCATCGGTTCTAATGTACGTGATTCATTTATGACTTTTTCTACTCGATTTTATTTACTTATTCCTATGGCCTATTTAATTTTATAATAAGGATATAAAGATTATTTTCCATATTGTATTGAATTGATCAGCCATCCTATCTATTGAAAAGATTTCCAATAGAACAATAAAATAAAACTAGATTCTGTTTCGTTCTAAAAATAGCTAAGATTATAATTTTTAATTTTACAATAGAGGTACGTCAATTAACTGGGCATGTAGGTTATTTAATTAATAATAATATCTCGATTTCAGGTGTCAAATATCGAACTATTTCCATCTAAGATCGCGGCCAACAAAAACTTCAAAATAAGTATTTAATACGTTGTATAATTAATTTTGTTTGTTCTTAACAATATAACTGGCTCACAATTACAGATCTACCTCCCATAGCATAAGTTATTAAGCATTACACTCCACGCTAGTCTTACAGATAATTTGGTTGAACAAATTATAACGGTGTGGGCTAAGTGATGAGAGTTAAGCGAATTTGTATGAATTATTTTATACAAACCGGTGTGGTGGTTAAGGAAATACAACATATAAAGGCCTTGTTAGGGTCTAAGCTGGATACTCAAGGATAGTCGAACAAACTCCCAATTAATCTATTTTAATTCACAGCATTTAACTAATTTCTTTTTTTTCCTTAGAAAGTGATATATATGGAAGGCGCATAGCAGGATTTCCCGTTGATCAACGCAACTGTTCGATTTGGACACAGATTTCCCAAAGGCTGACTGATAACTTTCTGCACTTTACTTCAATACATCCTAGGATCGGCAATGATATCAATTGGAACACTCACTGTAGGTACTCTGGACAGTAGTCCTATTGTGTTTCGTGCTTATGTTCGTGTGTAAGAGTCCATTACATGCATCTACTGAGCCGTCGAACCCATTTATGACAGCTTGAACGACAGGCAGAGAATAAGACAGCCACATTCTTATGCCTTGGCAAAAAACCAGGCATCGAATCAACTAAACTAATGTAACTCAATTACAGAGTTTTATTGATAATGATTGTATTATTTTTATTGTCGTAATTTAAGGCCTGATCAAGACTGGTAAAATACTTTGAAGAATAAAATAAAACTAGCCCCCTTGAGCGCCATCAATAAGTTCACGTGCATATCGCCAGCTTGGGTCCTCAAGGTTAGATTGATTAGGACGCCTCCGCTTCTGCCCCCGCCCCCGCTCCGCTCATCACTCAGTCCACCGGCTAGGACGCTCAGCCCAGCGGGGCGCGTATCTGACAGTAACAGGCATACTGTTAACCTTTGGATTGAGATGTGAACCTCACTATAATAGCTACGGATCGTGCGCATACTAATGCCGCGGATGTATGTTGAATGTGTAATTTTTGTTAGACACGTCATAACAATAGGTGGTGTTTGGTAATATTTGTTGACGTATTTAGTTTGTAAAGCTAGGATATTTAGGCAGCGTCAGGAAGAAGATAATAATGACAGGTAAGCTCAGATCGAATTAAATAAAAAAGTAAGTTCAAAAACTAAAACCCGACTACGTAATAATCACGCACTAAAAAGTATTCAACAAGAAAATATTCTCATCTGATATATTTTAATGTATTTAATAATATTCGTAGTGATTTTAAGAGGGTAGCCGTGGTCGTATGCCACCTACCCTTACAAAACAACTCTAGCAGTAGTACCGAAACGATCATAACTTATAGGGCAATGGGCATCCTCCTTTTTGCTTCGCCGTAGTCGGGTAAAAAGTACATGGAACTTTGCGAACAATGACGTAACCCACTAGCCCGATTAAAAATACGCCTTGCAGTGTATGTACACTCAGTTACACGCACACACATACAACGAATACAAATCAAATCAAATCAAAAATCATTTATTCAGTTTAGGCCCTAATAAGGCACTTATGAAGGTCTAAATTACCACCGGTTCGGAAAAAAAGCCACCTGAGAAGAACCGGCAAGAAACTCAGTGCTCTGTCTTTTTTTTCATGTAACAATAATTATATAACAATTTGTAACAAAATTCTTCTAGACATTGGTATGAAATTACAAATATCAAAATGCAAGCTACCAAGTTGGTATTGTCACTGCTTTCATGAAATACATATTTTAAACTATTACAATTACCAAAAGCGGGGAGCCACTTGTGCAGAGTGAGTCTATATATTCTAAGCATTTTTATCATTTACATAATCATTAATTTTATAATAGGCTTTATTTATCAAAACTCTTTTGACATGAGTCTTAAACTTATCATAATTCAATTCGGTAATAGATTGTGGGATTTTATTGTAAAAACGGACACAGTTTCCCATAAATGATTTATTTACTTTTGTTAGTCTAAACCTAGGAGCCACAATTTTGTTTCTATTTCTTGTATAAATATTATGGTTGTCTGAATTTAATTGAAAACTTCTAATGTTCTTTTTTATAAACAATAAGTTCTCAAAGATGTAAAGAGCCGGTAACGTGAGAATATTTATTTTCTTAAACAATTCTCTTAACGATTCTTGGGGACCCATTGCAAAAATTGCCCTGATTGCCCTTTTTTGTAGAATGAATATTGTATCCAGATCCGCCGCAGATCCCCATAATAACACGCCATAAGACATGAGGCTGTGGAAATATCCGTAATAAACTAATTTTGCAGTATCAATATCTGTCAATTGTCTGACTTTCCTAATGGCAAACGCACCTGAACTAAGTTTCTTTGACAAGGTCTCAATGTGAGAGCCCCACTGCAATTTTGCATCTAGTGTTAGACCTAGAAAAGTCGTGTTATCAACTACATCAAGTTTTCTGCCATCCAATTGTACATTCGTGTCTACCTGCGATGAGTTTGGAGGAGAAACAATGAAACTACGCCATGCTCACACAGTACACGTTTAAAAATCTCGCTTCACTTCGTTGTTCCATCCAACTTGTAATAAGCTTCTAATGAATATAATCAGTTGAAATATAACTTTTTTATTAAACAAACATAAGACTAGCCTGATGCTTATGCCTTGCTTATGCCTGATGGTAAGCGGCGGTAACCCTATGAACACTGGTAGATAGATGACTGCTACTAATTAATCTACTTCTACCTGCCTACCCTTATACCTGATTTGCTAGATAGCAAACAAAATGGATTAAGTTTTATGTGTTCTGTGGTAGACAGTAAAGCAATGTAGCTTAAGAGAGCTTACATTCCGTCACAGTTTTGGCTTAAATCTATACCAATATTATACAAACACTTTTCGGTTCGTTTGTTTGTATGTATTAGGAAACAATAGAAACGAAGAACTGAAATTAAAATTTCTCTTAGTAATTACAAACTACACTATTCCCAAATTTAGATAATTATTGCGCTTTTGCGCCGGCGAAGCCGCAGCCAGAAGCAAGTTTCTTTTAGAGATACGTAAGACTTGAATCGAATAACACGTAAATCGTTGTTTACGTTGAAGCTGAATAAGAAAAAGCTTACACCAAAAACCGGTCAGTCATCGAAAGACATAAGTAAGGCTTTTTGAACGGTTTATTCTCAGTAACATTTCCTGCTCAAATCAACTTGATTTCGGAACAACAATTACAAAAAATATAACAATGTGGAACGGGTTATTCGTTAAGAGCAAAAAGAAAGAGTCGATCTTAAAGTCAGACCCAAATAATTAGACCAGCTTGACACATAAATCATATTTCGTGAATTATTTATGGACATACAATCGGGTGGTCAACCAGCCTCTTTTCCACTGAAGTGAATGCTATGCGATACTACTTTTAATTTATTTTAACTGGTGTCTTTTGATAGTTGAACAAGCTCCATATTAACACATCTTAAACAAGAGATACAATTTGTTTGCTTGTTTTTTTCATACCACGTAGGTGGCAAGCACGTGCACACTGATGGTAAGCGCTCACCGTCGCTCACTACTAGCGCGTTGTCAACCTGATTGTTGAAAAGTCTGACTGAGAGTTGGTATTTTTACAGCTAGCACGAATCCTGGAAAAGATATGTAACCTTATTGACCACCGCAGAAATACAACTCTACTCATACATCAAGTGTTTTTATGCCTCCGGTCTTTTAAGGTGGCAGTACAAATAAAGTTTCGGAACTACGGGCGTTCAAAACGGGGTACTCGGCCGCAGTTTCAGAGGCGTAATAATTTCCCCGGTACGAAAAAAATGAAGATCCGGGGCTGCGTACAAACGAGTCGAGTGGTTCTACATTTTTTTTTTGTTTGCATGGGAGATGTCATTATGCCTTACCTCTATTAAAGGTTTAATCTTTTTTTTTTGTTTTTGTTTTTTGTGCGTTCGTCCAAGAAAAGAACTGAGTAATTAGCCCCTACGATATTTAAACTTTTTATACGTAGTCGATTCAAATCGACATCACTTAAACAGATAGGAACTTGCCTTTTTCTTTAACGACACCTTTTTCATCAATTGTACATTTAATCAAAAACTTCTTTCTATATTCGTGGTCTTACTGTACCACACAAAACCCGATTGCACCTCCCCCCCCCCGAAATATAATTATTAAATGCAAAGTGGCTTTCGAGACCGCGGTCCCGGTCCACCAACTCATAATAATATACTGACTGGGTTACGATAAAATATTTTTGAGTAGTTGGTAGCTATAGTATAGCATGCAGTGCAGCACAACCTCAAACTGGCAGGTGGTGTTAATTTAAGGCTATAACTCGTAGGTACATTATAAATAATCACGTCATACGGGTATAATATTGCCCTTACCGTTATTTTATGTAAATATTTATTGTAACTAATTTGTATGAGTAAGCTTTGTTTTAGGAATAGCCGTTTAATGATCCCACCTAGTAGGTTACATTTCGATGATAGATTAGTGTATCGAGTTTGTTAACTGGGTCACGGTATCGATTCCCATATTCGATTAACTTGTATTACTAACTCAACGCACTAGGTTTTTAGCCGTATGAATGGGTATCCCATTAAAGAGGATGCGTAAGTGACGGCTCGATTAAATATTGACCGTAATAAAGCAATATTATTAACATCGTGACGTCACTTTGGGAAATAAAATGTCATTTTTTTAGGTAGGTACTCACTACCTTCTCACTACCTAGTAATTGCAACAAAAAATTTATGACAGGGAATCCGTAATCTACACTCTGTTTGAGTTCAGGTAATAGCCTAAATATGTACCATTAAAAATATACGCGTGGCTAAAAACACTTGACTACTAATTTAGTATTTACATAGTATATAACTTAAAAATAATAATTTATAAAGCAGTTTTTGTTTTTAGAATGAAACAAACTGACTATAAATTGCGGTAACCGTCCATAACTTCCAACGAAATTTCTTGTAGAAATATTTAACGCCCATTACGCGTAAAACACAACGTACCACCTATATCATTCATACAAATAAAGTATGTTTTAAAATTATTTCATACATGAGTGGAGTGCTAACGAATCGTCAATAAGTAACAATACAGACAGACGGAAGGATTTGCGAGACTGTTCGTATGTCGTATGTTTATTTCAGTGTTCGAACCAATTTGCATACAACGGCCTGTGCACACGAGCTAGGAAGGGATAGATGTGGCAATCTACATAATATAATATGAGCCGAATCCGTAGACAGAGAAAACAAATTGCACATTCTCTTGTTCGTGTGACTAGACTAAAACAGCGGGTTAACTATTAAATTCCAGCTTTTATTAGCAACAAGCACTGTTATATAATATGTGATTTTTTAATGTGTTTTGTAGTTTAGTTAATTGAACTTAAACGTATGTCTTGAAGATATTTTTTATTGTAAGAAAAGTGACAGAATATATATTGAAGAGAATACATAAGAAGACTCAAAATTAGAACTAATTTTTCTAATGTGCCAGTACGCGCACAAGCACTTTAATTTGATACCCATATCTTAGGGAAATTATAAATGCGGGCAGCCGCCATATTGGATTTAAATTAACGTCACTTTACTTACTGTCTTCCACTCAAGCCCTTTCACCCACTGGACAGGTGAAAGTAAATAAAAGCATGTAATATTACCCTATTATGTCCATCATTGATACTAAATATTATATACATTAATTTGACAGCACTAAGATAATATTTTGTGTAACATAAGGCTTATGTGTAAAGAGTGAATTAGCATCATTACCTACTCTGAGGTTAACTACATCCGTGTCTGACTAAAGACCTTTCTTTCTGAACTCAGACTCAACTTTTCTCTCTCTCCTCAACAAAAATCCTTAATATTTGATATAAAAAGTAAAAATATTGCTCTACCTTTGTTCTCTCTTTCTCTATGAAAAGCAGAGAACTGTCCATTTCGTACATACCTCGCTCTATGTTCACGGTGTGAGGGAACACGGGTGTCGTAATTTTGACTTGTAACCACTTCGTTCCATTTATTTATGGCTTCAAAACAAATATTCAAAGAAGTGCAACCTTTTATGTAGGTCCAATCAGGATTATTCGAAGGCATTTTACTGTATATTTATATCACTAAGGTGGCACACAAGCGTACGGCCCACCTGATGGTAAGCAGTCACCGTAACCAATAGCCGCTAGCAATACCAGGGGTCACTAACTCGTTGCCAAGCTTGTTCCTGATAAGGACTCACTGTACTAACAGCATTACTACTAGCCCAGCGTATCCTCGTGGAGCACTGGCAACCTTACTTACCGCAGAAACAAAACACTACCTCAAGTAGTATTATTGCGCACTGCGGTATTCTGTAAAGTACAGAAGATGTACAGTCTGGTGACTGTACATGCCGGGCGACTCAAATTTCTTATAGTGTTTAAATTGTTGAACACTTAAACGTGCTTATGAAAGATTATACATGCTTTCTGGACCAGTAGTTGTAGTAGTGACCATAGTAACAAATTCTATAAAAATAATGATAACGAAAGAGAAATAAATTTAGCGCAAAGGACATCCATCCATTTTGGTCCAAATCTGAAAGTAACCGTAGCCGTAGCAGTAAACACTTGAAAATAGGAATGCAAAATAACAAAAACATAAAATGTCCTGTAATGTCCAGCTTTGGTGCCATAGTAATAAATGCTCCGACGGTCAAGCTCTAACAGAATATACAAAAGAAATTCGTTGGCTTTCAGATGTGGACCAAATCTCTATGAGACATGGATGATGTCCTTTCAACTATTGTGCTATTCGGTGCAGCCTGAGCGCAAATTTATGCTATAGAATAGAGTCTACTATTTGTCCTGCTATTTGCAGACCTACTAGGGCTTTATCACCGACGCAAAAAAAAGTGAAGCAACAAGTTTTTAGGTAATTCCCACTACTTGTACTTTGTACGTGTACTAAGTTCGATTAAAATGTAAGATGCACGTGTAAAATCGTAAAGTAGTCGTATCAGCAAAACACATATTAAGCGTTGACACTATAAAAGCTCAAGTAAATAATTTAACTCAATTG
Organism: Falcaria lacertinaria; assembly: GCA_951449985.1. Lineage (NCBI taxonomy): Eukaryota > Metazoa > Arthropoda > Insecta > Lepidoptera > Drepanidae > Falcaria > Falcaria lacertinaria. Next base: position 6,062,942 of record OX602129.1, read on the forward strand.
AATTGAATCGTGAGTTTAGTGTCCCAACACTGTTAACTTTATCGGTGTCGCCGTCATTAAGTTAAATCGGACGTTTTTTAACATTACCGGGATGATCGTCGTTATGTCACAATTTCAAAGGAATACTTTTATTAGTAGTGGTTTTTTATGTTGCAGTTATTCGTTTTCGTTTCGGTTCGTTTCTATTTTTTTGCAGTCATAGTGGGTAAACGATTTTCATTATATTATGTAGGTACTCTGATCTAGTACAGATGGTAACTCTCACCTGTTCACCTTAAATATATTGTAACACAAAGCACCATAGAAACCAGTTTTGATAACAAGTACAAGTCTCATACTAACCATTTCAAAACCTTAGGTATGTGTTGTTTATGCAATATGTGTGTATCCACGATACAGATGAACCTGGTCCTTCAGCTTTCTATTTTATTTGTCGAAAAAATACATGCATCGTCTCTGACAGTCAAAACGATCAAGTCAAGAGAGGTAGGGCGATTTGGGATTTCCCGAGGGATTTCCCACTTAAATTGGAGCCGACTGACGAGGGACTGTACCTCCACCTTACAGAAGACCGCAGTGAAATAACACTACTTTGATGTAGTGTTGTGTTTCTGCGGTAAGTAAGGTTGCCAGTGTTCCACGAGGATACGCTGTGCTAGTAATGCTGCTAGGACAGTGAGTCCTCATCAACAACAGGGATGGCAACTCGTTAGCGATACCCCTGGTATTGCTAGCGGCTATAGGCTACGGTGACTGCTTACCGTCAGGTGGGCCGTATGCTTGTGTGCCACCTTAGTGGTATAAAAAAAGACGACTTACGATTTTGAAGACTATGGACTTAGATGAAGCAAAAGAGGTGTGCAAGTCAGACGTAAATGGGCGCTCTACACTCTCTTAACCCCGAAAGGGACTCGGCGTAATATTCCGTCGTATGTATGTACACGATAAATCAGTTATTAAAATAATTCCAAAACTACTTCCCCTGACGCTAAAATAAATACACGTTGGACATTTTAAGTTGCTTAATTTAAGGTTTGACTGCGACATACATTTTAATAGGGCTCGCGACAATAAATCTTATTCAATGCGTACTTTTCGTGCAATAAAGTGTGCTGTAATTAGTTGTAAAGTACCAATAAATGTCTGGTAAGCGTATCGTGGTTCGGTCAATTAAATTTATTGAAGTCATTTCACGTGCCGAGTTTTAATAGCTCTCACATGAAAAACACATTTTGGATATATTATATATGTATATTATATATTATTGAAAATATATTCAAAAATATTATATTAAAATAAACAATATAAGAAAAAATATGTGAGTTATTCCTGTTTCATCTACCGTCAATACCAACTTCTTTTTTTAAAACGGCGCGCAAAAAATAGGAAAAGGTTGGTTTACGCATTAGCTGTAACTTTGTCTTATACCAACTTTATTTTTGCGTTCCAAAAACTCGCTATCCATGGATTGCGACAGTAAAAAAACAGCTTTGTTATACTAAGTTGTTTTTACTGCTGCGCCACGCTTATGATATAGGCACGATGTGTTATTGAAGCGCAAATATATTTTTAATCGGGTGGTAATCGCTATTAAATTCAACGAGAATAAGAATTAGCTAAGACTCACAAAAAGCATTCCTGAATTTACGGGCTGTACGCTTGTATGCCAACGTCGTAGTATAAGAAAACATGTGGGTTCAAAGTTTTTTAAATGGTATCTTCTATTCGGTCACCAATCCCTTTCATTTGATACACATATCGTAGGGATTTCTGTGAAAATGATTACTCTAGTTTGTGACGTCCACCATATTGCATTAAAATGATTACTCTAGTTTGTAACGTCCACCATATTGCATTAAAATGATTACTCTAGTTTGTAACGTCCACCATATTGCATTAAAATGATTACTCTAGTTTGTAACGTCCACCATATTGCATTAAAATGATTACTCTAATTTGTAACGTCCACCATATTGCATTAAAATGATTACTCTAGTTTGTAACGTCCACCATATTGCATTAAAATGATTACTCTAGTTTGTGACGTCCACCATATTGCATTAAAATGATTACTCTAGTTTGTGACGTCCACCATATTGCATTAAAAATGGCAGATGTGAACCAAACTTGTATGCCAAATTTCAGCTCAATCGGACACTGGGAAGTGGGTCAAATTAACTTGCAACATTTGATTACACACATACCGGTCAGGTGAAATTAATTAAAAGCTTGTAAAAATCTTGTCAGTGCCGGTAGCAGGAACATTGTCGACAACGTATTCGAAAACGTAACTCGCGAAATGTCAAAATTGTCATACTAATTTTTAGTTCCACTTTTCACCGCCACAGCGCTGTTTCTTTTTCCAATACAAAAATAGTCGAAGGCGATACGAAAACGTTGTCGACAATGTTCCTGCTACCGGCTCTGAACTTACGTTGTAGATATTTCAATGCACGTGCCTAAACCATAGTTCAAACAGGTGTATGGTAATAAAGTTCAATTGGTGTAAATCACCGCGGTAGATATCGCGTGCCGATAACTGAAAGTTTATCATGGGGCCAGCAATTACTATTTACACCAACAAATTGTATTCGCATTTTGAAATACTATACTCTCTGTCTAACGCGAGAGAGACTTGGCGTGATAATATGTACGAGTATGTAAGAAAAAAAGAGAAAATTATAGTAACGTTAGCCTTTACGTATTACAATATACAATTTCTAAGATAAGATGGGACATGATCCTTTTTTCCCCTTTGTTTGATTAGTCACACCACGAGCTTTACGGTGAAGGAAAACATCGTGAGGAAACCTGCATACGTCTGAGAAGAAATTCATAGACTTATGTAGTGCCTAAGAAACAGTGACGGACTGACCATCTGTCACGTTTGCTCCAAATCATCTTCAGTGGTAAGTTGGTGTTGTTACACTTCTGCCTACCGCTACGGGGACCCTTGTGGGAAGGCGTGAAGTGCAAATACAGTAGTTATAACGTCACCCTACAGATATCGTCACTCCAGATACCGCAATTGTATGTAGTCGTAACCGGAGAATGGCAATCGAGTCAATTTCCTCTACGCTCCCACAATCAAGTCCCTATTAGATAATTTCCGAACACCCATTCAGGTATTCGTGATTGACAGGAGCCATGAAAATTTACTTGTGTATTGTGGCACTTTTATTATTTGAATTGCGATTTTGTCCACACTTTCAAGGGTTTTATTATTTTTGCGCGGCACTAATTATTTTTCTATAATAAAAGGTGTCTAATTTACGCCTTGTAATATCACAAGCTCTACTGCCTGAGCAGAACGGTCCAGCCGTGTTGGAGATTTCCTGGAGAAAAAGACAGACGGACAGATTTTTTTATTATGTGTATATACTTTCATATGCATCAAGCCTGAAACCATCGAACTAAAACCTGACTGCATTTAACGTAGTAAATTCAAACACAAGATGACTTTCAGAATAAAAAGACCCTGATGTTTATAATCTCTTCAATTGTCAAGCTTAATAAAGGTTGTTTCCTAAAAAGAGCATTAAGTCCAAGTTGTCATAACTTGAGACGCACTCAAGTTAATCGCAAGCAGCTATAGGTCGCGGCACGAAACTCTAGCGCTGACCGTTATTGCGCAGAAGTAAAAAATAAGGTGTCTTGGCGGGGTACAGGGGTGAAGGGCGAGCGTGCGTTGCGCCGATTGGCTCTCCAGTCGTACTCCGTCCCCCGTGCCGATACGACGCTCCGCGCACTTCCAGTGTACAGTCGCGTTCTGAATTGTTTTGTTGTCATCGTTAATTTTTGTTGTTGTTTTTTGTTAAGTTTGTTTTGTTGATTTGTTTGTTGTGTTTGTTAGTTTATTCACTGTTTGATTAAGTTTGAACAGTTTTTAAACAGTGAAAATGCCGAGGCCGAGAAGGAATACTGTTTTGAAAAGACAGGCACGGAAAATGGTGTTTGACGTGCATTGTTTTCTGAAAAGGGAATCGAATGATTTCATTAATTCCCTGAAACAAATTCAAAGTGAAATTGGCGAAGCTGCGAGTATTTTACTCGATTCTGACCGCAGCACTGTAGATATAAGTGAAATAAAACAAACTGCAGAAGTTATTCAGGCGGGAAATATAAAATTAAATAGTATAATTAGTGACTTACAGAAAATTCAGAAAAGGACAGCTGAATCTACAAAGACGTCCATAGCAACGGTAAGGAAAATCTCCACTGAAGCCAATAATTCCGACTTATTATCAGTATTTAGAACACCAGGCAAAAAACGCTCCAGATCAAAACCGGTCACAGATATTGATAACTTTGATCAAGGATTAATAAAGAGGTGCATACATAACTTTCATAGGACAAATAATGAACTTCCCACCGTCGGAAAGTTGAGAAAGAAGCTAGAGGAAGATATAAATTTCAAAGGCTCAGAACGAAGTCTTCGACGAATAATTAAGAGTTTAGGGTTTCGGTGGAAAAATACTGAAAACAATCGAAAAGTACTGATTGAAAGTTCAAATATACGTTTACTACGTATCGAATACTTACGCAAAATAAAACAATATCGCCAAGAGGGAAGGCCCATCGTATATACAGATGAATCTTACGTAGATTCATCGCACTCTGCTCCAAAAGCCTGGACCGATGGTACTACAAAAGGTCTCAAAAAACCTATCTCCAAAGGACAGCGGGTGGTCATTGTCCACGCAGGATCAGAGGCTGGGTTCATACCGAACGCACTGTTAACTTTTAAAGCTGGTGCGAAATCAGGCGACTACCACGACAATATGAACTACGACAACTACGAAAAATGGCTGAGGACACAGTTATTGCCGAACTTACCGCCTAATTCTGTCGTGGTAGTCGACAACGCATCATACCATAATAAACAATGGGACCTTGCACCCACTTCTAATTCCAAAAAAGCTGACATGCAGGGTTGGCTTACTGAAAAGGGCATACAATATGAGGAAACTCTACTAAAACCTCAACTATACAATTTAATACGGGCTAACAAAGATAGATTTAAAACATTTTCAATTGACAGGATACTAGCAGAGCAAGGACATCAAGTGCTAAGACTGCCACCATACCACCCAGATCTAAATCCAATCGAAATGGCATGGTCTGACATAAAGCAATATGTAGGCAGTAAAAATGTGAAGTGGAGTGTTGCTAAATGTATAGAACTAATTCAAGAAAAAGTTTTGCTGATGGGTGCTTGGGATTGGGGAAAGTTATGCCAAAAGGTAAAGGACATAGAAGAGCAATATGTCAAGAGTGACCATGTCGTGGATTTGGTTACAGAAGAATTCATCATTCGCGTTGATGGTGACAGTTCAGAGGATAGCCTTGGTGAGTCTGATGACGATGACGCTGTTAGTGCCGACGACCGAAGCAGCCCTGAGCCGGGGCCCTCAGTAAGCAAAAGGCCCTGTTGGGATACTATTGAAGGTGTAAGACCATTGTCTGATTCGGACTAGATATCGGAAAGGAGAATGCGGTGTCTGATGTCCACACCCTGCCGAACTCGCAGGTTTCTTCTATCCTGAGAAGAAACTTCAGTAGGTTCTTATGTAATTCGGACTTAATATAATTTTTTTTATTATTTGGTATTTAATATAAAAATTTACAAATCCGATAGTGTATTTATTTTTCTACTCCCCATAAACTTGTTAAAAATTATATTGTAGGTAACATGAAGTAATATTTGCGTGCGTGACAGTACCCATACGCAGTTAAGTTCCACATTTTGTTCACCGCTAGACTTACTATTTGACTTTACATTAAAACATTATTTTGCTGTTTTTAACTAAGCAATTAAATTACTAATTTGTATTGCGTGCGCGATGGTACCCATGCGCAGCTATCCCCTCCACGTTTCGCTCAGCGCTAGAGTTTCGTGCCGCGACCTATACAATACGTAAGCTGCTTTTGAGCCTGGACGTTCGCAACATTGCATTAGCTTAACAATAACTTAAGCACTTGCAATCATCGGCTAGCTTACTTAAGGCCTCGTGCTTCGTTTACACTACTTGCCGTTTAATTATTTTATACAACTTAAGTGACAAACAAGCATACAGCCCGCCTGATGGTAAAAGATTACCGTAGCCTATGAACTTGCAACACCAGGGGTGTAACTTGCGCATTGCCGACGCTACAGAAATCTCATTACATCCTTCTTGAAGACATACTAATATTAGTTGTCAAATGGCCTTCTTATTTTAGCGTCAATGTTATGTAAATAGATAGCATAACAGCGGTTTAGTAGATAACGAAGTCTCTAGAGACTGGCAGTACGAAGGCTAGCACTTGCTTATTGCCACCCTAATAATCATAGGAATCTCTGTGCTTGTTTAATGGTTGGCCAACAGCCAGCTCGTCTTCAAAGAGCCTTGAAAACTTAGCATTTTTTTTTATTTATAAATATTTTGATATGTGCTTGTCAAATTCAGTTACATTTGTTACTTTGTAGAAATAAGTACTTACTAATGCAAACCATAAAAGTATACATTCTTTCATATTTTTGAATGATTCGTTCGTCAGGTAATTGTCATGTCGCGGTCAATTTTATATGCCTTCAATTCCGATAGCGATTCTGTAGCGCTAGTCCACATTATCAATTTACGGTATCAGAATTTTTATTTATTAGCAGTCTCACATGCAACTCTTACTGGTAGTAGTAGTTACTTAGTACGCACAAGGTACAAGTCAACTAGCTCGTCTGAACGCAACTTATCCGAAGCCGTTATACAATCGGCAACCAGTCTTGCTTGATTCGTCCGACCCTTGGGCTAGCATAATATACAGGATGTGGTTCTGCATTCGATTCAGAAATCAATCATTAAATGATAGACGTAAAATTTATTTTTTATTTTTGGTACGAAAAAAATCTAGCGAAAATTACAAAAAAATAATTCCTTGTACATTACCCGGTTATGTACGAAGAATATTTTTTCCTTGTACATTGCCGGTAATGTAACTTGGTAATGTACGAGGAACAAGCGAAAATATTTTCGAATTTTACTGGTCCAAGGTTTGATATTAAATATATTGCACTCTGCCTAATTGGCTGTTAAAATTAACTTAATCTTAATTAGAGTGAGTACATTACAGTGGACAAAAACGTAGTACAATATTTTTACTTATACATATATCCATGTCATATCTAGACCACGACATGAATTGATCTCAGATCAAAATAAAATGGTTGTTGTTACAAAGAATATAAGTTTATTGTTCGTACGATAGACGGAACTATACGAACAACGAAGAGACGCCGGTTTTTCAAACATGTAGTGCGTGGGCAAGGCGTAGTTTCCTTGTATTCTTGTATGTGTGCGTGTAATTGTTTATATGTACACTGCTAGGCGTTCCAAGTTCCATCTTATTTTTATTTGATCCGAGGGACTGATTGATTGGATGTTTACATTAAAATGCCTATAAAACAAGTTTCAATACATTTTGTTTGAACAATCGATTTCCTCAATTTCCTCCAAGAAATTGCCCAAACAGGGTTGTCACGCGGAAATTGACAATATTTTGTTTTGAGCTCTTCTCGAATGGTATTAGAATTGATTGACATGACTCTTGCCTCTCAATAATGAGGTAGCTTTGGCCTGCGACTAGGCCTGTATCAAATTAAATATTATGGTACTTATGGACTGTGTACTACTGTGTAGCTTTTAATTTGCATAAGCATGGAAACATGTACTTAAATGATAAATGATGTCAATAATAAGTTAGCCAAATTGCAATAGTCATGCACCATTACAAAAATAGGTACTATGCGTGAAAATGATTAATTAACTATACCTATAGCATCCATACTAAAGCGAAACACACAGCCCGCCGACTCCTTAATTTGGAAGTCGGTTAATCCTACAAAATTTCAAATTTCCCACAACGATAAACATTTAAATAAGGCGTGTTAAAACAAATCTCAGAGAATCAGCATTGCCATCCAGCGTGGCAATGCTGCCAGCATTCTTGGCACGCTCCAGCATGATTCTGGTATGGGTCAGATCATTTATTTATAAGCATGTAGGTTATATTCTGTTTTTTGTAAATAGTTTAATCTGTTTTGTGTTAATAGAAGTTTATAATTATAATAATAAACTTGTAATATTTTATACCGCTAGGTTAGTACCTGTCAATCTAATTGCACTTGAGTAGTAAAAAGAGAATGGCGGACTTAATTGGAATAATTTACTTGGACACGCGAATCATCCTTCGTGGTCAGGTGGTCAAACGGTCGCATATTTATCAATGGACAACTATTGATGGTCGCACGCTTACATTCATATAAATATCGCATGCGGGAAAACAAAACAACATGGCCGCTACAAGATGGCGGCATTTTATAGGGTTGCCACGACCACAGCTCGTCATCGCCCTGGCCCAAACATTGTTGGGGTCAGCACTAAAAAATAAATAAAAATATAAATAATAAACAAAAAAACACTAAAACTAGTCTAATGTGGCTGGTTACCAGATTTACACAAAGCGACTTTCATCTGAAATTCGTGTCGCAACTTACAAGAAAAATCATTTACCTGGGTTAACTCAGTTATGAGACTTTCTATTTTTCTATTTCTCAATATAAATATATATATATATATGACTAGCTTTTGCCCGCGGCTTCGCACGCGTGGTAAAGTAAATAAGTTAACATGTACCTATATCTTAAATTATAAATGATAGCTTTTGCCCACTGCTAATTATTTTTATGGATTTAACTTCTTAAAATAACGGATTTTTATGCAAACTTTCATCCCCTCTTTTACCCCTTTAGTGGTGGAACTTCCAATAATCCTGAAATACATATATTTTTTTGTTAACTGAAGGGCCAAATACCAATTTACATGCATTTAACTTCAAAATTGACGGATTTTCTTAAAAAAAAGCATCCCCTATTTTAACCCCTTAGGGGTGGAATTTCCAAAAATCCTTAAATACTTATTAATGAATACTTATTAATTTTTAACTGAACAGCCAAATAACAATTTTCATGCGTTTAACTTAAAAAACGACCGATTTTCATACAAACTTTTAACCCCTATTTTACCCCGTAGGGGTGGAATTTCTAAAAATCCTGAAATACGTATCTATTTATTTATACCTGAAAGGTCAAATACCAATTTTCATGCGTTTATCTTCAAGAATTACGGATATTTACATACAGAAATTGTCATCACCTATTTTAACCCCTTAGGGTTGGAATTTCCAAAAATCCTGAAATACCTATTTATTTATTTTTTACTAAAAGGTCAAATACCAATTTTCATGCGCTTATCTTCTAAAATGAAGGATTTTCATACAAAACTTTCATCCCCTATTTTACCCCCTTAGGGGAGGAATTTCCAAAAATCATGAAATACGTATTTATTAATTTTTAACCGAAAGGCCAAAACCCAAATTTCATACGTTTAACTGAAAAAACGACGGATTTTCATACAAACTTTCAACCCCTATTTTACCCCCTTAAGAGTGGAATTTTCAAAAATCCTGAAATACGTTTTTATTTATTTTTGACCGAAAGGTCAAATACCAATTTTCATGTGTTTAACTTCAAAATCGACGGATTTTCATACAAACTTTCAACCCCTATTTTACCCCCTTAGGGGTAGAATTACCAAAAATGCTTTCTTAGTGGATGGCTACGTCATAAAAGGTACGTGCTGTAAAAAAATCAAGCCTGTAACCCCAGCCGTTCAGGCTGTGCGTTGGTATGTCAGTCAGTCAGTCAGTCAGTCAGCTTCTTCTTTTATATATACAGATATTAATTGGAAACCAGGACCAAAGTCTCAAATAAATAAACACATATACAGTAGAAAATATAGCCTTCTTGTCGTGGCAAAAAGTTGGAAAACACACGATGATTTGTACCTAAGTGGAGGTCGTAGTAATTAGGAGCAAACAAATAGATGCCATTTAGCACAGCCCTAGGGCATAGCAGCGGCAATTAAAACAAGTTTAAAATCTCGTTTCACGGACAAATTGCAATAAACAAGAATACTTATTCGCACATGATTTAGCCTCTGTATTTTCAGCCTAATGAAGTACATACGTCACTACTGTACAATTACATTTTATATTAGGTCCTTACATATGAAATTGGCGTTTTGTATGGGAGGAACAAAAAGTCGAATATTTTTTAATATAATATATTTAATTAATCAAAGTATGAACCATTATTTTCTATGCACTTTTGCCATCTCATAGGTAGTTCATTGATCCCTTTACAAAAAAAACCAGTCGGACGGGAATCAATAAAATCTTTGAAGGCGATTTGGACTGCCCCATCGGAGTTGAATTTTTTCCCTTGCAAGAAGTTATCCAAATTTCGAAAAAAATGGTAATCTGTTGGAGCAAGGTCCGGGGAGTACGGAGGATGTCTTAGACTTTCCAATTGAAGCTCTTCTAATTTAGTAGCCGTCTGTAGCGCAGTGTGTGGTCTAGCGTTGTCGTGAAGCAGCAGTGGCGTGGAGCGATTGACCAGCCTAGGTTGTTTAGCCGCTAGCTTTTCCATCATGGTTTGCAATTCCTGACAATAGACATCAGCCGTAATAGTCTGGCCAGATTTGAAAAAACTGTAATGAACAATACCGGCACTAGTCCACCAAACGCTTACAAGTAACTTTTTTGGGGTTACTTTTCGCTTGGGGCAGGATTTGGCTGGCTGGCCAGGATCTAACCATTGCGCTGAGCGCTTCCGATTATCGTAAAGAACCCATTTTTCATCACAGGTAATAATTCGGTTTAAAATACCTTCATTATTGTGCCGGTTTAGTAATGTAACGCAGCAGTCGACGCGCGTTTGCCGGTTTGTTTCAGTCAATTCGTGAGGTACCCACCTTTCAAGCTTTTTAATCTTCCCAATTTGCTTCAAGTGAATTAAAACAGTTTTATCACTAACATTGCAGCCTGCAGCTAACTCGGACGTGGTTTGCGATGGATCCGCTTCCACAACAGCCTTCAACTCTTCATTATCAACTTGAGTCTCAGGCCGTCCACGGGGCTTGTTCTGCAGGTCGAAATTTCCAGAACGAAAACGTTGGAACCAAAAACGAACTGTGTTTTCTTTTGCAACACGACCGCCATACACATCATTCACCCTTCGAGTTGTTTCCGCAGCACTAGTGCCACGGCGGAACTCGTACTCGTAAATAATGCGATATTTAAGGTTTTCCATTTTGTAAAATGAGTGACGCAAACAGAAAAAAACAGAAGAAAAAAAACAAATGAATGACGATCATCGAAGCACAAATACATGAGTCTATAGCTGTACAAATTTGAATTTGGAATTCCTTACCAAAGAGGAGAAATTCGTGATTAAAGTGGCCAGTACGAAAAACGCCAATTTCATATGTAAGGACCTAATTAACAATCTAGGAATAAATGCGGTATAAATTCGGACCCAATTAGCCATGTTCCAAGTAGGTACTATTGGTTTAGCTCTTATTCAACTGGATATCTGAAAGAGACTGCGTTGTAATGAGGTTGTAACCACAGAGTACATAAATGCTTGTAATTTCGACAGAATTTTAAAGAAAGTGTGTAATGTCAAAATTCCATGTTTTCAACAGGTTATGCAATTGTGAAAAAAGATAAAAAAAAAATTACGTTCCATAAAAAATGCTGGAATATAATATACCGTGGAACTTTAGTGCGTTTTATATGAATAACTAGTTTTGCCCCGCGGCTTCGCCCTTCTGCTTCGTGCTTCAAAATAAAGAATTTTGTTTAATCGTGAAAAGGTAGCAAACAAACAAACTGAGTTACATTGAATAGAATCAGGTGTTACTTTGCGGAACTTTATATTTATGAAATATAAAATATAATTTACTTTATTCCGCTTAAATAATTAAAACATTGTTACTTTTGCATTTATAAGTATGGATTATATATACGATTACATAACACCTAAAAAAAACCGATTTGAGGCACATAGCACGCAAAATTACAAGAAAAACAATAAGTATTATAAAAATATTTTTTCTCATAAAATATTTCGTATTACTTGTTTCTCATAGCCACATTGTAAATGAATCGAGCTTTTTAATTACAATACAACTCGGAAACCAGTCCTTTGCCCGTTTGACGTTTGATCTGATAGTGAATGGCATTTGAATAAAAATGATAAGGGTGTGTTTTAACTGTGTTTATTTAAAGAAGTTATCTAAATTAATGAATTTACATTTGCAAGCACGCAATCGTAAACATTGAAGTTGTCAATAATTCTGCATCTGTTGGTAATTAATAATATCTATATAAAAATACACCTGTCTCAAACTTTGTTAATGATAAGTTAGTTGTTTGATAACAGTAGTGCTAATCACTAAGCTAACAGACTTGCTTCCAACGCTGTCGTTCCGACGAAATTGTCACATCGTATTCACAAATACATAGGCGACACAAACGCTCTACGACGAACACGGCGTGAACTGGAACTACGCAAAGACGAACGGTTTGACAAGTTTGACATAAATCTATTTGACATATTCGTAGACGCATCGTTCGTGAGGCCTAAGTTGCACACAACAGTGAATTGGTCATTTAGGGAATCTCATAGAAATGTCTAAAGGAGTACAGCATGGGGTTCTACAAGAAAGGTGTGAAGAGATTTTGAAGGGTCGGCAACGCGCGAGTGTTACCCCCGGTGTTGCATTGCAAGCGTCCCTAGGCTTAGGAGACCGCTTACCATCAGGTGGACCGTATGCTTGTTTGCCACCTTAGTAGTATAAGAAAACTAAAGCTGCGAGTATCACCGCAAACAACTTAACTATTGCAAATACTATTAAAGTATGCAAATACATACCTTTATGGCTTCTGGTTATGAAAATGTCAGACATTGCGCAGGAGTATAACCACAATACGCTTCAATTTCATTTTAGATTTGTTAATGTTACACAAGCAAAAGAAGTGTCGAAGGCTAGAGTGAAATGGCGCTCTATACTTTCTGCCTAAGCAGAAATGGTGTAATGAAATGTAAATATTTACGTTATATGCATACATTTCATCACAAGTGCAATTTTAGGCATGCCTACAGTACATATGTACCATCTACTTACGCTTCCACGGGTTCATTACATATTAGACCCAATTTGGTATCGCATGCGCAGTTTTAATAAAGCTTCCTACAGTCACGTTTAAATTATGGTAATACGTTTGCCGCCGTGAATTACTTAAGAGAGTGCAGCATGAGGCTCTTCAAGAAGGGCGTGAAGAGATTTATCCGTAACGTAGTGATACCTCTGGTGTTTCAAGTTTCAAGTTTATAGGCAACGGTAACCGTTAAGATCAGTCAGGTCATATGCTTGTTTATACAAGTTATTAACACACTTTTTGATAACAGTCAAGTATGGTCAAGTGGCATAAATGAACCACCATGCTTCGTCAACTCAAATCATCGTCCGAGAGCCAAGCTCCACACGCGGAACTGTATCAAACAGTAAATAAATCAAATTGACCCCGAAAATCCGCTCGCTTTCGGCAAATTTCGCCCATTATCGGATCGGTTCTCGCAAAAAGAGCAATTTGGGGCACGATTTTCGAGTTTTTTAAGCCGAAAAGTCCCGTAAGAGGTCGGGCCGACCTGATTGTAATTGTGGCTTTCATTGTTCTCTTCAAGATAAATGTCGGTACAAGCTTTTGTCTTTAATTAAAATTTACGCTCGCCAACAGAATTCCGACGGAGAAATTATATTTTAAGCAGCATGCTTAATGCTGCCAATTTTAGGTTGGTAGTTGCTGCTAGTAGTGTACCGTTCTTGGTGTTTAATGGTATTTACGCTTTCAATTACTGATGAAGTAGCGTGAAAGAGGGATGCTTAGGTACTGAGAGTTGTGCGATCTAGTTTGAAAAAGGTTTAAGCTGCTGGTGAAGAAGGGCATGCCATCACATTTAAATAGAAAGTACATGCAATATGATGATTTAAGGATACAATATCTAAGCTAGATAAGACCTATCAACAGCTATATTACAGGTTGAGGGTAGCAGCATGCATGTCTGTTTCAAAATGATTTTTTAATTCTATTAAACAATTCGATGAAAACTACTCTACTACTCCGCCTACCCCGTGAGGGACTTGGCATGATTTGTATGAAAACGTAACATATATTTTATTAATATTTGTCTTAAATCAGGATATATAGAATAGAAGCGATATAATATTTGATATTGTCCAAGAAATTCTTAAAAAATCTCTCTACTTTATCTTTACAGATCGAGTGCTGACAGACTGTTTTGAGAGGCAAATGTACACAGGCAAGTGTTTGTTGTATTGTGGTGTGGTGAAACCTATACTTGTCTATGTGTTAATATTATTTTTTAGAGTTATCAATTGTTTTTATATATTATTTTGAGCAATAGGTATCCATGTTAAGTTAGTATTTTAAATGTAAACTTTATGTAATTCTTTTGTTTTTTAAAAGAGTAATTGCTGAGTTTCTTGCCCGATTCTTCTCAGCAAAACCGACCTTCCGAATCCGGTGGTAGATTCTGACGATTTGAAAGTGCTTGCCTGTAAAGTCTAGTCAAATAAATATCTTTTTGAAACTTGAATATTGAAATTTTTACATTGAGGACAAAAATTATCATAAGTATGAATTGTATTTTTTTTGTTTCATGTACATAATTACTAGCTTTACTACTAGCGACTTCGTACACGTGGATAAATTTTGATTCCAATTTCGGGGATTTCGTTGCACGGAACCTTATTTTTTTCCAAAATAAAAGTAACTGGAAAAGTATCATATATGTTAAACCAGCTATAAGCTACTTCGATAGCAAATGTCATGAAAAACCATTCAGCCGTTGTGGCGTGAAGAGGGTACAAACATACACACACACTTTAGCATTTATATAAGTAAGATATTCCATCCCATTAGATTGGGTTTATAGAACAAAGTTCTTAGGTTTATATGATGTAACATTAGTTACATGACATGTACTAATATTACGTTTACACCGTTACTAAAAGCTGATGAGAATTCCACAGTAAACCGCGAAACAGGTTGTAAATTGCAAAACAAGGAAGGATAACAACAGCTAACAGGGTACATAAAGGTTCATTAAATTCTCCTACAAATCATTTATCTGGACGTGTTATGACGTAATAGAGGGCAAGGCAGTTGCCTAGAGCGACGCTGCGACACCGGGGCATAGAAATTCTATGAATAAATTAGCTACTGTCATGTGAAAATTACATATCTCGCATACATTAACATGTGTGGATACTGTGATGTAGAAATTACTGGGAATCTAGTCTCTCGCGACTAGATCTGATCGGGTTGTAGACGAATGCAAAGTAACGTTAGTGCTCTTAGAAATACCACATAATACTCGTTGAATTGGTTTCAGTAGTTATTATAAGATAAACATTGTTCTTCTTCTTCTTCTTCCTAAGTATGGCAATCAATCCCTTCAGGGACTATTTTTGCCAGTGTCGAGTGTTAGAGAATTTTCATGTTGCAAAATTTCTCGTGTTTGCCGCATTAAAATGCCTAGTGTCATGCATTCTAACGCCCAATGGAGTTTCTGGAGACAACCCACGGCAGTAGCAGATCGTAACACGCCTTTAGATTAGAGGTAACCTATTGACCAAAATGATAAATCACTTAACCCAAAAGTCGTATTATGGCATTATTTCCAATGCTCCTATAAATCAGTCACTAAATGAAACTTTACTGCACATATCGACACCAAAAATACACATTAAAGATCACTATAACACAATTTACGACACACTGGAAAAATCTCAACCGCTCCGCCTGATTCCCGCCAAAAACTCATAAACATTGTTATATCATGATTGTTACACGAGAAAAAATACATAGTCCTAAGGTTTTTGCCGGTTCGTCAGCATCACCATCTCAGGTGGCTTTTTTTTTCGAACCGGTGGTAATTTAGACTTTCACAAGTGCCTTATGAGGGCCTATAGAGTAATTGATATATACTTTATCTATCTATCCATTGTCTTCCTTTGAAAATTCGTGTACGTACTTCTCTACTACAGTGAATTTTATTTCAAAACTACATAGATGCATATGGGATTGTGTGGGCCAGTTAAAATTATCTGAGTTTGGTTAGTGTGATTTAAAACTTCGATGCGATTCGCTACCAATGCTACAGTTAACGTGACAGCACTTGTTTGTTGGCTGTTTTCGCCCTTTCGACTTGATAAAAACTATCAAATTATAAATTAATATCTTTCCCACTCTGTCTAGTGATGTTGCCTCTCAACATGGTCTCAACATAGTTACAGCCTAGTTATGTGACATTTAGCATCGAAAAACAGTCAAGCGATTACCATGGGTTTTTCAGAATTGTCTTTTATTAATTTATCTTTAAGATACCCACATCGAAAGAAAAGAAAGAGCTTTTGTGCTTAATTGAGACCACACAAGCGATTGCCGAAACAATTATATCTAATTAAAACTCAACTAAAAGGCGCCTCTTACAATCACTCAGCCTTACTAATACGATAATGAGGCAACAGTATAAATCATTTTTCTATTTACAAATAATTGTTTCCACTGCGACAGTAGCGCCGCGGTCGCTTGCGGGTATACCCCGCAATTACGGAGGCCGACCGGAGCCGAGCGCGCCCGAATACGCCCGAGGCTGGACTTGATAGACGTTAATTGTTCAAGATTGGTTCAAGAAAGGCTGAAATAATTACCTTAGCTTACAATACTTTAGTGTACCTTTATTAGTGGATAAATAATTTTAACAGAATTATAGCCACGGTCTGTTTTTGTGACTCAAGGACCACTGAAGTGAACGCCGCGATTCTCTGTTTTTTTATTTGTTCGCCACACAAACATGTGTTTAGTTGATTGTTAATTCAAGTAAAGGTAATCAGAGATCTAAAGGCAAAAGCGTAAAAGTATAAGAGTAGTAGAATAGACTCAATAAAATTACAATAGGAATAAAATTTAAATCGTTTCGCCGGCAGAAAGGGGCTGTAAAAAACTCTGTTTATTTGTTAACGGACAGCTATACGGTTTTCATAGAGGACGATTAAGGCGAAGATGCACTTTAACATACCGGCATCGTACCTATTTATAGTTTTATAGTGATTCTATAGACTAGGAGCTAAGGACGAACATCTAACGTGATAATATTAATAAAAAAGTAAGTTTAAAAACTAAAACCCGATTACGGAATAATCACGCTCTAAAAAGTATTAAACAAGTAAATATTTTCATCTGATATATTTAATAATATTCGTAGTAATTTTCAGAGGGTAGCCGTGGTCGTATGCCACCTACCCTAACAAAACAACTCTAACAGTCAGTAGTAGCGTAACGAGCATAAACTATAGGGCAAAGTGGCATACGACCACTGCTACTTTCTGAAAATCTCTATGCATACATACCGGCCAAATACATAACCCTCCTTTTGGCTTCGCCGCAGTCGGGTAAAAACTATTCGAATCTATATGGTTGTAATTTAGTAAATGAGAGAGTTTAGATGGTTTGTTACTGACTCACGCCACAGTATCCCATTGATTCCATCCAAAACAGGCGGTAATTTTACAGCCTCACAACAGGTTTCATTTTATTTTCATCACTCGTGCGTTAATGAGTAGAAGAAATTGACTTCAATATAGAGTGAAACGGAAAATAAAGAAAAGATGACAATACAATAATTTTAAACCGATCCTAACTAGGATCATCAGAATCGCCACTCTAATTGTGTTTCTTAGTTTTTAAACTGCCATTTGATTTTCAGCTCCCAGTCTATGTCAATGCATTGTTCAAAGTTATAGAAGTTACTAATTATCGATAAAATTTTCCTGTTCCACGCAGCTACGGTGACGGGTCTCGGGTTTTATGACCACAGATAAACACGCCGTTTACGACTTGACCACTATTTGTTGGAGTTTAATGATAACTGTGGTAATTTTGCTAGAGTCCCTTTTTACTCGACCTCTTGTTCCTGTTGTGGTAGGCATATTACTGCGAGACAGACTCCCACAACATTCTTGGTAATCCTCTCGCTTGCCTCAACCGGCACTTTCAGATTTGTACAAAAATGGATGATGTCCATTGGTACGTAGATGCTCTTAGCGTACTTTTTATAAGCAGTAAACTGGCAGTAAAACTATCATATTCAGTTTGCTGGGCTTGATGCAGCCAATTAAAATCCCTCGATCAAACACAACCTACCAACAAATTGTCCTGTGAACTTAAAAAAATATTTAAATACCGTGCGCTCAAAAACAAAAGACGTTTAATTTATTCGACCAAACCTTGGTAATGGAGGGAGCATTTTTCAAAACGGCGTAAAGCATTCATTCTCGTTTAAAATGTATAAAATACTCCGTTGCTTCGTACAAGGATTGTACATTACAATGAAATACGACCAGGAATTTTCGGAATTAGCCACGGATTGTGTGATTCATTTCAAATATCCCGATATGGGATTTCATTCAAAGTACTCAATGGCTTCGTAGTTTTTTTTTTAATTAATAACATTTGGGTGTTTGGACATTATGTACCGCACAGATCCTTTTAGTGACAAACTAAGCATAGCTTTCAATAAGGATACAGGAAAATTGTTCATGTGATAACTTTTTTTTTTTATCACAAACAATTATATTCAAGCTTAATATTGTAATTGGAGTTTTTGGCGGGAATCAGGCGGAGCGGTTGAGATTTTTTCCAGTGTGTCGTAAATTGTGTTATAGTGATCTTTAATGTGTATTTTTGGTGTCGATATGTGCAGTAAACTTTCATTTAGTGACTGATTTATAGGAGCATTGGAAATAATGCCATAATACGACTTTTGGGTTAAGTGATTTATCATTTTGGTCAATACGTTACCTCTAATCTAAAGGCGTGTTACGATCTGCTAGTCGAGTAGTAGTTGTCTCCAGAAACTCCATTGGGCGTTAGAATGCATGACACTAGGCATTTTAATGCGGCAAACACGAGCAATTTTGCAACATGAAAATTCTCTAACACTCGACACTGGCAAAAATAGTCCCTGAAGGGATTGATTGCCATACTTAGGAAGAAGAAGAAGAAGAATATTGTAATTTTTTATGTGATTACTTTTTGTGATATATTCCTGTCATGTAAGTAACCCCAATGTAAATTATTATGTTTTATTTGAAAAGCGTAATTGCTGAGTTTCTTTCCGGATTCTTCTCAGCATTAAACGACCTTCCGAAACCGGCGGTAATTAAGTGAATATCATTTTAAATAAATACATTCTAAACAGACACGAGGCAAGCAAAAACAATCAAATAAATATTTGCAATGGCGCGATGGCGGGAATCGTACCCACGACACGACACCGAGCGTAACATTCAGCAATAGCTGGACCATCGGCGATTTTAGTTGAGAGTATGTAATTAACAAAGATAATAAAGAACGCTACGCTAGGGTATTAAATAAAAAAAAAACAATAATGACTGTTTAACGGACTTTTGACCACTAGATGTCGCTGTAATGTAAATAGGCATTATTAGCACGCGCGGTAGAGAGTCTCCGTCGCTGTGCTATTTATCTCAGCGACGGAGACTCTGAAAAAAATCTAACATACCGACCAAGAGCTCAATCAAACCAGTAAACCGGACTACGCATACAACCAACTAGTTTTATTTACCACCACGCACAACAAGACCTGCTGCTGACTGCCTCCACTCCCAGGACTCAGTAAGGTGTCATACAATTACAGAAGATTAATATTTGTAAATACCCACTTACGTCTAAGAGAATTATGTTAAACATTGTTGTATTTTAATTTATTTAAAACAAACAGCTACATAATATAGAGTACAAGTTGGTATACACTATAAATATGTTTTTAATTGTAACATCAGAAAAAGCCAGAGCACTGAGTGTGCGCGTACTGGCACATCAGAAAAAAGTAATTCTATTTTTGATTTTCTTAAGTCATTAAATGTTCTGTCACTTTTTTCTTACAATAAAAAATAGCTTCAAGACACGTTTGATTTCAATTAAATAAACTACAAAACACATAACAAATTTACATATTACAACAGTGAGTGTTTTCTCAGGTGGCATTTTTTTCCGAACCGTTGGTAATGTAGAGCTTCAAAGTGCCTTATTACGGTCTAAACTGTATAAATGTTCTTTTGATTTTGAAGATCTCTTAGAACTATGTGATAGCACTTGTTGCCTACGTCTAGGCTGGTTCAATTACTTAAAGATTATATCGGAGGAATGAAAAATATTTTCACGAGAAGATAAAATCAACTGACATTTAATAGACAATTAAGAAAATATGTAGTTTGTAAGCCTGTCGCGGCTGTCGCTAACAGCACTGATTCCAAATTTAAATTCGACAGATGAAAACACGGCTTTTCATCAATTCAACTCAAAACTACACAAATAAGCAAATAGGCAAACCCCTAACCACAAACGCGTATTAAGTCGACATAGTTACCGTGAACTGTTTGAACGTATCCAAAGACCTTCAATAAGCGGGAGTGAATAGGCTTACAATAGATTACAATGGCCGATGGCGCAGGCAGCTTGTCCCATAGATTTATGGTTCGTCAATCGGACAATAAATTGTGATTTTCGCATTTTCTCTTCGCGACACGCACAGGCGTAGAACGTAGCATTGCACGTTCTACTCTGTATTTCCACGTAAAATACTCAAACTAAATCATGAAGTGACAATACATAATTATTACCTACTCCAGTTAGTTTAGTCCACTGACATAAGTTAAGTGTGTTTTATAAGACTAATTTTGTTGTTTACCAATTGAAAGTTAAATTAAAAACACAGTTGGGAAAGGATTAGCGCAGGATATTATACGTCAAAATTGACATACAACCCTACGCATCGCCTGATAATTATCGTGTTATTATTTGCGTGTACTAGCAGTGAAGACCAGAGGCTGTATTTCGTAAAAGTATTGCAATCATTCTAACGTCATTTTAGATCAACAGCGGAAAAATATCTGACATTTCATACCAAAACTGGTTTTTATTGCTGCTACGTCAAAATTATTGCAATTTTCTCACAAAATACGGCTCCTAGTCTCTGTCAGCATAGCCCATGCTCACTGAGCTCTAGAGTCGTAACACGCCGTAGGAACCACAATAATATTAGATAATAATAATAGTTATTAAAAAAAATATAAATAAATAAATCACTAATGACCGAATATGAAATGCCAAAAAAGGCAAAACTGATGCCGCATTAATATTGAGTGGCTTCCTTTTTCACAGGCCAAATAGTATTTTGACGACACTTCAAAAAGTTACGTGGGCCTTCAAACTTTGAATGTCGTTTCATAATTCGGCTGTAAGCGTAGTAGTTTACGTGCTATCGGTGCCGTCCCGCAAGCCACGTCCGCCATTGTGCAGCATATAAGGTCTCGGCGGGGCTCAATATTTTTATACTAGCCAGATGCCATTGTGGTACTTAGAACAGGACTGGCTAACTGTTGTTGTGAGGTTCCGTGTCAACTAAGGTAAGGTTAGTTCTTTGTTCAACTTGCGCTTGATTACAGTTCACTTGATTGATTCAGTTGGAGACAGACGCTTTGGAAGAGCGTGGAGTTATTTTATCTAACAAAGAGAAAATGGCGCAGCTGAAGAGCATTTAATTAAAGATGGCTAAAAGATCTAATTTTCATCTAATTTTAAGGCAGTACAGCATGAGATTGTTCATAGGATTTGAAAAGATTTTAGTCGGATCGGCCCCGTGAGTAATAGCTTGCCTTGGACGGTGATGCAAGTCTGCGGTAAGCGCTTACCACTAAAGTGGCCGGATGCTCGTGTGCCATCTTTAGTGGTATAAAATGGCAAGCGCGACATTGCATCGTGCTCTGAAAACATGTCCTTTAAGAATAATTATATTTATTTTTATTGACATCAGGACGGAAAATTCCTCAGGAATTAAGAAATAACGCCCATTGTTACAATATGTATCTATACTATATACATGTTTATTAACGTGGAAAAGGTTTTTTAATATGAATTACAAAAAGTATCTAATTAATAAGTTAAAATAAACCAAACTAAGGAGTACAAAACTTACCTACACGTAAACTAAATGTCCCGAACCACTGTCACGGGGAAGTGTGCCAAGAAGGCTGGCGGCATTGCCACGCTGAATTGCAATGCTTTGCCTTTGGGCCAGATATTCGCCAGCCCTCTTGTCAAGGGAGGCCTTGCATAATTTGTTTGAGGTCTCCTTAAAAAGGATATGAGTCTCTGGCCCCCACGGCCCAGTTTATTATTTATTGTTTATTAACTATATTTATTTATAAATTAGGATCTAAAAATATTTTGATAACCTTTAAAATTGTACCCTTTATATGAACGTTTCGTATCCATTACAATAAATAAACAATGTATGTAGACATCTGATGAGAAGCCACTAAGAGTGCGTTTACATTAGGTACATGCATCCATCTCGTAATATTCATTTTATTCTAACACGCAATGTCGGTAAAGCTGCGGCTTCTCTGTGAGCGGGAAATGTTGTAGGTAAGGTTAAAAGTAGGCGAACTTTAAATGAGATCATTATTCGTCGGTGACTCTCAACAGCGCGAAACAGGAATAGTTTTTTGGTAAATTCGCATAAAAAAACGACATATTCACGGTTTTCAGATTTTTTCCTTTACTTGTGCTGTAAGACACTGCTTCCTGCCAAATTTCATAATTCTAGGTCAACGGGAAGTACCGTGTAGGTCGCAAAACATGCGATATTTTCCGACATAAACTGTTTATTTTACGGCCACAGACCCGGGTATTTCATATTAATTTCAATTTGATAGATCCACGCGTCCTTGCGATAAAAATTCTTGACAGACAGACAGACACACGGACAACAAAGTGATACTTTGTTTTTTCCTTTTAAGGTACGGAACCCTAAAAGTGACTTTAGATGCGTTTGTAAGTACCTCTTTACCGATTCATATTTCTAATCAGTTGTATGATGTTCCAGTGCCTTTTTGGTGGACTAGTACGACGTTGTCGAGAAGATTTTGCTCTGTACCTCAGAATAGTAACTAGAGCTCGTATCTATTACACATGACATTAGTCTTCTTCTTCCTAACTATAGCAATCAATCCTCCTTAAGGACTATTTGTGCCAGTGTCGAGTGTTAGAGAATTATCAAGATTCTAAATTTTGTAACATTGGTGCCAATTCTGTTGTTGAAAATTACTAAACATAACTTATTTGACAGGTCTAAAAATATTGCCATCCTCATTTAACCCCGCGCATGAGAAAGGGATAGCATGACTTTTGGACCTGTCAAATTAGTTAAGTTTATTTATTTTTAACAACAGAATCGACACCATTATTAAAATACGAAAGAAAATACTTATTGTGTTGCCAAAAATCTAGAAACGAATTTTAGTGTCTGTCTCATTCAGCTTCTCGCTTCCCGCTGTCATAACAACCGCAGCCTTGCTCAGCTTATAAGCGCTTACCTTTTAATTCAGATCCGATTGTTGTCTAATTTATGAGGCTCATTTGCGAGAAATACTCGAATAGGTAAAATAAGGAAGGCGGGACGCCTTTAATTGACTAATTAATGAGCCGATTGAAGAATTGAATCTGTCTCTAATGATTCCTTTTATTTTAATTGAAAGCCGGTGCTTTTGAATTTAATAGAATGGACGGGTACCACTTTTGTTTTACGACTTAAGAGAGTTCAATAAGTCGGGGAATATAATGTACTTATATGTTAGTGTTTCATGATTTTAGAACCATATATGTCATATTTAATGCATAGGTAACGGCGACGGACTTACCAACTATTACGTTGGTACCCAATTATTTTCGGTGAAAAGTGGGTGTTTTAACACCTCTGACGAAAGTCAGGCGTGAAAATATATTATTGTATTATAATCTACTCCAATAAGAGTAGAATAGTAGGAATACAGTTTCTAGTAAATTGTGGCAAGTATCCAAGTGCACCATTAGTGTTTGAAGCATTCATAAGCTACGGTAATCGTTTACCATCATGGAAGGCAGGTAAGTAGATGGATAGCTTTTATTGTAAGTAGACCAACATCAAAAAACAGGAACATAAAATAAATTACTCAATTCAAATCGGTCGGTAGCGCAATTAGTTCCATATCACTTAGGTCAACAGGTAAGTACCTAGTGAATAAGAATTTTCAACTCTTTTTTTATATCACTAAGGTTCTGTTGCCAACCCTGCAAAAATCTCTTCACACCCTTCTTGAAGAACCCCATGCTGTGCTCGTTTGGGAAAACAAACTCAAAATACTGATAAAGATATTATAATCTGAAACTTACGACAGCCAAAAACTAACCCAAAATCGTTGGGTTTCAACAAATGTTTAACGAACAGATAAACCTACCACTACCACAATAAAATCGCACATATGCAAAGTTGTTTGCAAGGAGCGGCTCGGCAAAGGCTCTGGCGCAATATAGTGCAACTTAACTTCGGTGTTAATTCGCTAAGGCTTACACTACGACAGCTCGCTATGCGGACCTACAAAAGATATCCAGTTGAATAACACGTGCGGTTACTATGGATGTGACTTTTTGTACATAATTAAATCAAATCTTTTGTTATTTGTAAAAATACATATTATTGTTTCAAAAACAGACCGATCTTATGCCAAATAATATTTTTACAAGGCTATAAGTTTTTCAGAGCTCCCTGAGGGTGCGCTAAGCTGTATCTGATAGTCAGGTAAGGAATCACTGTCCATCGATGTGAAACGAGTTTCCTACACATGCCATGATTACAGCATGCGGTTCTTCAAAAGGGGTGTGAATAGACTTTATGCAGATTCGGCAACGCGCAAGTGATACACCTGGTATTGCAAGCTTCAAGCAGCTTAGGCTACGATAACCGCTTATCCTAATGATTGTATGCCAACTTAGAGGAATAAAAGAAAATGCCCCAGCGCCTTAGAGGGAGTAATTAGTAGAGACCATAACATATTCTGATCTTCTCACACAAAAAGAGAAGCCATATACGATACTAATGTAAGACAAGGACACAGCTATACAAATTTTTGCCCATTATCGCGGGGTCTTTTCACGTTTCGTTTAATACTTTTTATAACTTAAAAAGAGAGGTAGGGTGATTTGGGATTTCCCGTGGGTCTTCCCATTTAAATTGGAGCCGGCCGACTGGGGACTGTACCTCCACCTTACAGTAGACCACAGTGAAATAACACTGCTTGATGTAGTATTGTGTTTCTGCAGTAAGTAAGGTTGCCAGTGCTCCACGAGGATACGGTGGGCTAGTAGTAATGCTGCTAGCACAGTGAGTCCTCATCAACAACATGGTTGGCAACCCGTGAGTTGATACCCCTGGTATTGCTAGCGGCTATTGGCTACGTTGAATGCTTACCGTCAAGTGGGCCGTATGCTTGTGTGCCACCATAGTGGCATATATAAAAATAAAAAATCTATTTTTGGTTTAGATAAGCGGGAGAAGTCACTTGTGTGTTAGCCCCTTACGCAAACGGACGCACACATTGATAACTATCTCCATCACTTTCTAGGGCACCGGTACCTCCGTCTATTAGTTACTCAGTCTACGCTTAGCGCGTATCCACTTTATTCTTATACAAGAAGGATGTGCATGCGACGGCTGTAATACTTGTGATATTTTCTTTATCATAGCTCTCACTGGTTGAGTCACAGTATAATATTACTGGCTTGCGGATTATCCGCGAATGTTGCTATTCTGTACCAGTTCTGAGCTTTTATACTGACGGCAAAGTTCGCATTGTCTTCGCGGTTTTATTATGACTATTATCTTTATTATTATCACGTTGTAATAATTTATTAATATTTTACCCGGCTACAGAAGGCGGGTTCAGTTTTTAGAATATGTATAAGTATGTATTTTCGAGGGCATATACATACACCGTAAAAGACTGGTAAATCCTTAGATTTATCAGTCGGAAATGTTCTGTGATCATTGTTAATTTCGAACTATTTCGATTGTCTGACCTGGCCGTATTAGAGTAGAAGAAACTTAACTTTTATTGGTTTTCTTTTTACGAGTATTACACAGTGATATTGTTCGCGCGCCATCTACCAGCCAGCGCGCTCGGCTAAAAGGACGTCGTCTCCAAGCCAAATATTTTACACGCAAAACAATAAAATTGCCTCCAAATTTTAAATATTTTTCTGTTCTAAAAATTCGAACATTTTTCACCAAGACGAATAGACGCTAATTTTTCACGCTATTGTAATATTTTGTATTATTATCGAATAAATTGTTATTATCAGTTGTAAATTAAACGATTCATTTATACGGTGTACACGACAATATTTTCACATTTCGACGCACAACTCCTGGAACAATCATCGCATATATACGAAAACAGATCTGGAATCATCACAACTCTTCACGTCCCCAACAGATATTATACCTTTTTACATATAATATCATTGGTATCACCGAACAATTTTAGTCTAACTTTGACCATACAGGTAACGAAGCAAAAATCATGCATACAAGTAACAAACAGAAAATTTCATAACCATAATAAACTGAATGTGTAGATAATGGAAATGTAAAGAGTACTCGGAACCGGCAGACATGTGAGAAGAGATTGATGAATCTATAAGAAGCAAAAGACGTGTGCAATTCAAGAGTGAAATGGCGCTCTATACTCTTTGCCTAACCCGAAAGGGATTTGGTGCGATGATATGCGAGTAAAATAATGTTTGTAAAAATATATTAAATTGAATTGACATGATGGATAAGAATTATTATATTATTTTATAAGAATTATTATAACCTTGAATGTACTTTCAAAGATTGGTCCCAAATGAAATATGCTGTTTTTATTAAAAACTAGCGGCTATGCTGTTTTTATTAAAAACTAGCCCGCCCCGGCTTCGCACGGGTAGATTTATCAATATTTGATAAGAGAGTGGGCAGCTAGAATAGTATAATATATAGTCTATGTTACTCAGTGATAATGTAGCTTTATAGCGGTGAAAGATTTTTTGAAATCGGTCCAGTAGTTTCGGAGCCTATTCAATACACACATACACACAAAAATACAAATCTCTTTATAATATTAAATATATTAATGTTATTGCTTTATAGGATGTATGAATAATGAAATGTTAAGAAATAGTTTTACTACAGATTTAAAAAAATCCTTATACCTCTTCTGTACTTTGTTCTGTTACTTAAAACTGTACTGTAAAAAAAAACAAAAAATAAATGTCTGTTAACAGATTCTGTAAACGATGGTGACCGCATACCATCAGATGTCTATAAAAATTCAAAATTCTACATATCCGAACGTAAAAATCTGCACACACTTTTTAGAATTAATAAAAAAGATAAGTTCAGTCAACGTTTGAACTGTGTTTTTAAAATCATATTTTTGTTTGTTAACCTGAATTCCTGTCTGCATTCCATTCCAACCAACTCGTTTATTATCTATAGATAGTTGGAAATAAAAATTCTACCATGAAATAACACAATTTGTTTAAAACATATTTTAAAAGCTTACTATCAATATCCTTCTATAGGCACTATAGCCTACTAATATCACAAACTAGCTAATACTCGCAACTTTGCCTGCATTGGTTTAAAAACCAAAGATATACATAGCCTATGTACTTCCTCAAGATATTATCTATCTCCATGTCAAATTTTATTACAATCCCTTCAGCAGTTTAGTCCTAAAAAGGTAGCAAACAAACAAACAGAGTTACATTCGCATTTATAATATTAGGTCCTTACATATGAAATTGGCGTTTTGTATGGGAGGAACAAAAAGTCGAATATTTTTTAATATAATATATTTAATTAATCAAAGTATGAACCATTATTTTCTATGCACTTTTGCCATCTCATAGGTAGTTCATTGATCCCTTTACTAAAAAAACCAGTCGGACGGGAATCAATAAAATCTTTGAAGGCGATTTGGACTGCCCCATCGGAGTTGAATTTTTTCCCTTGCAAGAAGTTATCCAAATTTCGAAAAAAATGGTAATCTGTTGGAGCAAGGTCCGGGGAGTACGGAGGATGTCTTAGACTTTCCAATTGAAGCTCTTCTAATTTAGTAGCCGTCTGTAGCGCAGTGTGTGGTCTAGCGTTGTCGTGAAGCAGCAGTGGCGTGGAGCGATTGACCAGCCTAGGTTGTTTAGCCGCTAGCTTTTCCATCATGGTTTGCAATTCCTGACAATAGACATCAGCCGTAATAGTCTGGCCAGATTTGAAAAAACTGTAATGAACAATACCGGCACTAGTCCACCAAACGCTTACAAGTAACTTTTTTGGGGTTAATTTTCGCTTGGGGCAGGATTTGGCTGGCTGGCCAGGATCTAACCATTGCGCTGAGCGCTTCCGATTATCGTAAAGAACCCATTTTTCATCACAGGTAATGATTCGGTTTAAAATACCTTCATTATTGTGCCGGTTTAGTAATGAAACGCAGCAGTCGACGCGCGTTTGCCGGTTTGTTTCAGTCAATTCGTGAGGTACCCACCTTTCAAGCTTTTTAATCTTCCCAATTTGCTTCAAGTAAATTAAAACAGTTTTATCACTAACATTGCAGCCTGCAGCTAACTCGGACGTGGTTTGCGATGGATCCGCTTCCACAATAGCCTTCAACTCTTCATTATCAACTTGAGTCTCAGGCCGTCCACGGGGCTTGTTCTGCAGGTCGAAATTTCCAGAACGAAAACGTTGGAACCAAAAACGAACTGTGTTTTCTTTTGCAACACGACCGCCATACACATCATTTACCCTTCGAGTTGTTTCCGCAGCACTAGTGCCACGGCGGAACTCGTACTCGTAAATAAT
Source organism: Falcaria lacertinaria (assembly GCA_951449985.1). NCBI lineage: Eukaryota > Metazoa > Arthropoda > Insecta > Lepidoptera > Drepanidae > Falcaria > Falcaria lacertinaria. The sequence continues at coordinate 6,091,713 of OX602129.1, forward strand.
GCGATATTTAAGGTTTTCCATTTTGTAAAATGAGTGATGCAAACAGAAAAAAACAGAAGAAAAAAAACAAATGAATGACGATCATCGAAGCACAAATACATGAGTCTATAGCTGTACAAATTTGAATTTGGAATTCCTTACCAAAGAGGAGAAATTCGTGATTAAAGTGGCCAGTACGAAAAACGCCAATTTCATATGTAAGGACCTAATATTAGATTGGATGTGAAACTTTTTAAGGCAGGATGTTGAATCATTGTCGCTCAATCACGTAAAAACGGCTCAACGGATTTCTATAAAATTTGGCACACGTATAGTTTATAGCCTGGATTAACGCAAAGGATACGTTTTATCGCGAGAAAATGTTAGGTTCTCTGCGATTCTAAGCACAACGCGGACAAACTCGCGGGCAGAAACTAGTATTATAATACGGTATCGGTAGTTCGTATGTTGAAATAAACTCATATCTAGCTGTATAAAATATTATTGTATTGGAGGCTGGCCATCAAGAATTTGTTGACTACCAGCTTAGATATTTATACCACTAAGGTGGCACACAATACGGCCCACCTGATGGTAAGCAGTCATCGTAGCCTATAGCCGCTAGCAATACCTAAAGCGTTCCCAACCCTGTTGTTGATGAGGACACACTGTGCTAGCATCATTACTAGCCGGCGTATCCCCGTGGAGCACTGGCAACCTTACTAACCGCAGAAACACAACACTTCATCAAATTAGTGTTATTTCACTGCGGTCTTCTGTACGGCGGAGGTACAATCCGCAGTCGGGCAGCTCCAATATTAATGGGAAAACCCACGGGAGATCCCAATTCGCCCTACCTCTCTGGCATATTCAGAAAACATAGGGGTTTATTCAAGAGGAGCTGCTGAGTTGCTTGCTGGATTCTTATTCAATCCTCAATCCACAATTTCCAAAAAAAATCCTTTCAAATCCGGTGGTAGATTCTGACGATTTGAAACGTGAATATCGTCCACGTGGATGGAGTCGTGGGCAAAAGCATGTTGGAATTATATGTCAATCAATTAATTTCATTTGTTGTATATTAAATTAATTAATTCTCTTCTAAAATTAGGTACACGTTTAAAAGCTCCAATTACCGTATGAGAAAATTAAGTCGTGATATTTTTTGCAATGCACTGTATGCATCGTGAGAGCCGACGCTGATTGAATAATTTAATGAACTTAAAAACACGGCTGTCACGACAAAGACACCGATCATTAGAATTTTAATTTATCCACTGATAATATAATTAAAAAAAAAACACATTTAGATTTCTAAAAGTTCTATTTTTTTTCCAGCCAGCTTGATGGCAGCCACGTTTAATAAGAGAAGTGTGTTTGAAAGTTGAGATTTTTTATACTGGCAAAATAGTTCTTGAAGAGAATTGAATTCCTAACTATGGCATAGTTAGGAAGAAGAAGAAGAAAGAGAAGTACACGGGCAAACAAGATGTCAGACCATTTGCTCTAGTTTAACATCTCGCAACAAACATTCAATTACGACACATACGATGATCTTAAAAACAGCACTCGCTTTGCTAGTATAGCCAATATGGTTATCATAATTTCAATTTCCAAAAAACTAACTTCACGTTCTTCACTCAAAAATCGTTTAAAGAGAGGTAGGGTGAATAGGAATCCCCCGTGGGCTTTCCAATCATATTGGAGCCGGCTGGGGACTGAACCTCCATCTTACAGAAGACCGCAGTCATATAACACTACTTTTATGTAGTTGTGTATGGTTGCCAGTGCTCCAAGAGGATACGCTGCACTAGTAGTAATGCTGCTAGCACAGTGAGTCTTCATTAACAATCTGGTTGGCATAGCGTTAGTAAAACACCTGGTATTGCTAGCGGCTATAGGCTATGGTGACTGCTTACCATTAGGTGGGCCGTATACTGGTGTGTCACTATAGTGATATTAAAAAGGCAAATTGTTGCCGCCTTAAATATTAATTGTTTTTATTCAAATGTACCTCTCAACTATGTACCTAATTAGTAACGTAATGTAACCCATTATTTCTAGTGATGCACATTTGTTTTCATCTTATTACAACATTTGGGATCATTATACTTTTAATTAGGATTCACGCTGTGTTGCTGATTGAAAAATCTCTCGTGTGCTGCCAGCATTAATATACTGTTTGGTTTGTTTATTAGAAAACTTTAATGTTATTTAGTTCCGGCGTATTTATTATTGTCTTGTCTAGTAATTTGGGTTATTGTATGGCTTTCAAATATCCGTGTAATTATAAGATTTGTTTTTATTATTTTTTATATATATAATACTAATATTAGTTACATACTACAAGCTGGATACCTATTATTATGTAAAAAACAGTTCTATTAAATATATAATCGAAAATTTTAAAATGGAATTAAATTCTACAATGTAAAAACATGATGCAATCATAAATAAATATAATGATATATGTATGCTTGCTATGCGCGTAATATAGGCTGCATTTTAACCGACTTCGACAATAGGAGGAGTTGACCTATAAACCACAATTATAACCGATTCCATTCCTTTGTTTGAACGTAAGTTTTATTTAAATTTTCCGTAGTCGGGCTACAGTAAAATGTTTACTTGTTTATAACTTGTCATTTCAGTTCATACACAGTAGTATTTTTAATGATTTTTTAACAGTAGATTTACATTACACATTCATACAAATTATTACACAAACTTGTGTTTGATTGATTTATAAAAAACAAGTTTTAGTTCACGTAAAAATTAATCTGTGCTTAGCTAGTCTACCTACACCAAGAAGAGGAAGAACCAAGAAGATGTAAACTTAATTAAAGACTTAGTACATTGTTCTCGGATGAAGGGCTCTGGTTGTAAATAAGGCATTATCTGCAATAATAACTTGGCATTGAGCTGAACAATACGCGGCGGACGTAGGCGGCGGATACTATCACTGGCCCTATACAGAGTTGATAGCACCGCTCTAGATAATAATATAATGCTCGGAAATTATCGGACGGCGGAATCTGGCTCCAAACTAAGCAAAGCTTTGGATATGGGAGCCAGTAGCTGATGTAATAGAACTTTTTTTTCGTACTGTTTGTTTGTGTCATAATTGCAGCTTTTTACTTAATGCACTTGTAATTAAACACGACTAAAATGTCAAACGAACAATAAAAAATAAAAAATATTACATCCGAACGGCGCGGAGGGACCGATCTGAACAAGACTTTCGCTGGCAGGTAGCTGATGCTATAAGGCATCACTTGATTACTTTTATCTTGGAGAAATAATTATAGTTTCGCACAAAATACATTGAAATTGAGGACAAAAACGATTTCTTGCGTACGGAGTCGCGGGCACAGCTAGTAAATACACAATAATCGAGGGTGCGACGCATATTTATCACATAAATGTTTACTTTGGCGGGAATCGAACCCGCGACACATGGCGTAGTAGTCAGATATACTAACCAAATAATTCAATACATTACTTTTAAATCATTTTAATATTTAGCGGTGGTAGTAAACATACATTATTACCTTATTTTTAAATATGATTTATTTGGAGTGTATTTGCATTGCGGGTTTATTTGCATCGTATGCACAGCTCTATAAAGTTATATCCTAAGTAGTCTTTGTAATAGCAAGCCTGATTTAATTGTGTGTAGCGTTAATTGGGCATTGTCCAGCAATATTGGCGTGCCCTCTACGGCCTGCAGTTAACTACAGCCTTTGTCCACCCATCCTCTTTGTCATGGCAAATAACGCGATAGTTGGGCGGGCGAGATTATTGACTCATTCCCTTTTATTTGTTGGTCAATATGGACTTATATTAAAAGTACAACGAGTCTAGGGTTGTCAACAATACTTTATTTATTTAATTTTTAATATTATACAGAATAGAGTACTTTACACCTTCAAACCTGTATTTATAAAAGAAGAAACTCACTGACTGACAAAGCAACGCACAGCCTAAACGGCTGGGGTTAGAGACTTGAAATTTTGACAGTAGGAAGCTTTTATAAGAAAGGGTTTTTGGAAATACCATCCCTAAGGGGGTAAAATAGGGGATGAAAGTTTGTATGAAAATCCGTCATTTTTGAAGTTAACTGCATGAAAATTGGTACTTACATTATAAGCCGCGGGCAAAAGCTATCATTTATGTATAGGTACATATTGGTGTCAATTATGTTGTATAAAATCACTAAACTTAACTAATTTGACAGTTCATAAGGTATTGCTATCTTTTTTTAACCTCGCACATGAGAAAGGGTAGTCGACTTAAGAACTGTCAAATTAGTTTAATTTAGTAATTTTTCACAACAGAATTGGCACCACTGACAATCATTTTACCATGCCTGCGAAGCTGTGGGCATAAGATGGTATAAACATAATTACACTAAGATTTTTCCCTTGGTCACAGCATCACGCGTGAATGGCTAGACCGATTTCGCTAATTCTTTATTTTTCCTGTTTGTTATTTATTTATTTATTTGGGACAACAAACAGTTATACATTTAAAGTAAGAATAGTAATAATAAGTAACAGAGATTATTAATGCATAACCTACTACGAGTCCACGTGTTATTAAAAATTTACATTATAATGTTGTGGCCAAAACAAAGATTAAACATAAGAGAAAGGAATTAAATAGAGCTACTAAATTAATATGAAAATATAAATAAAATCATGGTGTAAAACATGCAATAACAGATTTTGTCAGTTATTGTCAGGAGAAGGTTGCTATAAAAAGAAAAACTTGGAAAAAAACCTATAGGCATAAACTAAAGGTCCTTTTTCTATGTTGTATTTGACAATATGAATTCATAACTAAGTCAGGATGTCTGTCGGGAGAGCAAGTAAATAATAAATGCAGATAATTATGTCAGTGGGATTCAATAGCGATTAAAAACGTATTTGCGGTTCAATAACACATCTTGCTTACATTGTGTGTGTGATGAAGCAACAAAAAGAACTTGTTACTTGTACGCAGTTATCAACTCTTGAGTTATTACCAAGTAATTTTTGCCGTCGCGTTACTTTCGCAGTCTATGGGTGGCATATTTTTGTACCGCTAATATAGTTGGTAATCACTTATAATTTCATCTGGAACGAAAGTAATTGCTCAGAATGTTTCTTATTAATTTCAAAATAAATCTACCAAAGTTTACTTTATCTAGAGCTATATAATTATGTTTACAATAAAAATGCATTGCCATCGAAACTGAACCAACATATACAAATTCTACTACGTGGGAATGTGGGAGAGCTTCTAATTCAGCTCGCAAGATTTAACCTGAGTAAACGAACAAAAACAACCATTGCAAGTTAATTAAAAGCTTGTAAGAACGGTTCAAACTTTACTGCTTATATTGACATGCGGCCCACCTGATGGTAAGCGGTCACCGTAGCCTATGGACGCTTGCAACACCAGCGGTATCAATCGCGCGTTGCCGACCCTATTATTCTTTATCAATATGCCTAAGCGGCAATAAAAACACAAGTTAAACTCACAACATTTGCATATAATTAAAGATACAAATAAAAAATAATCTTAAGATGGGAGCCATGTTTAAAAAACAATAATAAATCGACTAATCAGTCACAAGACATACCAGCACAAACAAATAAATGTAGACCGCAAGGCAGGTGAAGCCACTGATTCTTCGCAGATAATTTGCCTAACTGGTTCTCAGGCTGACACATAGCTTGAACGAGAACATCGCTCACTTCCCATCCATCGCCTTTAAAGTGCTAACAACGTAGAAGCTAGTAATAAAAACCACGCAATGTTCAACGAAAAATTTTCGGCGACGTATCAAGCGACAATAAGAGTTTGCTATAATGTAGTGGTCGTGTCGGTAGCTCTGTCCAAACTGATAACATTCCTTCTTACTGCAACATTTAATTATTATGATTATGTTTCAAAGAATAACTACAACAGGTTATTTTCTGGAATCCTTAAGTTGTAACTTACATTGTCTTAACGGTGGCACTAAAGATAAAAACACGTAAATGCAATTTATTCACAAAGAAGTTCGCGAGATGGTTTGATGATAGTTTACTTTATCTTCAAGCATCTTTTGTGATAACATCTACATTGTAATATCTTGCATGGCATATGCGTTTTGTTTACTTATTTTATTTATAACTAGCTGCCCGCCCCGGCTTCGCTCGTGTGGTCAATTTTTTTTTGCATTTATGGGGATGAAAAATAGATGTTGGCCGATTCTCATAGATACCGGATAAGCACAAAAAATTTCATCAAAATTGGTCAAGCCGTTTCGGAGGAGTATGGCAACGAAAACTGTGACACGAGAATTTTATATATTAGAAGATGTACTGTTGTGTTTCTGCGGTAAGTAAGGTTGCCAGTGTTCCACGAGGAAACGCGGCGCAGTAATGCTGCTAGCACAGTGAGTCCTCATCAATAACTAGGTTGGCAACGCGTTAGTGATATCCTTGGTATTGCTAGCGGTTGTATGCTACGGTGACTGTTTAATGTCAGGTAGGCCGTCGGCTTGTGTGCCTCTATAAGTGGTATAAAAAAAAGTTAATCATCTTTTTATTTTGGTACAGAAAAATATTCTCAGTTCAGTATCTGCTCCACTCTAGGTCTTAACTCTTCAACGGTCAACAGCATCGACACGTAACTTTGTGTACGCATTTTATCATGATACCAGGTTTTGAGTTTTACCATGACTTGCTGCACTCATGGTTGCGTCCTGACCAGGTAACTCCTCACCTCAAAAGTTAGCAGCACACCCATAAAATGCTGCAAAAGCTTGTCATATGTTTTACGAATAATTTATTTTGCGTATAGAAAATCGTTTCTAATTTATAGGTTTTGATGCATCTATGTTGTTTCCTTGAATCAACTTTTTATCGTGTTGTCTCTCACATGATATGCCGATGCAATTTATATGTTGGTATAGGTACAAACAAGGTTTATTTTTATACACCGACTTTGGATAAACCTTGTACATATTTACCAAATTGTAGACGAAATAAGCAAATTAAATTATTAAAATGCATAACACCATCAGAAAGTAAAGGCACATAGTCACTTCTTCAACTGTTTCCAGCAATATTCTAATGTAACATTGAATTGACAAAGCCTTTTAAATGTCTTGTAACACTACACTCAACTAACAATCTCGGATAGTAAGTTGATGTTAAAGTAATGTTAGGATTAAGATAACTATCTTAAGTAATATTTAGCCTACATTATGGAGCGAGATAGGTAAATGCTTTATAGTAACATTAACGGATAGTTTACGCAACAAATAAAAATTTTACTAGCGAAATTTTGGTAGAATGTACCTACGTACAATTTTGCCTGATCCATAATAAGCTAAAACTGAAGATAAAGGTATCTTGTCATTGTAGTCTTTGACGTAGCGTATAGGCGCTAGCAACACCAGGGATATCCCGAACGCGTTGCCAACCTTGTTGTTGATGAGGAGTCACTGTGCTCAGCGTATCCTCGTGGAGCACTGGCAACCTTACTTACTGCAGAAACACACCACTACATAAAAGTAGTGTTATCTCACTGCGGCCTTTTGTAAGGTGGAGGTCCCCAGTCGGGTGGCTCCAATTTTAGTGGTATATATATATAGCTCCAATTTTAATGGGAAAACGCACGGGAGATCCCAATTCGCCCTACCTCTCTTTAAAAGTTACTACTAAGCAAATAATAAACAATGACATAATTAGACTTCTCTTATTCAAGTAGCGTAGTGCGTGGACAAGCTATAAGAAGCGTGGCCATTTCTAGAAATGCATCGATTATATCGAGTATTCGAGACTAAGCGCGGCTTCCACCGGAAGCGAGATAATATTTAATTGGCGTGAAAACTCAATAATTGGAGATAAAAATCAGCTGTGCAGCGGCACTACAGGCAGAGTAAACCAATTACTGCGGTTGTGTGGCACTACGCATCCGAGCGCGGTCGCCACTCGCAGCGACCTACTAGTCACGGCGTGGGAAACACGCTTTTAGCTAATATCGATACTTTTATATTCCCACAAGGGTCTATGTTTGCTCTGCGTCATAAGATGGGAGAAAGATGGATCTCTCTAAAGACACTGGCTTGACGTTACCAGCTCTTTCAAAAGATGCAAACATATTGAATATTTAGTTTCACATTACATTATAAAATTAATAATGTAACGCCTTCCCACAAGGGTCCCCGAAGGGGAGGGACTGACGTGTGTGTGACAACACCCAATTTTCTAACGCTTCATCCACAATGCCACCACGGCTAATTTATGTCTATTTTCAGAATACCTTGAAAATGTTAGGTAGGTGTAGCCTTTGTTATGTCTTTTCAATGCCTAAATAGTGTATACTTGTCCAGAAATTATATTCTCAGCTGAATTTCGAAATTTTGTTCATCAGTAATAATTATTGGATTAAGGAATTTCTAATTTATTTCACATATATACATCTACATCTACACTAATATTATAAAGAGGAAAGATTTGTATTTTTGTGGGTTTGTATTGAATAGGCTCCGAAACTACTGGACCGATTTCAAAAATTCTTTCATCGTTAGAAAGCTACATTATCACTGAGTAACATAGGCTATATATTATACTAGCTGCCCGCCCCAGCTTCGCACGGGTAGACAAAATATATTTGATATATGTCTACCCGTGCGGAGCCGGGGCGGGCCGCTAGTAATCTATAAACTAGTACTGAGCTCATACTTTTTCAAAAAAATATTTAAAACCGAAGCTATTGAACTGATTGTAATAAAATATAAATGCGACCACCTCGAAGTATGACTTAACAAACAAAAAAATAATCATCAAAATAGATTAACAATTCGCGGAGTATCACTGAGTAACATAGGCTATATATTATACTAGCTGCTCGCCCCGGCTTCGCAACGGTAGACTAAATATCTGATAAATGTCTACCCGTTCGAAGTCGGAGCAGGTACTTCTTAAAACATAGGGCGATGTGGACGCCACACTTTATTGTTTGAAGATTATAAAAAAAAATCGATATCGATAATCCATCGCCCGTTTCACTATAACTTCACATGAAGCTTTTCCAGCGGGCTCGGCACGGCTCTAACAACTCATTAGTCGGTCTGCTATCATCGCTGGCTTTTATTTGTGTCGACCGCTGTCCGAGGCTAATTCTTTTAATTTGACCTAAGACTACAGTTTTTTGGTCTTATGTATATCATCGTAAGGTAAAGCAGAAAAAAAATACAATAGATCTTTAAAAAAGAAAATTACGTAAACTTCGTTACAGTTGAATTAATTAGGGTTTTTTTTTACCACTAATGTGCCACTCTATCTTACGGCCCACCTAATATTTTATTCTACCAAAGTATTTTTTAATTTTTCTGCTATACTTGCGGGGAAAACACTGTGAAAAATTTACAATTATCAAAATTAATATTTTGGAAATTTACTACATAAACTAGAATTGTAGCGAATTTACACATACTTATTTTCATGACGAGTTTGCTTTGTGACGAATGTACAACAACCCATGGTAAGCAGTCAACGCAGCCTATAGCCGCTAGTAAGACCACTAACGCGTTGCCAACCCTGTTGTTGATGAGGACCAACTGTGCTAACAACATTACTACTAGCGCAGCGCATCTTCGTGGAGCACGGGCAACCTGACTCACAGCATGAACACAACACCACCCAAAATCACTGAACTAAACATGTGCGAGGTTAAATAAGGATGGCAATTCTTTAAGTCCTGTCAAATTAGTTTAGTTTATTGTATTTTGTGCAACAGAATCGACATCGTAAGCTAGTTAATTTTCACCATATCGGCTGGCTAAAGATTTGCCCGCGGGAAGTGCCTGTGAGTAATCAACGTTGGTTTTGGACAATATCTTGTATACCCATATAAATTTCAACCAGCATACTGTGACAAAATTTGGCATGGTTTATATGTAAACGGGTTACCTTTTAAGCTAGTTTCCATCTTCGGTATATATAAGAATGAATCCCTATTTCCCTTGGTCACGGCATCAAGGGTGAACGGCTGGACCGATGTCGCTAATTCTTTTATATTTGTGATTGTCAGAAGGAAGTTCTTATGAAAAGAGGCCCCGGCTTCGCACGGGAAGACATTTATCAAATATTTAGTTTTTACCCGTATATAGACTTTTTCAAGCAATTTTTATTTATTCTCGCCGTAAGAACCATCCTCGTACTTCAAGGAGTATTCTAAAAAAATAATTAGCGAGATCGGTTCAGCTGCTCTCGAGACTTGCGCTTAGCAACACATTCAGCGATTAATTTTTATATTATAGATAAAAAGTCTGTTCTAACGTGCCTCTAAGCTAAGACATGTGAGACTATTTTCTTTGAGTGTCATAAATGCCAACAATTCAACTGTAGGTACTTAGCTAACGATAAAACTGTTTAAATAGCGGTGCGGAATTCGATTGCAAATCGCTGGTTGCAATAAAAATCTAGAATATTAGATTATTATTTACTACTGATTTCTTTTTTGAATATTTTAATAGTTTCAAATATTAAAATGTAAGCAAATTTTACGATTATTTGTAGACAGTGACCTCCTCGACCCCTGCAGTATGCGACTGCGTTAACATATTGACGCGCCTCAGAATTTGATGTTGTGTAGTGGATTGTAGTATTGTATAGGGCTGGATAACTCGCTATTTTGCACAAATAAATATCTTGTAAAGAGCAGCACATGTCTTGTATATTTGGATGTTGGCGGGAGAGAGAGCGAGGGTTGCCAGCACATAAATTTACAAAAACTACTATTTTAGTGTTGCTATGCAACACATATCTAGAATTAATATCACACTAAATATACGTAGGCATTATAATTTAAATAAATGTATCATTTATTAAATTAACATTTATACTAATTTGATCGTTTATCAACAAGTCCAGCATTTTACACAATTTATTGCCTTACAAATTCGATATTATATTTTAAATTCCAATTTCATAAAAATGTTTCTCATGTCCTTACATATGTCTACCGTTCCACATTTAAATAAAAAATCAATTAATTCATTAAATGAACATAAAAATAACAATATCGCTGCTAAGACAAGATAACTAACATATTAATAACTTGATTTTACCCGCGACTTCGCCCGCGTGGTTCTATATAAAGGTAGCCTATGTCCTTCCCCAGGTTATAATCTATCGCATTGCCAAATTTCATTACGATCCGTTCAGCCATTTAGTCGAAAAGGTAGAAAACAAACAAACAGAGTAACTTTCGCATTTATAATATTAGTATGGACTAGCTATACCCGCAACTATGTACGCGTGGAATTAATTTTTAACATAAAAACCGTCCTCAAAAATCACTCCGTCAGTGAGTGACGTGAACAGCATTAAAATCCGTCGCGTAGTTAAGAACATCTATGCATACAGATTATTCTAGAATATTATATAAGATTTAAATACATTCTTAAACGTTTGTTATTATCAACACCGCATCAATTTATACCTTCGTCAAAGTAAATTGAGTCGATTGACGAGTGCAAAAAACCTACAGTGATTCAGTCTGTAACCAGTTTTAAACTGTTTGAAATTCATGGTACCTTTATAGGGCCTAAATTGTAAACAAATTGCATTTTCTTTCGAGTCAAGCGAACTGCAACCAAAAAAATTCTTAATTCTTTCCCTAAAATTTTGATAATGGGAACTTCGAAAAATGCTAAACCAATTAAATAAATATTTCAACAATGTCACGTGTAAGCAGAATAATCGTTATTTTATCGACCGAGTTAGCGGGTGACGCGCTTCGTTCAAATAACAAAATATTCAACGTCGTGTATCGATACAATCGCACAAATATTCCGAATATCGAGTTTGAATCTTTGAGTCTCACTACATGTTCTCGATTTTTGGTATATAGAACTGACTATTTAAAATCTCTTTGTCTCACGATGTTAACATATGCCATTCATAGTTCACCAATAAGTTAATAATCTATCCTATGATAAATGATCGTATGCCTTGCCAATCTTAAGCTTATCGGCAAAAATCCCATCTATCGCCCTACAGTTACACACTGGTTGGTATATACGAAACATTTTACTATAGTATGTTATATTGTCGGCTTCACACGTTAACTGGCAAATTAGCTAAAACCACGTAAATAATTCAAGATCGTTGAAGATTACTTTCATTAATTTTCAAGTTGGATTAGTACATATTTTACTTTTTTTAGTTCCCTCTTCATTTCATAGTTTGAGAAAAACTTATGAATATATCTCCCACTAGCTTTTTTCCTGCGACTTCGCCTGCGTATCATAGTATATATATAGCCTGTGTTACTCAGTGATAATGTAGCTTTCTAACGGCAAAATATTTTTTGAAATCGGTTCAGTAGATTTTAAGTTTATTGGTTACACACAAAAATACAAATATTTCTTCTTTATAATATAAGTGTAGATTAGATTCGAGTTCTCATAGTATCATAAACGTCGCTAAATTTCCAAGTCCCGTGAACGATGCCATCGACTCGCTACGGAATCGAATACATTATCTCGAGTGAAAGAATCCGCGGTCGCATAATTTGTACCAATATTCGTGGTGCAATATTGAACACGGCCAATTTGAAAATTGTACACTTTGGCATTTTAAAACAGCAGATAAAATCGTTACATACATTATTTTATTGTGGTCTGAGAGTCGGTTCCAAGGTTTATATTATGAAGGTCAATGCTATTGTCTTCCCATTCGAACTGGTTCGAAATATCTTTACAGTACAGACAAATGAACGAAAATTATATTAGTAGTAAAGAATACATAATTATATTTAGGTATTCCTCATTTAGTTTATAAGACCGAAGTTATAAATATAATCAAAATCGAACCCTGAATTCTAAATGTGGAAAACCAAACCTTTTTTTATACCACTAAGGTGGCCATCAAGCATACGGCCCACCTGATGGTAAGCGGTTACCGTAGCCTATAGCCGCCTGCAGCACCAGGGGTATCACTCGCGCGTTGCCGACCCTTCATGAATCAACCCTTCTTGAATAACCCCATTTGTAGAATGTTTTTGAAAATTGAATTTTTCTTTTTTTCCTTTTCATAGTATGACACTAGCCAGATACTTCTTCACATTGCTCGTAAAATAACTGCTTTTGACAACTTACAATCCCATATCTCGCGGAAAGGGTAATAATCAACAACATGGTTGGCACCCCGATAGTGGTACCCCTGGTATTGTTAGCGGCTATAGGCTACGGTGACTACTCACCATCAGGAGGGCCGTATGCTTGTGTGCCGCGTTAGTGATATAAAAATAATGCCAGCAGGTCCTGTTTGACACTCGTTCAAGCAGACAAGTAGGTATTGCAAAAATAAATGATTTGGTTCCTATTATCTTCTTAGACTGTTCTCCTGTATTAGTTGTATATCCACGTCTTCTCGACAGGGTCCAAACGGAAGGTGGTGTGACATCAACCTTACAATTATTTTTATTTCGATGACTACTGTACCGGAGTGTATAAAATTCCTTTTGACATTTACAACAAAACGTTGAATTGAATTATCTCACATTTCAAAAAGCAAACCAAACATGAATAGACCACACGGGGTAAAATCGAAGGCAATCTCTATAATGGGCGGAAGCACGTGATCTTTGTAATAGAACCATTGTCTTACACCTGCTTCATGATTGCATGGTACATGGTACATGGTACAACCTGGACGCGACTGAATTACACACGAAGCGGTAGTGATAAAGGATTGTATGGATGTAATTTGAAAATGGAAGTCTATTACAATTTAATGTTTAGGTTAGTTTTTTTTCCTTTAGTTAGATTGTATTATTGTTGTCCCATATATATTACCTTTTGTACGAAATAAATTATTTGATTTAATATTAAAACGTTCTATAATTAAGACTGTTATAAATACACAAATACATTTTATTTGATTTCTTTTTACAGATTTAATATCTACCGAAACCACTTCAAGCTTGACCCCATAATTTAAGTCTTCCAAAAAGGTAAGTGCTAGGTTTTTTTTAATGTGTTATTTTTTTAAGGATATCATAATTTATTTATAATTGTAAGTGACATCATTTGGAAATTTGAATTTAGAACAATTCGTATAGAAGATTATAGCTAATTTTCATCACCAGTAACTTGACCGCAGTGCAAGAGCAACAAATGGTCTGCAATACTCTCGATCATACGGTATCAAAACCTATCGTTTGGTCAACAAATTACTCTTGTGTACTTTATATTGAAGTGTTTTCTGCCATTTTATCTAGACCCACGGGCAAAACTAAAAGTAATATAGCTGTCATAGAGAAACTACGAACAACGCCCGTCTCAAGTGTCTCTTATCATGGTGGCTCTATAATTATGTTATGGACTTCTGTATAATTTGTATATCTTATATTTATCCACAGTAATCATCCAGGAATTTTGTTGGGATTCTATTATAACCCACGCTAGCGCGTACTGGCATTCAGATAAAAAAAAACATATTGACAGAATTTTAATATCGAATTTCATTAGCATTTTTGCGAGTTCCAATTTTCAAACATTTATGGACGTATCCGATCGATAGACTGCTTTTAAATTATAAATTTACATCTATGAATTAAAATACGTATGTATAAGAATATTGTTGAAGAATTTTATTCATTTGCAGTATTATTTCATATACTCATTACTCATATAAAATTGATGGGTTTGATTAAGTATCCCTACTATTTTAATTCTACTAATCTACGCATTTATTTGACCAAAAACCCCTACCAATAATTGTCTTCAATCATTATCTTTTTTCTTATCATATTTAAATCTTAGTAATTTAATAAATGCAAATAAAAGATGTTTATAATATTATATCTTCACGCTCTCCTACAACGGTCCCCGAAGGAGTAGGCAGAGGTTACAACACCCACTTTCCACCGAAGATAATTTGGTGCCAACGTGACATATGGTGGTCCAACGCCGTCTCTTAGGCACTACATACGTCCTTGAATTTCTTCTCAGACGTAAGCAGGTTTCCTCACAATGTTTTCCTTCACCGTAAAACTCGTGGTGTGACTAAACTCATTGGTACAGACCGGTAGGACTCGAGCTTGAGTCGTTAGAATAGCAGGCAACGCTTCATACAGGTCGCGGCACGAAACTCTAGCGCTGAGCGAAACGTGGAGGGGATAGCTGCGCATGGGTACCATCGCGCACGCAATACAAATTAGTAATTTAATTGCTTAGTTAAAAACAGCAAAATAATGTTTTAATGTAAAGTCAAATAGTAAGTCTAGCGGTGAACAAAATGTGGAACTTAACTGCGTATGGGTACTGTCACGCACGCAAATATTACTTCATGTTACCTACAATATAATTTTTAACAAGTTTATGGGGAGTAGAAAAATAAATACACTATCGGATTTGTAAATTTTTATATTAAATACCAAATAATAAAAAAAATTATATTAAGTCCGAATTACATAAGAACCTACTGAAGTTTCTTCTCAGGATAGAAGAAACCTGCGAGTTCGGCAGGGTGTGGACATCAGACACCGCATTCTCCTTTCCGATATCTAGTCCGAATCAGACAATGGTCTTACACCTTCAATAGTATCCCAACAGGGCCTTTTGCTTACTGAGGGCCCCGGCTCAGGGCTGCTTCGGTCGTCGGCACTAACAGCGTCATCGTCATCAGACTCACCAAGGCTATCCTCTGAACTGTCACCATCAACGCGAATGATGAATTCTTCTGTAACCAAATCCACGACATGGTCACTCTTGACATATTGCTCTTCTATGTCCTTTACCTTTTGGCATAACTTTCCCCAATCCCAAGCACCCATCAGCAAAACTTTTTCTTGAATTAGTTCTATACATTTAGCAACACTCCACTTCACATTTTTACTGCCTACATATTGCTTTATGTCAGACCATGCCATTTCGATTGGATTTAGATCTGGGTGGTATGGTGGCAGTCTTAGCACTTGATGTCCTTGCTCTGCTAGTATCCTGTCAATTGAAAATGTTTTAAATCTATCTTTGTTAGCCCGTATTAAATTGTATAGTTGAGGTTTTAGTAGAGTTTCCTCATATTGTATGCCCTTTTCAGTAAGCCAACCCTGCATGTCAGCTTTTTTGGAATTAGAAGTGGGTGCAAGGTCCCATTGTTTATTATGGTATGATGCGTTGTCGACTACCACGACAGAATTAGGCGGTAAGTTCGGCAATAACTGTGTCCTCAGCCATTTTTCGTAGTTGTCGTAGTTCATATTGTCGTGGTAGTCGCCTGATTTCGCACCAGCTTTAAAAGTTAACAGTGCGTTCGGTATGAACCCAGCCTCTGATCCTGCGTGGACAATGACCACCCGCTGTCCTTTGGAGATAGGTTTTTTGAGACCTTTTGTAGTACCATCGGTCCAGGCTTTTGGAGCAGAGTGCGATGAATCTACGTAAGATTCATCTGTATATACGATGGGCCTTCCCTCTTGGCGATATTGTTTTATTTTGCGTAAGTATTCGATACGTAGTAAACGTATATTTGAACTTTCAATCAGTACAGGTCGCGGCACGAAACTCTAGCGCTGAGCGAAACGTGGAGGGGATAGCTGCGCATGGGTACCATCGCGCACGCAATACAAATTAGTAATTTAATTGCTTAGTTAAAAACAGCAAAATAATGTTTTAATGTAAAGTCAAATAGTAAGTCTAGCGGTGAACAAAATGTGGAACTTAACTGCGTATGGGTACTGTCACGCACGCAAATATTACTTCATGTTACCTACAATATAATTTTTAACAAGTTTATGGGGAGTAGAAAAATAAATACACTATCGGATTTGTAAATTTTTATATTAAATACCAAATAATAAAAAAAATTATATTAAGTCCGAATTACATAAGAACCTACTGAAGTTTCTTCTCAGGATAGAAGAAACCTGCGAGTTCGGCAGGGTGTGGACATCAGACACCGCATTCTCCTTTCCGATATCTAGTCCGAATCAGACAATGGTCTTACACCTTCAATAGTATCCCAACAGGGCCTTTTGCTTACTGAGGGCCCCGGCTCAGGGCTGCTTCGGTCGTCGGCACTAACAGCGTCATCGTCATCAGACTCACCAAGGCTATCCTCTGAACTGTCACCATCAACGCGAATGATGAATTCTTCTGTAACCAAATCCACGACATGGTCACTCTTGACATATTGCTCTTCTATGTCCTTTACCTTTTGGCATAACTTTCCCCAATCCCAAGCACCCATCAGCAAAACTTTTTCTTGAATTAGTTCTATACATTTAGCAACACTCCACTTCACATTTTTACTGCCTACATATTGCTTTATGTCAGACCATGCCATTTCGATTGGATTTAGATCTGGGTGGTATGGTGGCAGTCTTAGCACTTGATGTCCTTGCTCTGCTAGTATCCTGTCAATTGAAAATGTTTTAAATCTATCTTTGTTAGCCCGTATTAAATTGTATAGTTGAGGTTTTAGTAGAGTTTCCTCATATTGTATGCCCTTTTCAGTAAGCCAACCCTGCATGTCAGCTTTTTTGGAATTAGAAGTGGGTGCAAGGTCCCATTGTTTATTATGGTATGATGCGTTGTCGACTACCACGACAGAATTAGGCGGTAAGTTCGGCAATAACTGTGTCCTCAGCCATTTTTCGTAGTTGTCGTAGTTCATATTGTCGTGGTAGTCGCCTGATTTCGCACCAGCTTTAAAAGTTAACAGTGCGTTCGGTATGAACCCAGCCTCTGATCCTGCGTGGACAATGACCACCCGCTGTCCTTTGGAGATAGGTTTTTTGAGACCTTTTGTAGTACCATCGGTCCAGGCTTTTGGAGCAGAGTGCGATGAATCTACGTAAGATTCATCTGTATATACGATGGGCCTTCCCTCTTGGCGATATTGTTTTATTTTGCGTAAGTATTCGATACGTAGTAAACGTATATTTGAACTTTCAATCAGTACTTTTCGATTGTTTTCAGTATTTTTCCACCGAAACCCTAAACTCTTAATTATTCGTCGAAGACTTCGTTCTGAGCCTTTGAAATTTATATCTTCCTCTAGCTTCTTTCTCAACTTTCCGACGGTGGGAAGTTCATTATTTGTCCTATGAAAGTTATGTATGCACCTCTTTATTAATCCTTGATCAAAGTTATCAATATCTGTGACCGGTTTTGATCTGGAGCGTTTTTTGCCTGGTGTTCTAAATACTGATAATAAGTCGGAATTATTGGCTTCAGTGGAGATTTTCCTTACCGTTGCTATGGACGTCTTTGTAGATTCAGCTGTCCTTTTCTGAATTTTCTGTAAGTCACTAATTATACTATTTAATTTTATATTTCCCGCCTGAATAACTTCTGCAGTTTGTTTTATTTCACTTATATCTACAGTGCTGCGGTCAGAATCGAGTAAAATACTCGCAGCTTCGCCAATTTCACTTTGAATTTGTTTCAGGGAATTAATGAAATCATTCGATTCCCTTTTCAGAAAACAATGCACGTCAAACACCATTTTCCGTGCCTGTCTTTTCAAAACAGTATTCCTTCTCGGCCTCGGCATTTTCACTGTTTAAAAACTGTTCAAACTTAATCAAACAGTGAATAAACTAACAAACACAACAAACAAATCAACAAAACAAACTTAACAAAAAACAACAACAAAAATTAACGATGACAACAAAACAATTCAGAACGCGACTGTACACTGGAAGTGCGCGGAGCGTCGTATCGGCACGGGGGACGGAGTACGACTGGAGAGCCAATCGGCGCAACGCACGCTCGCCCTTCACCCCTGTACCCCGCCAAGACACCTTATTTTTTACTTCTGCGCAATAACGGTCAGCGCTAGAGTTTCGTGCCGCGACCTATACTACAAGGACACCACGGCTCTTAAGGATGTTGGTTTGTGTTTTTATATCACCCAAAACAATCAAAAAAGATTTCAGCTTTAGGTTCATAAAAAAAAGCGGACATAATTATCCAAACGCCAATTTCTTTAGATGCGGGGATAAGTTAGTGTCGAATAAATTCTAAATTAAAAGCGATTTGAAATAGCTTAACGTAACATCACAAGCTTTACAGATAAAATATTCAAAGTAGCATCTAAGCAGACGATCCCCGTTCAATCTTATTCAGTGATTGATGACCGGGTCCTGAATGGATGACCGAATGAAATCGATTTAGTGAGCAATAGCACCATTTGCATGTTTATAGTGACCGATATGGCTTTGAATAGATGCGATAATAAGCGCTTCTCACTTTTGTCGGAAGTAAATTGGCTTTTACTCGGTAATCGATTTGTGAAATACCTTAGATGTAGATTTCACAGACGACTATTGGAACGAAAATCGTGGTTTGAGGTCCACGTAACTATTTGACACGTCCGTCGTCGAAGTACAAAATTAGTGTGGCATACGATCTATCGTATGCAGCAATGATCTCCACAGATTGTTCTCAGGACGAAAATACCTACTATTTCTAAATATTAAAATGAATCCCTATGTCCCTTGGACACGGCATCACACGTGAACGGGTGGACCGATTTCGCTTATTCTTTTTTATTTATGTTTGTTATTATCAGGGAAGGTTCTTAAGAAGTTCTTTCTAAGTTAAAGGTCTTTTTGTTATGGTGTATTTAACATATGAATTCATAGCTAAGTCAGGACATCGCCTGTCGGGTCAGCTAGTTATATTATATAATAATATGATGTTATTCTAATGACCACTGTGCGGCTATGTTAAATTGAAATTTATTCCTTCGCTAGCCATAAATTAGGGATTTTTTGCTCAATCACATGGTATTTTATCGAGAAGACAAGTTATTCAATCTATAAAACATACCGAGATAAGAAAGTGGATTTCAGATAATGTTAGATAAAATACATAATTAAATCGATTATTTTTGGTTTTCGAACTCAAATTTATAGTAGGTACTATGTTATCGACGTGTCTATTAAAAATCAATAAAACTACTTAGTGCCATGACTTTCGTGACTGAGATACAATATAATAATGACATAGAATGTAATAATAATTGATATTAAATGCCTGGAAATTATCACACAGCGCCATCTGGCCCAAAACAAACTTTTTTTGTCATAACTTATAAACCATGTTTTCGGGACTGAACCGGCGATACCTGGAGTAGCAGCCAGGCTTGCAAACAACTACACTAACAGCGTTGTCATTAAACAAATAAACTCTTTTTACTTGTGTTGTAATTATATCGCTGCTCGTCGTCAGAGAATCTAGTATTACTTTTTTTTATACCACTAAGGTGGCACACAAGCATACGGTATGATGGTAAGCAGTCACCGTAGGTTATAGCCGCTAGCAATACCAGGGTTATCACTAACGAGTTGTCAACCCTGTTGTTGATTAGGACTCACTACTTACAGCATTACTACTAGCGCAGCGTATCCTATAGTATTTTAATCGTGAATTTCTGTAATAATCATATATATTTATATATATAATATTTTAATATTTTATATAATATATAAAATTTTAATATTTATATATATAATATTATATATAAATATTAGATAATAAACAGGCGT
Organism: Falcaria lacertinaria; assembly: GCA_951449985.1. NCBI lineage: Eukaryota > Metazoa > Arthropoda > Insecta > Lepidoptera > Drepanidae > Falcaria > Falcaria lacertinaria. Next base: position 6,112,242 of record OX602129.1, read on the forward strand.
AGAAAGTGTTGATAGTTTGACAAACAATTTACAAAATAAACATTTTTAATTCGATTCTGATTGAAGTTTAGATTGTGTGAGAGATATCTTAGGCTTTCTCAACAGATTGTATTACAAGGAACAACTTGGACACAGTATATAAAACACTGCAGTAGTACAGGTAAGTACTAGATATTCTTTTAAATTTGACACGCATGTCATAGAACATGAACAATCATACATTTTTATAAAAAAATATACCTACCCCTAAGTTGGCATACATGCATACGGCCCATCTGATGGTAAGCAGTCACCGTAGCTTATTTATAACCGCTAGCAATACCAGGGATATCACTAACGAATTCTCAACCCTGTTGATGAGGAATACTGTGCCAGCAACATCATAGCAGCGTATTCACGTGGAGCACTTGTAACCTTACCTACCGCACAGCACCAAATTAATGTTATTTATCTGCGGTCTTCTGTAAGGTGAAGGAATTATTTAATAAAACCTTATCCCAGCTACATAATTTATCGGCTGTTAAACAAAAAGAGGTAGCATTTAAGCGGGACAGTTACCGTAGGTAGTGCATGCCATAAGTCAATAAATTACATACATAATAGGTGTGATTGCCTAAGTCGATCCTGCAGCTCCAAGATGTGCCAATCTTTCCCTCATTGCAGACGGTTTACATGACGCAGCTGTGTCCCTCTAAATTATAATATACATTTAATATTATTTAGTAATTTCAAGGACAATTTCTATTTCATAGAAATAAAAAAACAGAGCTAGTAACGAGGAAAACAATTAGTAATTCGCCACTCCATTCATCACACCACACACTTTTTTTTTCATTCAATCGTGTAAAAAAAAAGGTGAAAAAACCCCTCAAAAATTATCTTAGCACAATAAACATACCACGACCCACGAAACGTGCAGCGTTACCAGAATATTATAATAATCATCTTAATGCCATATTAGTACCAACTATAGGAATATAAAAACTATGAATGTAAAACAAGCAAAGGAAATGGCGCCCTATACTCTCTGCCTACGCGCAATGGACTCGGCATGATGATATGTGTGTTAGTATAAAACTCATTATAAAATTAAACCATACTTTTTTAATATTTTTACATTTATCGCCATGTAAACCGCCAAGAAAATCCGTGAGTACGCAATGCACTATTAAAAGGAGTCAACGATCTCGTGTATGCACCGTGTAATAATAACAACAGCTACTGTAGAGCAACCGGCTCGCGACAGCTAGTGGACCTGCATAGAGGTGTTGTAACCACTAATTTTACAAAGCTAAAGAGATTTTATTTTATTTGTTACATTTCACAGTTGAATCATTCTTATTACATCTTTACCATGCTGACCACTCTAAAATTATGCGTTCGATATTTAAATATTTTTTGAGTGGTTGGATTTTTCTCAATAATAATAAACTGTTATTGATTATCAATTTAAAATATGTGTTGTTTTTATATGAGGCATTGTAAAAGCAGTGTTAAAATCTATGTTTTTGAGGAAGATTATTATGATGAGAAGGGGCTATGTCCAAGATATTTTGTATTTTTAATCAGTTGTTATTATAATTCTAGGTTACAAGCTACTCTAGCTCACAGGATTTCGCATCTCCTTGTGATTCGCCAATAAACCGATAAACAGACTAATCTTCATTCTAGTGGTGTGGTTACCTAAACCAAAGCAAGTAGTATTAAGTACAAGATAATATTGTGTACTTGAGACTCACTGTGCTAGCAGCATTACTACTAGCCCAGCGTATCCTCGTGGAGCACTGGCAACCACAGAAACAAAACACTACATCAAGTAGTGTTATTTCACTGCGGTTCTTTGTAACGTGGAGGTACAGTCGGGCGGCTCCAATTTAAATAATTAAAAAAACTCCGGGATATCCCAAACCGCCCTACCTCTCTTTTAAACCCACTATATAAATAACGCATCTACCAAGCCGCAACTATTTAGAGTCAATCGAAAGGCCGTAGGTCGAAGTCTTGGTTTCCTTGTCTATTGTTATAAATGGAAATAGAAAGTTGTTTAACTTATAGCCTTAACAAAATACATTTGTGCTGTATAAGACTGGAACGTAAGATGCTAAGGCTGCGGATTAACGCTTCTGTCATCACTTCAAGCCGTCGGAAAATGTTCAATTCACTAACCAAATGTACGAAAGTAACTACCACGATAGTTTTTATGTGTAAAAAAATACGCGTTTTAAGGGTTCCAAGGTACATCTCGGAATATTTAGAATTTAGCCATGTCTTGTTTTCATACCACTATACGATCCCAAATCAGACTACCTCTTTTCTCTCTGCCTGACTATCAGAATTAGAACGTGCCTGTTAGCTTTTAATCTGAATTGATTACAACTAGGACAAGTTAAGATGACTGGCACCCTATAATAACCATAGCCAGATGCTTGGCAGTTTCTTCTATGTATGTACATTTGCTTCGAATGAACGCTTTTAGAAGCCTACATTTTTCAAGGAATCGTGTTTAAATAACCTATCCTTGCCTTAGCAGATTCTGACTTACATTTACACGGGCCGAATTAGATTTAATTCGGCCCGAGATAACCTCCAAATATTATTATTAAAAGTGTAAAAAAAAATATGTAGGTAGTTTTGATGTAGGTATATCTTTTTTAAGTGAAACTATAGTGGAACAGTTCTTCAAAATTAATTGGATGGCGCCAACAAACTCATAAATATTTTATTATTAAAAATATTTTTAAGGAAACAAGTAATAACTACTTACAGAACTGGTTCGCTTACAGCGAAATGCTATTAGGCTAAGTAAAATTATTAACTACTCATAAAAAATATTAATAAAGTGATAATACAAAATTGATATTTTAATGCAAGGCTTCGATTGTTAAATTATTCGTAGCCTCCGTCACGAGAACTTTGTCTATATAATAATAATCTTGTTATTTACCGAGTACACCAGTACCAGGCCAATAATTTGAAAGATACTTCTGCAGCACCAGCCCTATATGGAGCGACAGGAGCTGCCGCTCTAGGCGCCCGATGACAAGGTGCGCCAAACTGACAATTGTGAATTTTCAGGGTTCCGTACCTTAAACGGAAAAAGGTTATAAGATCACTTTGTTGTCCGTCTGTCTGTCTGTCAAGATTTTTTATCTCAAGAACGCGTAGGGAAATTGAAATTAATATAAAACACCAGGGTCTATGGCCTCTTTCGGCTGTAAAATAATCGGACCTGTAAGTCAATATGAAGAAAAGATGTGACCGTTTATGTCGCAAATTTTCGCATATTTTGCGATTTCACAAGGAAATCTAAACCTATAGGGTACTTCCCGTTGACCTAGAATAATTAAATTAGGCAAGAAGTAGTGTCTTACAGCATAAGCAAAGGAAAAAAAACTGATAACCATTAATATGTTGTTTTTTTAATGCGAATTTACTAAAACAAAAACCTGACCTCAGACCTGAGACCTTATTTGGAGTTCGCCTACTTTTAACCTTACCTACAAGTGTGTACGGAACACGGAACAAAGCAATAGGTACCGAGTTATTGTTTTAAGCAATCACGACATTACATTACAGTCATGACAACAGTTAGCGGTGCTATTCCTGCTGTTTTATGAAATAGGACTTTGTTTTGTTGGAAATCTGTAGAGTTGTGATTACCACCGTCGATTCTGCAATTTACTTTTAAAGATGTCAATATGTGGAAATGTATTTTTTTAGCATAAATCTAGACTTAGAGAAAATTGTTTCAAGAAAAAGTTCTGATAAGTATTGCTTAGTTCCTTTGAAAGGTTTATATTTAAATGTCGACCATGCAAAGTCAGGTTGGGCCAACTAGTGTATTTGTTTATTATTTATTGCAACCGGTTTAATATTCATATATTAGTGATAAAAATCTATCACATAAAAAATGCGGTCTATGTGTACAACTAGAAGCTTTTAATGTAATTTTATTATATCTTTTTAACCACTATTAGTGCGCACAATCAGTTAATGGAATATTTATGAAAAATTAGCAACTCAAAAATATACATAAGGTGTTGTGTTTGACAGTTATTTAAAATAATTTAGGCAATAAAATATACGTAATATATATGTGATTTATTCGGGCATTTTAATATTAGAAACTTAACTGACATCTTGATCCGTATGGAATTAAACCTGTCCTATTAAATGTTCTACATCTACACTAATATTATAAAGAGGAAAGATTTGTATTTTTGTATGTAAATAAATAAATAATGCTTGGACATTATCACACAGCGCCATCTGGCCCCAAACTAAGCAAAGCTTGTACTATGGGAACCAGTAGCCGATATAATACTTATATACTTTTTTTTTTCGTAAATACATACTTATAATACATACCAAACGCCCAGACGCAAGACAAACATATTTGTCACATAAATGTTTGCCCCGGCGGGAATCGAACCCGCGACCTCTAGCGTAGCAGTCAGGTGTACTAACCATTAGACCAGCGGTCTCGTCATATGTAACGAATAAACTCAAAAAGTACTGGAATTATTTTAATAATTCTTTTTTCATTAGAAAGCTACATCATCACTGAGTAACATAGCCTATATATTATACTAGCTGCCCGCCCCGGCTTCGCTCGGGTAGACAAAATATCTGATAAATGTCTACCCGTGCGAAGCCGGGGCGGGCCGCTAGTAATTAATATTTTGGTGGGCTTCAGAATTATATTATAGTGGGGCATCAATTAAATATAATAGACGAGAGAGACCGCTGGTTTAGTGGTTAGTATACCTGACTGCTGCGCTAGGGGTCGCGGGTTCCACTCCCGTCGGGGCAAACATTTATGTGACAAACATGTTTGCCTTGCGTCTGGGTGTTCGGTATGTATTATAAGTATGTATTTACAAACAAAAAGTATATAAGTATTATATCAGCTGCTGGTTCCCATAGTACGAGCTTTGCTTAGTTTGGGGCCAGATGGCGTTGTGCGATAATGTCCAAACATTATTATTATTATTATTATTATTAATATTTTTTTATAAAGAGCCGTGTGGGCTAAATAGAGAACTTCGTGAGGAAACCTGCATACGGCTGAGAAGAAAATCTAGGGCCTATGTAGTGCCTAAGATACGACGGACTCACCATCTGTTATGTTCTCAACAAATTATTTTCGGTAGAAGTGGGTGTTGTAACACCTCTGCCTACTCCTTCGGAGGCCCTGGTGCGAAGGCGTGATTATAGATTAAAAAATATTTTTAATTTAAAATTACCATGGCGGAATAAACCGTACTCACAAAACACACTTAGCGAAGGCTGTACGAACCCCTTTTTTCAAACCTTCAGGGCACTTGAATTAAAAAGTCCCGTCTTAGGCTATTCTTATTGCGTATTGAAAACCCAACCCGCTAAGCAAGTTCCCAATCTTTATACTCCCTGAGATTTCGTGGGGAGTAGGTGTGTGAGTGGTACTTCGTGTTTGTAAACAGATTTATTAATCCTAGAAGACTTAGGGACGTAGGATACCCATCCCACGTGGGATAAAGTGGGCACAATAAATGATGTAACCACAAAATCCTGTTTATTTGTCAGTTGAAGTACCGGTCCTACAATAATCGCCTCTTGCGTGTACATTGTAAGTAATTTTGTATCCATATAGAGCTGCTCGTGATACAATTTGAGTCAGATATGACTAAAGGTTTTTTAAAGTTATGGGACTTCTGTGTAATAACTTCTTACTCGACTTCTCTATCTAACTATAAAAAAACAGTTATAATTCAATCTGCCAACTTGTTTTATAATTATTTACAGGGGGTAAATATTAAATCGGAGTTCATTAAACTAGTGAAGAAAATAATGTTCCCCTATACATTTATTATCGACAGTTCAAAAGTTAGGGCCTAACGGTAGAAATTAAACACATGTGGATCTCAACTCAATTATATTTCGTTTCTGTCTAGAAATCAACACGTATATTAATATTGGTAACAAACAAAACACTGGTACTTACATTTTAATAGTAATTTCTCCTTAACATATCTTTCGAATACTATTTTAACAGTTATTTCTCCTTTATGTATCCATCGACTGCTCTGTGACACGGCTCCGATCAAAGTGGCCGAGTGAGTAAGTGAGTAACGATATTTGAACGAAAATGTTAAAATCAGAAGGACGAACGAATGGAATGAGTATCTAAGAATCGTTTGTGGTTGCTTGATATGGGTAGTGTTGCCAGCCACTAGTTAGGGTTTCTATAGATAAGCTGACAGCTCGGCCATCCTGCTCAGAGCGTGTCCTCGCGCTTTCTTACAAATCAACAGGAGTTTCTTAAATCTAATATTTATCTTTATGAGCTTATACAATTTTGTTTCAACTTAAAATTTATATCTCTGTCTAAAATTGATTATGATTTCATAAAGAATAAGCGAAAGTATTCTTCAATGACACCTATGGAATCATTTATCTCCAAATTATCAATATATTGTTAATTAGGTAGCTTAAGTCTAATACTAGAAAATTCTAAAATAATACCTATTGTTGGAATATAATTCAATTTTAAATAAACTAATAAAGAATTGGTGTATACACAATAATATAAATTTAAAATAAGTGACAGGATTTCAATGACTTCAATTTGCTTAATTATAACATATATATTTCATTTGTTTAATTATCACTATCTTCATGATTACTGCCTTCCCCGCTACTACATATATCTCTGCCGAATGTCAGCCATGGTTGTATTTTGTCTACAGCTACTACTCCCTCATATCTACGGTTATGCTTACGCGTCATGGGTGTCTTCAATTAAATATCTTTCATTTGGTAATACTTTTATAACACGATAAGGGCCTTGGAATTTAACTACCAATTTTTGCGATTTGCCGTCATGAGGTACTTGTTTTTCGACACGAACTAGGTCGCCTATTTTGTACTTCGTCCCTGATTTCCTATGACTATTAAATCTGTTGGTATCCTTAACCTGCTGTTCTTTAATGTTGAGACTGGCCCTATCTCTAAGTTTATTAAGTTCTTCAGAGTTAGCAACGTTGGTTGTATCATTAATGATGGAACTCAATAGACCTTCAGTTCTACTTGTAATATTAAAGCCGAATAATAACTCGGAAGGGCTTTCTGTGTTGTTTTATGAAGCGTGGTATTAATACCTACTTGTATGTCGCAAATATTATCGTTCCACGATTTTTCGTCTTTGCCATGGGTACAGGTCGAAAGTGCGTCGAGTATGGTTCTATTAAAACGCTCAACCTGCCCGTTTGCCCTGGGTGTAGCAACGGCGTTCTTGATATGTTTTATGCCATAAAATGAAGTAAAGTCCCTAAACGTTTTGCTAGTGAAGCTAGTTCCCTTATCAGTAATTAAACGGGTGGGTACCCCGAAGTAACTTATATGATCTTTTAGTGCTTTTATACTAGTGAGCGACTTGGTATTTCTGACAGCCTTTATGTTCACATACTTAGTAAAACCATCCACTATCACTAGTAAATAACAATTTCCTTTTTTACTCTTTACAAAGGGACCTAAGTGATCTGCATGTACGGTATGGAAAGGGATACTAACCTTCTCAATAGGGTGCAAGTCACCTTCTCGCTTGCCACCGGGAATTTTGTGATGGGCACATTAGAGACAAGATTGTACATATTTTTTAATGAAGCGACGCATTTTGGGAAACCAATAATGCTGTTGAATGCGTTGCAAAGTTTTATCAAAACCATAATGTCCGATATCATCATGGTTTCTTTTAAGTATTTGCCAGCGTACCCCTTTTGGGACTAACCATTTGATATCATCACCTATTATACGGTATACGCGACCATTCCTAATTTTATAATTTTTGCGTATGTCTATTACTGTGTCCGAGCCCTTATCGTTAAGAATATCTTTAATTCTCCTAACTTCTTCATCAGCGTCTTGCACAGTGGCAATCCAGTCCTGCTCAGAGTTCTCAATAGTTAAAATATCTAAAACATGAGCTTCAGGTACGGAATCGGCCACTGGGCAGCGACTCAGAGCATCTACATGTGCCATGCGGGAGCCAGGCCTATACTCTATAGTACAGTCAAATTCTTGTAGCTGAACCCACCAACGTGCGACGTGTGGTATCAAATCTCTCTTTACAAACGTAGATCTTAAGGCGCTACAGTCAGTAAAAATAGTAAATGGCATTCCTAACAGATATACCCTAAACCTACTCAAAGACGCCACGACTGCAAGAGTTTCAAGCTCGTAGGAATGTAGTTTTCGTTCGTCATTGGTGGTTTTACGGCTAAAGTACAATACCGGATGGAATAATCCATCAGGATCGCTTTGTAAAAGAATGCCAGCCAAGCCATCCTTACAAGCATCCGTGTCTAACGATCTCTCTGCATGTGATAAACGATAGGGTCTATATACTATAGGGTCGACGTCCTCGAGTTCTATAACCATCTCTGTTGCGTTCGTAAATCCGAGGTACTTTAGATTTTTAGAAAAGCAATCTTGTTGTTCATTTAGCAATTCTTGCAAGCGATCCCGATCCGTATTTTGTAACTTCTCACCACAGTTAATTTTATCTTCGGAGCTAATAGCATCAAAAGACATTAGGGAACAATCTAGAACTTGCGAAGAATCAAAGCTGTCGATTTTAGTTGAACGAGTTAATAAAGAACCTTCAGAAATGCTTACATCGCTCGAAGACGCATTATACGCTAGTAGCGAGCCGGTGCCATTCTTAATATTGTACTCGCCTGGCATAAGGTAATGTTCTTTACCCTCCTTTCCCCTAAGTGACCCATGTACGTAAACCGTTCCATCAAATATAGGGTCCGATCGAATAGTTATGATTCCCAATGTATTTTTTGGAATACTGTTATTATTATAAGACAACAAGTGTATTTTGTTACTGTCTATTTTTCTAAAAATTACTTCAGATGGGGTCTTAGTAATTACAAGGTCAGGAGATTCAGTGAACGAATGCCCCAGTAAAGCTGGGTGGCTGAGAACGTAATCATCAACTACGTAGATATCTATCATCTTATTGATACCTTGGACTTCAACGTCAGCGGTGATTACTCCTAATGGGCTAATTAAATTAGCACCTATACCCCTAAGTACCGGCAATTTAGGTGAAAACTTTACGTCCAGGCCCAGTTCCTTAGCTTTACTAAGCATTATCAGTGAACACTGGCTTCCTAAATCTACATGACAAGGTACTGCAACATTATTAATTTTGATATCAAACACGTATTTGTCACTGGAGTCTTTGTCAGCACATACCTTAGATACATGTTTCTCATTTTTGTCTTTAGTTACGGTTTCGTTTTTATTTGAATCGTTATTAGTCTTATTTCTGTAGCAACTAGCGGATTGGTGACCAAATCTATCGCAAATCGTACATTTAATAACTGGCTTATCACACCTAAAACTGGGGTGACCCACTTCGTTGCAATTAAAACACCGTATATTCGTGTTAGACGTTGCCGGTTTGGAATAAGAAGGCTTATGAGACACGTTTGTAAAATTTCGACGATCGTATCTAATATTCCTATTACCAGTGTCAAGGTTTTCCCTATTTTGCCCTACTTTTACAGTCCTAAAATATTTAAGAACGTGTTCAGGTTCACTAAATTGGGCAGCTTGAGCACCTACTTTTACCGCTCGGTCGTCTACACCGTACAAAATACAGTCTACAGCCTGCTTACCACTAATTTTACATCTATTGAGCAAATTAAGTTTTGCATAATAGTAGTGTTCTAATGACTCTCCATATTTGACCCGCTTCGCAAGCATTTCTGTTAGAAGTTCAGCATAGTCCTCTCGTGAAGGAAATGATTCGATTAACTTTTTTTTTCCATTCGCCCCAGGTATACAGGAGGGAAGGCAAGCCCTGGTACCATGTTTTTGCAACTCCCGTTAATTTTGGCAGCGCATAGTGAACCGTTTCTTTGTCCTCCCAACCGTAAATCTCGGCACACTCTTCAACTTTCGTTATCCACATTAACATAGTTTGCTCTTTACTCATAGGATCGAATTCAGGTAAAACATTTTTATCAAAAGCTAATTTCGGCCTAGTATCTGAACTTCTAACATTATGCAAGATTGATAAAAACTTATCTAAAATAGAATTGGGTTCAGATTCTTTTTCTTGCTTACGATTCCTAAAAACTCGAGATGACTCACCGGTGCTCGAACTGTCGCTTTGATGTCTCCTTCGCTTCGGATTATATTCTCCACATCGTTTTTCCTTCACGTACCTTCTCTTACGATTGTTACGTCGTCCCTCATTCATTGAGTCTTCCGAATCCGTTGTGTCATTTCTCCTTCTCCTGATTCTAGATCTACATCGCGCCGTCCCTTCCCTGTCACCCTTTAACCTGGGTAAGTCCCTGCCCTCTAACCTGAGCATCCCCTCGCTCTCTAACCTGAGCGAATCTTGGCCCTCTAACCTGGGCAACCTCCCGCTCTCTAACCTGAGCGAACCTTGGCCCTCTAACCTGGGCAACCTCCCGCTCTCTAACCTGAGCGAACCTTGGCCCTCTAACCTGGGCAACCTCCCGCTCTCTAACCTGAGCGAACCTTGGCCCTCTAACCTGGGCCCATTGTAGTCCTCGACAAGCGGCAGTCCGTCCCCTCGACTTTGCTCGTCTGCATCCATAACGTCTGAAACTTGTCACATTTACAAGCTAAGTACATGAACAGTTACATCGATATGAATAATGTTATGAAGTAGTTATATTAATGCCATACCTCGGTTTCAAATTAAAATTATTTCATATCTCAATCCAAACTGGCATGATTACGTTCAAAAGCCCAGTAACAATTACTTTCAGATTGGGTAGGTAAATAACCATAGGAAAATTCCTACGAGTAATTTTTTCCATATACAGCAATTGCAATATTTAAGTACGTAATCCTTAGGTACACATATAAATCTTTCTACACCATATCAGCCTCGTAGCTTATTTAATTTATTTATTGGCTACTAGATACTTAATAGTGCAATATTAAGGCCTCAGCATTTACTTTTATATATATATATCAATATTTATTTGAATTATCATTAAATCTTCCAAAATTAGTGCCCGTATTAAATTTGATTCGCAATCATCACTTCATAGGTATTTAATCAATAATTGAAACTAGACGGGCCATCGACGAAGGTACTTAAAAAAAACAATACTCACTTATAAAATAAAGTAGATATTTTTAAACCCTTATCGAAAGTACAACTGGATTTAGGTTATTTGTAGGGCCGGGCATACGTAATGATATTTAGAAAAAAAAAACGTTTGAAATCATGTTAGAAAAAATATGAGGGTAGTTCCGACAAAAAAAATAAAATTTCCTTTTATCGAAAAACAATTGATATGTGTGATCCACAATGGTATGTACCACTTGAGTAGACGTGAAAAGAATTTTTTTCGATTCTCTTACGATCCCACTTCTGAACTATTATCGACAGTTCAAAAGTTAGGGCCTAACGGTAGAAATTAAACACATGTGGATCTCAACTCAATTATATTTCGTTTCTGTCTAGAAATCAACACGTATATTAATATTGGTAACAAACAAAACACTGGTACTTACATTTTAATAGTAATTTCTCCTTAACATATCTTTCGAATACTATTTTAACAGTTATTTCTCCTTTATGTATCCATCGACTGCTCTGTGACACGGCTCCGATCAAAGTGGCCGAGTGAGTAAGTGAGTAACGATATTTGAACGAAAATGTTAAAATCAGAAGGACGAACGAATGGAATGAGTATCTAAGAATCGTTTGTGGTTGCTTGATATGGGTAGTGTTGCCAGCCACTAGTTAGGGTTTCTATAGATAAGCTGACACATTAAATACTGATTTAAAACAGTTCTCCGAAATATGACGAAATCGGTTTGTTACAGAATTTATTAGAATTAGTATTAAAATAAATTCTAAATCTTTAAAGAAAGTTATTTAAAAGGCTTAGCCTAAAAATTATAATCTGGCTTATTTTATGTATTTGCAAGCCCATGAGTCAATTCTGCCAAAATGATCATTAAAGACAGCGACGGATTCACCATCTGTCACGTTGGCACCAAATAATCTTTCGTGAAAAGTGGGTGTTGTAACACTGCCTACCTCTTCAGGGACCCTTGTTGGAAGGCGTGAAAATATTATTATTATGATTAATCAAATAAGTTTAACAATATAATTGTAGTATCATCATTTCTATATTTATAATCGATTGCAATTAGATTGTCAATGGACAAGTGTCTGCGACCTGTTTCATTCCGATGTTGTGGTTAAGAAACTCTAGTTACCGCAAGAAACGGCTACCGGTGGCTAGCCAGTAATTATCCGATAGTTTTCTTACATGCACTTTATTTTATGACTGTACTGCTTAATAATCTTAGTTATTAAACCCTTATGGCTTTGGTTCCAAGAGAAATTACGGTTTGCTCATCTTTGATAGTCTAGCTTTTAATTAGTGAAAGATTTTGATGTTTAGATCTTTCCCCCGATTTCCTGCAATCTGTAGTTGTGATTTCGTGAATAGGAACGGCAGAACGTAATAGGAGTGCTATTTGATTTAACCAAAGAGCGCGCACAGTGGTAGGTTTGTCCTTTAGATGTCAGATAATAATAATTATAATAATAATAATTTATTTACCAAAAGAGTACACTTACATGTTACATATTACACGTGAAAAGTAGGTTTAATAAATAGGGGTACTGTACAGAGTAGGTAATCAACGAGCCCCAAACTAAGCCTAGGCCTGTGTCTTGGGGCTCTGAGATACGATCTACAGAATAAGTTATTAGTCTTACAATAGGGTAGGTGCAATAAAATACAAAGGTGCCTGAAATACAAAGGAAAGTTATGCATAATTGAAATTTAAACTGTGAATGAAAAACAGATTAAATGTAAGTGATACAATTTTCGTTATAGCTTTAAGTTCCTAGATAATAGCAATCTAGATAGTTATAAAACTTAAAGTAACTAAAATAAATGTGACACATCTTATTCAACTACTGTAATGCTTGCTCGATCTTAAAATCGATTCAGTAGTTTCAGAGATTAATTAGCCCTTTCGTTAAAAAAAAACTTTACCTTTTTATAATATTAAGTAGGTAGGCAGAGAGTATAGAACGCCATTTCACTCTTGATTTGCACACCTCTTTTGTTTTTTTTGCAGTACTCTATTATTAACACTTCTTTATCGCAGACCTTAGTGTTTGCCGATTTCAATATCGATTCTTCGTATTCGAGAATCGCTTCTAGTTTACGATTATGCATTCGATATTCAATCAAAAGACGTACAAAAGGTTTCTACGACTGCCAATGTCACTATACGATTTATCGCCACGTTAGAGCTTAGTGTCCGGTGAGATGATTGTAATTTGAATTTGAATCTTAACGGCCTCTTTTGAAGATTTGAAATAATGTCCAGCTTTAATTTCTGGTCAGCAAATTTATGTTTGTGTTAATTTATTGCGGTACCTTTTATCATAAGGCTTTTGACATGCAAGTATAGTATTAGACATCAAATAGGAATGAGATTGAGAATCCTACTAATATTATGTTGAAAGTTTGTGAGTATGGGTGGATGGATGGATGTTTGTTACTCTTTCACGCAAAAACTACTCAATGGATTTGGATAAATTTGGAACACATTATAATTTATAACCTGGATTAACACATAGGATACTTTTTATTCCGGGAAAATGTTTTTTATCCCAGGAAAATTTTAGGTTTCTCTGAGATTCTAAGCTCAACGCGGACGTAGTCGCGGGCAAAAGCTAGTATAATTATATACATTCGTTGACTGACCTGCCTGGCTTCACACATGTAAAGGAAATAAAAAAACAGCACAAACAACCTTCTACCCCAATTTATTCCCATTGGGAGTGGAGCTTCGAAAATTCATTAAAAATATATTAAGTTCTTTATAATTATATGTACCTACTATATATATATATAGCATAGAACGCAAACGAGCACACAAAAATATCAAATAGAACAGAAACACATTTTTTAGCTACTGGCAAACCGCGAACTTCACAAAATGGCATCCATATTATGACGTTTACTGTAAACCAACCAAACAAGCTTAAGTACAGTGATTAATCACACCATGAGTTTAAAACAATGAGAGGTAGGGAATTCGGATCTGGGTAATTTAGGTTGCCAGAGCTCCACGAGGATACGCTGTAGACGTAATGTTGCTAGCACAGTGAGTCCTCATCAACAACCTGGTTGGCAGCTTATTAGTGATACCCCCGGAATTGCTAGCGGCTATAGGCTACGGTGACTGCTTACCAACTCTTTTTTGTAAATACTGTGTTTTAATGCAAGAATTATATATTTCGATAGATCATGCACATATTTACTTACCTGCAAGCATTGTTTTAATTTCGTCAGAGTAGCAATAAAATTATTATAACCCATAATAATTTTCAATGAAAAAATGACAATGCTAATGTGGCGGGCAAAATCTATCAATAATAGATTATGCCTGACGCATTCTTTTCCTCGAATAACGAGCTCATTAATTTGATTAAATATGGACAGTTTAATGACATAGTTATAAAGTTATACGGAGTAGGTACCATTAGCAGAAACATCACTAATAAGAAATATTTAGATCTCTCGAGCGTTTTTGGCCGCAAAAACTCTGGTTCGGAATGCAGATGTGATGTCAGTACTAGACCTAGATAAGTATTTACGATATGCCGCTATTTGTCAGCGTATTAATTATGTATTACTAGCTTCTGCCCGCGACTACGTCCGCGCTGAGCTTAGAATCTCAGAGGAAACTAAATTTCCGGTATAAAAACATTTTCCCGGAATAAAAAGTATCCTATGTGTTAATCTAGGTTATAACTTATCTGTGTTCCAAATTTCATCCAAATCCGTTAGGTAGTTTTTGTTTGAAAGAGTAACAAACATCCATCCATCCATCCATACTCACAAACTTTCGCATTTATAATATTATATAGTAGGATTTATTCACCAGTATTTAGATCGTTCTAGATGCATTGGAATTAACACATTCTCTGCGGCAGCGCTAGAACAGAACCTGCCAGGGGGCAAAAAATGCCCGTATCTATGTTTCCCTCTATGAGTCACGGCAACTATTTTGGTGTGTAAATTTTCAATGGTTTAATGTAAAAATATTGAATATATCGCTCTCATTTCTACACGTATCGTATGGGATGCCATTACAGTTAAATCGCCCCCGCACGCACATGAAAAGCTTGTTATAAAAAACGTTTTTTACTAGTATTTTTTCCGACAGTAGGTGCGTTATTTAAGAAATAACAGTAACTTAACATTTAAAACACATACGAACAAAACAGACCTGATTAAGTTTCTCTTAAGTTTCAGATAACTAAATACAGATTAAGCTAGGACTATAAACTACCTAAAAAATTACGCCGTAAAGGGAAACTGTATAATAAAAATCACATTTACTCAATATCACGCCGGCACCGACACAGTAGAAAATCAAATCAGTACTAGATCTACTTAGTCAACGCCTGATATTCCGAGCCGCGTTCGGGTACTGGGGCGTTTCACGCCACGCACGGTTCGGACCACGGTGTGAATCGCCCAACTACTCTTTTTTTATTGGGCCTTTCGGACCGCGGTGTGAATTGACCACGGTTGTTTTGTTCTGAGTCGATTCGGACCACGGTGCGATTCGCCCAATTGTTTATATCCGATGGGTTGATTTGCACCACTCTTAAAGGCTTATAAAAATCTTTTATTCTATTTTTTTTATTCTCCGGAGTCCTTTCCCTTCCTATGATAAAATACTCTTCATGTGTTTGTTACTACTTCGATGTAGTGTTGTGTTTCTGCGGTGAGTAAGGTTGCCAGTGCTCCACAAGGATACGCTGCGTTAGTAGTAATGCTGTTAGCACAGTGAGTCCTCATCAACAACAGAGTTGGCAAAACGTTAGTAATATTGCTAGCGACTATTAGACTATAGTGACTGCTTATAATCAGATGAGCCGTATGCTTGGGTGCTTAACCATACCGTACCTTAGAGGTATAAACAAACGTAAAAGTAAAAAGTCCCTTCTATTTAAATTGTCTGGAAAGTGTCTTATAACGGTGATATGATGTTTCAATTCAAACAGATTAGTATCCTTTGGTAGTGTACTAATTCTATAGGTACAATCATATGGTATCAGAACCACGTGAACCAAATTATAATATATCAATATTATAATTCTTCACATCAGTGAAGACGTCAGTACCCCAGAGATCCACCCATCTACTGTTCTATCTCTACTACATTTAATATAATTATCTAATAGTTTTGAGTATCAACTTACAAGAAATTGTTATAAAAATAACAGCCGATCTAATCACGAT
Organism: Falcaria lacertinaria; assembly: GCA_951449985.1. Lineage (NCBI taxonomy): Eukaryota > Metazoa > Arthropoda > Insecta > Lepidoptera > Drepanidae > Falcaria > Falcaria lacertinaria. The sequence goes on from OX602129.1 coordinate 6,128,576, forward strand.
TTTATTATTAAAATATTTCCAAACTTGTTAGTTTTGGATTAATTAAAAAAAGCAAGAACAGTGCCAGTCTGTATAAGTATAGCTTAATCCTAGCCAACATTATTAATATCATATTATTAAAGTCAAAATGATAGTTTTTCGTAAAATTTGTTTTTTTTTTTCATTGTTGACAGTAAATTTTATTTTTGGTAGGTACTTGAAAGTAATAAAATTAAAAAAAAAACGTATTTGGTGATTGTTATAGTCGTATTTTAAACAAGCTTTTGCCCGCGACTTCGTCCCCATCGAATGAGGTGTAACATCTGACAGCCATTTTTTGGTCACTGATTCGCTTAAATAAAAGTCCGTCCCTTTTCACAAAATCACACAAATAATGTACAGGAAACATGGTATGTACACACCAATAAATAGAAAAACGAGACTTCAACACAATAAAAATACACAACACAATACATGATACATAGAATATGGATACCAATTAAAGCAATCTCCTTCTAATATCAACTAGTTGCACGTAATTCTAGTTTCCTTCAGATAATAACCGGTGGCTTCGTCGATAGAATACTATTATATTATCAACTTCTACGATGTATGTGTCTCTTTGGAGATGCTAACTTTGTTTATATTCCTTCACTAGCTGTGCCCGCGACTTCGTAAGGGTGGAATGTTTTTTTGTCTTTTTTTTGCGCGGTACGCTAATTGTTTTTCCAAACTATAAGTAACCTAATAAGTGCCGTCTTATAGCATCAGTTTTATGCCAGTGATTTTTTTTTGAAATCAGTCCCACCACTTGTATTTTGGACACAATTTAATGAACGTTTTTTTTTTTGTTGACCATAGCCCTATTTTTTTCAAAATAAAAGTAGCCTATTTAAGGTCTTTAAGCCTCAGCTATCTGTCAGTGCCAGTTCAACCATTCAGATTTTGTTCAGAATTTCATGGGTTTTATATGTTGCGCGGAAATAGTATTATTTTTAGACAAGTCTTGGTTTCATAATAATATGTAGTAGGTACTTATAGATAATGCCGCATCCATTCTTACGTAAACCTAAGCACTTACCATTATACTGGCCTGTATCAACTCGACACTTTTCTATTTAAAGAAATTTAAATACAAATGAATCTGTTGCGTGCAATCCAACTTTTAGTGCAGATTAATCACGTTAATTACCACTTACGATTCAATTCGGAATTCTTAAATTTAATCGAGAAAGGTATCGATTGTTTTTGTAATGTTGTAGGTACGTGAGTTATCGATTATTGTTATCGGTAAAATCGATTTAAAGAACAGCAGTTTAAATGACGCCTAATAGGCCGACCGACATATTAGATGATTTATTTCCACTATTATCTTGATTTTATTTCCACTATTATCTTGATTTTATTTCCACTATTATCTTGATTTTATTTCAGTTAACAAAATACCTAATGTTAAGAGGAAGCTAACATTTACATAGGTATAATATTAATCTGTATTTTTTATAATATAAAAGAATAAACTGACTGACTGACATATGAACGCACAGCCTAAACGGCTGGGGTTAGAGACTTGAAATTTTGACAGAAGGTACCTTTTATGACGTAGGCATTCACTAAGGAAGGGTTTTTGGAAATACCACCCCTAAAGGGGTAAAATGGGGGATGAAAGATTGTATGTAAATCCGTCATTTTTGAAGTTAAACGCATGAAAATTGACATTTGACCTTTCAGTTAAAAATAAATAAAAACGTATAGGTATTGAAGGATTTTCGGAAATTCCAAACCTAACAGGTAACATAGGGGATGAAAGTTTGTATAAAAATCCGTCATAATTGCAGCATTCATGTAAATAAGTCAAATAGCACTACTTTGATGTAGTGTTGTGTTTCTGTGTTGAAAAGGTTGCCGGTGCTCCACGAGGATACGCTGCGCTAGAAGCAATGCTGCTATCACAGTGAGTCCTTATCAATAACATGTTTAGCAACACGTTAGTGATCCCACTGTCTTAATACTGTCTATCTTAAAATCTTAATATTCTACATAGAATACAATTTATTCAAAAATTATGATGAATGAAACTTAGAAATAAGTTACATGTGGGAATGGATACATAATTCGAAAATAATATATTTATAAAAAAAAAAAAAACAATAATACATTACACGTTTGGAAGATCGGGTATTTTACATAAAATATATTATTAATTTTAAAATTTCAAATTAGCCTTAATATTATTATAAGTGATAAGATTAATTGCCTAGGGTGTGCGAGAACGGGTTATGCTATTTTGAAAAATATTTGTAATTAAATTTATTGGACTGAAAATAGGAAATAAATAATTTAAAAAAAGCATTATCTTGTGAATATTATACAATCCGAATGTAAATGCATAAATAAATAAGATTGCAGTTTATCAGCTTATCAAGCTGTTTGCTCATCAATTATACTATCTAGTCGGATTGTTATCTAAAGGAACAATATTCCAAAACCAATATTTGATAAATAAAGTTTATTTAAATAATTGCCGTGGTAATTTGCATGCTAAATTAAATTTAAATAAATAAATACTTTTTGCACGAGATAAACTCGAGAATGTCATGGGAGGAACGTTATTCTAAAACTTTGGAAAAAAAACTATATGGATAAACCCAGAGAATGGAAGCCAGACTTGAGTTACTTCCAAAATTTCTATTTTTATACAGGATCACATCTATTGTATGTAAAAGAATTGTTTTGGGAAGGTCGCGATCTAAGCCGTGGTGGCCTTGTGGTTGAAGCAACGGCCTGTCATCTGATGGACCCAGGTTCTTAGCATTACTAGCTTAGCGTATCCCCGTGGAGCACTGACACCCTTACTAACCGCAGAAACACAACACTTGCTCAAAGTAGTGTTATTTCACTGCGGGCTTCTGTTAGGTGGCTCCAATATTAAAGGGAAAACTCACCCAATACGCCCTACCTCTCTTTTTTAGCTCATGGTGTAATTAGTCACTGTATTTAAGCTTAGAAAATCTCATTAGTACAGGCCGGGGTTTGAGGGGTGCGGTGCCAGGTAGCCTCCTCGAGCGCCTGGACCTATTGCCTTTCCTAAGGATACGTCTGAGGGAACGGCAATTGGACTGGGACGGCGCACCCTGGACTTCAATCGATTATTGCTCCGGGAGTTGCATGCGACTTTCTTACCGTCGCAGGTAATTCCCGGGGTATTAATCGTTGCAGACGAATACCTGGTGGGGGGTGGGGCGTTAGTCGCGGGTGCCGCTCTAGTGTCTCTGCTTTCAGAGGTCACGCGAGCGGCTCCTGTGGCGACTAGGATGGGGAGGGTTTATTGGTGTCCCGAAAGGGGCGCCTGGGTGTGATTTCGCTAGCACCCCTAGGATGCCGTAACCACTGAAGTTTTTTTTTTTTTATATATGGCAACAATTGAGGCAAAGCGAGGCTGCATACGCCGTTTTAGTCAGTGGCCGGTGGGCTTGCCTTGATTGGCTGTCCTGCGAGGAGAGTCCTCTATAAAAAACCGACAGCGAAGTCGTAAAAACCCTGAGGAACCTTTTTTTTTTTTTTTTTTTTTTTTTTTTTTTTTTTTTTTTTTTTTTTTTTAACGTGGGTAATCCTCATGGATACACAGCCTGCTTCGGGGACGCAGACTGGTTATGTTGAACTCCCGCCCTGAAAAGGGCAGACCTACCAACTAAACCCCCACGGTGTTCCTCCTGCTCGCTATACAGGGGGGGCCACGGGATCGCTTTCGCATGCAACCGCGACCCCCCCAGAGACCGGCCAGTTGGGCCTCATCTCGAGCAGCGGGCTTACAGCCCGCCTTTACTCCTAGGGAGGGCGCGCCGGAACACCGAGCGCGCCCTTCAACCTCGAGGGCCTAGGGCCAACCTCTTGTATATTAGTCCCGCATTTGCCAAGGGATGGGCGTCACCCGGCAATGCAGTTATTTCGACCCTACTCGTGGGAACAGATATGGACAAAAAAACAACACAAAAACGACGAAGGTGATAATGGAGGTGGTCGAGCCGCTCATAGTAGGACAGGCTTCGAAAAAGGCAGAAAAGAAGTCGGCTTCAGCCGGCAGTAGTGAAAGGGCTGGTGAAAGTGATGGGTGCGCGAAAGAGAGGGCTGCGCGACCCATCACTAGGAAGAGGAGTGCGCATTCGGCAGGTGAAGAGGAATCCCCTGCTCCAAAAATTACAGCGGCAACGCGTGGCAGGGGACGCTCGGTGGGAAGGCCGAACTTAGCGGCGAGGGCACATTCAGCCTCCCTACCTAAACGGGACAGCTCGGGAATGTTTATTCGGCCCCCAACCCCGAATGTGTGGAGCGAGCTATCTGATAGTGACGTGTCTGCTGATGCAGATGATAGCCGCTCTGGGACTGATGGTGCTGGTCCTTCGGGTGCACGTTGTGCATTTCTGAAGGAGAAACCGAGCGCGGAGTCTGACGGGACATCTGAGCCCGTGCCCAAGTCGCGGGCGAAGGGAAAACTGCCCAAGGTCGAGGATCTAAGGAGAGACATGCAGGCGCAGCCAACAGACGTACTGGGCGCCTGCATTAAGGAGCACTTAACAGAAGTGGAGAGGGTGGCTGACAGGTCGAAAAACCTGAAAGGGACCTTTGTGCAAAGCCTTCGTATGGCAGTGCGCAAAGTGCAGGCGGCTAGCATTGAGTTGGCACAGCGGACCTCCGCGGGCGCAAACATAGAACGTTTAGAACGTGAAAACGCGGAGTTGCGCTCGCGGATGGCGGACCTATCCGCTAAAATGGACAAGCTGACGGAGGAACTCTCAGCCCTCCGCCAGAGAGGCAGCTCCAAGGCCGGTCCAAGTGTGACTGTTCCACCATGAGAACGGTTACCAGTCGGGGCAGAAGACCTCACCCGTGCTATCATGGAACAGGTGGGATCAATGATGAGTGCGAGGTTTGAGGCCCTCGAGGATAGACTGCTCCCCGAGAGACGCCTGCGGCCGCCTCTTGCTGCGGATACGAGCAAGACTACCGCTCCGCAAGCTGCCCTACCTGATAGGTCTATGCTGGGACCTACACCTGAGCCTGAGGTGAGGCGGCAAAAAGCAAAGGCAAAGACGGCTACACAGCGACCTGCTGTTGTGCAAGAATTGCCTGCTGTTGCCTCGGGGTCCCAAGTGGAACAAGTTGTTCCAATGCGGGCAACCTCATGGGCCACTGTGGCGGGGCGAAAGGCAAAGCCTAAAGCTCCCCCGTCCAGTACTGGGGAGGTCCGGCCGGTGTCGACACTGCCGCGATCGAAGAGTCAGGCCCAGAAAAATACTGGAAGGACAAAGCCTGTGCGGCTGCCGACCTCAGCGGCGATAACTGTAACGATCCCAGAGGGTTCGGACGTTACATACGCAGCTGTAATGGTGGCCGCCAGGCAGAGGATCAAGCTCGCCGATTGCGGTATTGACTGCATCCGTAATAAGAGGGCCATTACCGGCGGGTTGATCCTAGAAGTCATCGGTGCCGATTGCGCCTCCAAGGTTGATGCGCTGGCGAGCCGCATGCGCGAGTCCCTAGCAGATCTGGGTGCACGGATTGCGCGCCCGGTTAAAACTGGGGATTTGAGGGTGCTGGACCTCGATGAGGCCACCACTCCTGGCGATGTGTCGGCTGCAGTCGCGGAGGCTGGGGGATGCGCGTCGGATGACGTGAAGGTGGGTGAGATCCGCCGGACGTCGAGCTTGGCCCTAGGCACAGTTTGGGTACGTTGCCCGCTCGTTGCAGTAAAGAGGATCAGAGCTACTGGGCGCATTCGCGTGGGGTGGGTGTCGGCGAGAGTTAAGGCGCTGGAAGCGAGGCCTTTGCAGTGCTTCCGGCGCCTTGAAGTGGGCCATGTACGTAGCATGTGCCAGAGCTCCACCAACCGTAGTACGCGGTGCTATGCGTGTGGCGAGCCAGACCATCGGGCTAGCCAGTGCACTCGCCCGTTCAAGTGCCCGCTGTGCGCTGACCTGGGCCGACCTTCAGACCACAGGATGGGGACAAAGAAATGCTCCCCTCCCAAAAGTAGGCCCGGGCGGAAGACAGGGGCCACGTCTGCCCCAGAACCGAGCGGGGGACCGACGCCCAGGGTGGGTCCGGTCCAGTCAGGCCGGAGCCTGACTGAGGAGGCAATGGAGGCCTCATAACAGATCGGCCCGTCAGAGCCCTTCAGTGCAACCTTAATCACTGTCGTGGGGGGCAGGACTTATTCCTGCAAACCATCACACAGTGCTCAGTTGCACTGGCAGTAGTGGCGGAGCCCTATCGGGTTGACCCGAACCATCCTCGCTGGTTCGGTGACGACTTGGACTCCGTCGCTATATACTGGGGTGGCGGTAGCGGTGACCCTCCCTGCTCCCTTATAAAAAGGGGACTGGGATTTGTCGCCGTAAAGTGGGGACAAATAGCTGTTGTGGGCTGCTACGTCTCTCCTAACTGTACCCTCGCCGTCTACGAGGCGTACCTGGACGGGGTAGCCAACTGCATTCGCGGATATCTACCTCGTCCCGTGCTTGTCCTGGGTGACTTCAACGCTCACTCTCGCGAGTGGGGAGACGCCCCGGATGACGCAAGAGGAGAGACCGTGCTGGAATGGGCGGCGGCACTCGAGCTCCGACTTCTAAATCGGGGGTCCGTCAGCACCTGCGTGCGGTGGCAGGGGGAGTCTATCATCGACCTGTCGTGGGCGACTCCCTCTGCGGCGCAAATGGTGACGGGCTGGAGGGTTGCGGAGGAGATGGTTACACTTTCCGACCATCGCCACATCATCATCGATGTGGCTCTCCGCCCTCCAAGCCACGGCAGCCGCCGCAGTGGCAGCCCGCCGCGACGATGGTCTCTAAAGCGGCTAGACAGGGATCAGCTCAGAGCCTCTGCCATTGTCGCGGCTTGGCCGGAAAACCAAGCTGAGGTGGTCCTGCCCGATCCCGAAGGAGAAGCCACCTGGTTTCGGGAGACGGTGACGTCGATATGCGACGCGTCAATGCCCCGGATCAGGCCTACCAAGCGCCGGGCCGTGTACTGGTGGTCGGAGGGCATCGCGGATTTGCGCGAGGAATGCCTCCGCTCCCGACGCCAGTACACACGTACCCGGAGAAGACGGCGAGCCACTGCCGAAGAGTTGGATAGAGCCTACGTGGCCTACAGAGGTGCTACAATGGCGCTGCAGGCAACTATTGCAAGCGCCAAGGCTCGGTCCTGGAACGAGCTCCTCGAGGGACTGGAGAGGGATCCATGGGGACGCCCGTACAGAATGGTACTGGGTAAGCTGCGACCGTGGGTCCTTCCACTGACAGAATCCCTGGACCCTGCATTTGTAGGAAGCGTTGTTGATGCCCTTTTCCCTAGGGTCCAGGACAGTCCCGCACCCCCTCAGATGCTCTCGGAATCGATCACCTGGTCCGACGAGCTGGGGGTGACGACAGAGGAGCTAGACCGAGCCGTGAAGCGCCTCGGTGCCCGTAACACGGCTCCGGGCCCTGACGGAATTCCTGGTCGGGCTTGGGTGCTGGCTCTATCCGACGGATTGGGGAACAGGCTGCGGCAATTGTTTAGCAACTGTTTGCGCTACGGTGTGTTCCCCAAAGGCTGGAAACAGGCATTGTTGGTTCTCCTCCACAAGGAAGGCAGGCCCGCAAATTCCTCCTCCGCGTATCGCCCTCTCTGCTTACTGGATGAGGCGGGAAAGCTGCTCGAACGAGTGATAGCTGACCGTCTCAATGCGCACCTGACGAGCGTTGGGCCGGACGATAGGTCCGGGAAGGAAGACCAATATGGCTTCCGACGCGCGCGGTCGACAGTGGACGCGATAATTCGTGTTCGAACACTGTCGACGCAGGCGTTTACTCGGGGTGGAGTGGCGTTGGCGATCAGTCTTGATATCGTCAACGCCTTCAATGGCCTGCCCTGGGTAGCGATCAGGGGGTCATTGGTGTACCATGATGTACCCCCCTACCTGCAGCGCGTGGTCTGTGCCTACTTGCGCGACAGGTGCGTGCAGTATGTAGGCGGAGATGGGCAGCTGCACCGGAGACAGGTGTACTGCGGGGTTCAGCAGAGATCGGTTCTGGGGCCACTCCTGTGGAACCTCGCATACGATGCGGTCCTGCGTGTCGAACTCCCCGACGGCGTCAGCGTAATATGTTATGCAGACGACACGCTGGTGCTGGCCGTCGGGAACACTTTCGAGGAGACCAACAGGCTCGCCGAGCTTGGTGTGGCATGCGTCGTGGATAAAATCCATGAGCTGGGTCTTAAGATAGCGCCTCAAGTTCCTTAAGTATCTTGGTCTCACCTTGGACGGTCGCTGGGGCTTTGAGGAGCACTTTAGCCGCATGGTCCCCCGGATCAAGAGGGTAGCGGGTGCTTTGCATAGACTGCTGCCCAATCTCGGGGGGCCCGGGGAAGGAGTCCGTCGCCTCTATGCGGGGGTCGTGCGATTTATGGCTCTCTACGGAGCGCCCGTCTGGTCCAAAAGGCTAGCGGGTGTTAGGCGCTGCAGAACTATGTACAATAGTCTGCAGCGTCCTATAGCCATACGGGTCGCACCAGGATACCGTACGGTGTCCTTTGAGGCGGCCACTATCCTGGCGCGGTTTCCGCCCCTGGATATTCTGGCGGAGATGGATGTTCGAGTGTATGACCGTCTCCGCCGGACGGACGGAACCGCCCTTAATGCGGCTGAAGTGAGGAGGCAGGAGCGCTGACTGGCGTTCGTGGCGTGGCGCACGCGGCTCTCTGAGATGCCAAGCGCCCGCCAGTGCATAGTTGGTGCAATTCTGCCCAGCCTCAAGCTCTGGCTAAGGAGGAAGGGCCATGTCACCTTTCGGCTGACTCAGGTGCTCACCGGCCACGGGTGCTTCGGCGAGTACCTGAACCGGATCGGTCGCGAACCGACGGCGCAATGCCACCATTGCGGGAGTGACCGGGATTCCGCACAGCTCACGCTCGGGGAGTGTCCGGCGTGGAGCTCGGAACGGCGGATCCTGGTCGCCAGAATCGGGCAGGACCTCTCCCTGCCACGCGTAGTAGCGGCTATGCTGGCAGAGGAGGAGGCATGGAAGGCCGTGGTCTCCTTCTGTGAGACTGTCATGTCCCAGAAGGAGGCCGCCGAGCGGGATCGGGAGAGAGCCGATCCCTCTCGGAGACGGCGACGGCGGGGCGGTGGCAACAGACGCCCCAGACCGTTGACCCAATAAGCCAGGGTCGCTAAGAATTTGGCTATGGTATCCCCTGCCTGTCGTAAAAGGCGACTAAAAGGGGGCCGGCCCCTTTAAACGGGCCCGGGGCTGGTGGCAGCACGACGTGGCAAGTGCTGTCAAGAGGTACGCGAGGGTCCCAGGGGCGGCGACATGGCTGCCCCCGGGACGTGCTCAGGCAAAGTGCAGGAGGGCACCGGTGCGTTCCACTGGAGATCCCGGAGCCCTCTTATAGCACGGAGGATGGCCACCGGGGGGGTTTTAGTGAGTCAAAATCTCACATTCCCCGTCTGCTCCCCTTAAGCAGGCGGGTACCTTTTGAAGGTTTCACCCTCATCAACAAAAAAAAAAAAAAAAAAAAAAAAGGCCTGGGTTTGAACCTGGGTCTATCAGATGACAAGCCGTTGCTTCAACCACAAGGCCACCACGGCTTTTCCTTCATCTTTTATCTATTGTATCCTGTAAATATACAATAATAATAAATGACAAATTTTATAACATATTATTATGTGATACACGATAACTCCAACTGGTCCAACAGACTTCAGCTAAATTAGTATTTACATAGCTAGTAACCCTAGAACGTGAAATAAAAATTACTTATATTCTTGTAAAACAAGGGGCTCAGATAGGATTAAAACTACCAAGTTTTTTTTATTTAACATACAAAAGGACCAAGTTGCGAAAACCTTACAGTAATAATAACATAATTGCTATCGCGGTTGTTATTGAGAACATTGCATAGAAATAACGCAATTTCCTTAACTATTTAAAATCTAATAAGCGCTCTGCTATGCAAATTTAACGATTGCCTAAGCTTCGCTTTGTCAACCACAATACAGGATATTACTCCACTTTATGTCAACTATCATTGCAGTACAAATGAATGGGCCAAGTTGTGAATTAACTCGTAGCGAACTGGATTTCAAATGAATGATTCAGAAAACAGTTAACTCAAATACTTTAATTACAATTTCCTAAAATAAACAATCTATACAAATTTTATAATTGTGTGTATTGAATAGGCTCCGAAACTTAGACCGATTTCAAAAAATCTTGCACCGTTAGAAAGCTACATTATCACTGAGTAGCAGGCTATATATTATACTGATACGCGGGCGAAGTCACGCAGAAATAGCTAGTTAAAAATAATAAATAAAATATATTTTATCTAATTGCATCCATCGCAAAACATCGGTCTTTGATTTTGAGTTTTATCGTAGTTTACTTTTGTTTCATCGTAGCTTTGTTTTAATGACATCGCAAAAGTTGTCGTAAATCAAACGTCATTAATATAAACATGAAAATAAGAATCCTATGTCCAATGGTAAGGTGAGATAGTGAATCTGCATCGCTTCATTCCATAACTTGACCAGTATTTTAGCTTCGGGCTGCGAAACCGTTTCGCGCTGAGTCCATTGTAGACATAAATCAAATTCTCAAGTAAATAATTCAGTAGCTATAAAATTAAGTGGGAATTTTGCACTTTGAGAAGAAATTATTATGAGAATGATAATCAGACAATCTAAAAGTAAACAGTAGTGTGCACGGCATGTTCATAAACAAAACATTAATTTGTTGTGACTAAAAATACTCCCGTGGGTGACGGAAGGTGGGCCACAAGCATACGATCCACCAAGGTAAGCAGTCACGGTAGTCTATAGCCGCTAGTAATACTAGGGGTATCACCAATGCGTTGCCACCCTGTTGTTGAAGAGGACGCACTGTTCTAGCACACAACAATCCCACCGGTTCTAAAAACTTTTTCTTTTCCTTTCCATCATTGAGTACTTGGTAATTTGTTCCAGTAAATTAAACCTTTGCGTTCTTCTTTCAATCGCATTATGTATTCGATTTAGGTATTATTAACATTCGCTTATAAAAAATACCGGTGGGTTCTTGTCTTTCATCTCAAGTTTGTGAAGATGGATATAATGTTTGTAAAAACGGCTCAACGGATTTGTATGAAATTTGGCACATGTATAGTTTATTGACCTCGATCGACACATTTATCTCGGGAAAATGTTAGGTTCCTCTGGATTCACTGATTCTGGGGACAACGCGAACGAAGTCCCACGCCGAAGCTAGTAAAACGTATATATACAGACAGAAGCACTACTAACACAACTTTGATACAATTTCAATCCAATATAGAACATAATGGAGTATAATTTGCAGATATTGATCGTGTGATCGTAGAAGACTTGGCAAAACTGGTTAAGGTGTGCTTGAGGCATCGTTTAGTATGAGAGTACTGGATTTTCCAGTAGATTTATGTGCAGTTAGTATTACACCAAGGGCGCTGTGCTTTGTTTTGACTCCTGTTCCAATATTTATGATCTGTATCTGTAAAAGAAGAAACTGACAGACTTTTGTTTTATACCACTAAGGTGGCACACAAGCATATGGCCCACTTGATGGTCAGGGATGTCACTAACGAGCTGCCACCCCGTTGTTGCGTTGTTGATGAGGAGTCACTATGCTAGCAGCATTACTACTAGCACAGCGTATCCCCATGGAACACTGGCAACCTTACTTACCGCAGAAACACAAGACTACATCAAAGTAGTGTTATTTCACTGCGGTATTCTGTAAGGCGGAGGTACAGTCCCCAGTCGGGCTGCTCCAATATTAATGGGAAAACCCACGGGATATCACAATTCGCCCTACCTCTCTTTAAACTGACTGACTGACCGCACAGCCTAAACGGCTGGAATTAGACACTTGACATTTTAACAGTACCTACCTATTATGACGTAGGCTATTAGGCATCCACTAAGGAAGGGTTTTTGGAAATACCACACCTGAGGGGGTAAAATAGGGGATGAAAGTTTTTAAGAGAATCCGTAACTTTTGAAGTTAAAAGCATGATAATTGGTATTTTCCAAATCATTAAATAATATTTTTTGATATTCCATTCTTATGAGAGTAAATTAGGAGATGACAGTTTGTATGAAAATCCGTTACTAATTACTTCTTCACTTTACCACGCGTGCGAGCAAAGGCTACTAGCTTAAATGTATAAATAATTGTTAAATAATGTTTATGTAAATATAGCAACTTCGATTGACCAGGAAAGTACTTTGGTATTGGTATGTCAATAATATTATTGCAAAAGATTGCATGATTATTAAAGTTATCTTGATTTTTGCATAATGATCTAAATGCTTATAAATTTATGAAACATTATCATGCGAACGAATAATAGGATACTTTATTTCAATAGTCTTCTTTTAAATACCAACGTGGATAGAGAATAGTTTATATAAATAATAATGATGATAAAATCACAAAAAACATCTCATATAGTAGTTACTCGTAGGTAAATTTTATTCCAAACGACATTCGGACTGTCGAGGCGAGATTCCATTTTTAATTTCACCGGGTCAATTCGCCTGATATTTTCAAATCTATTTTTAAATGATGACGAATTTACTAAAATAATAAACCACAGAAAAATATCACTAAAATAATAAAATTTTGTTTCCTTGCCATTAAAGTTTCCTATTGTAGTAAGGCATTGTAGACTTGACAAAACTGAATAATCTTTGTATGAATTCGCGTTCTATGGTATTGCCTCAGAGTAGATAATAATCAAATTAAAAAGGCCACATAACTACGACCATAATGAGCGCATGTACGCTGTGGTAATGGTATGAAGTGGTGGTAATTTAGACCTTCATAAGTGCCTTATTAGGGCCTAAACTGAATAAAATATTTTTGATTAAGATTGATTTTGGTTTGAAGTGTAGCCTCCTATTCTAGCGACGCAAGTTCCAATCCCATCGGTCTATACCAATGAGGTCACGAGCTTTACGGTGAAGGAAAACATCGTGTGGAAACAGTCTCAGAAGAAATTCAAGGACGTATGTGGTGCCTAAGAGACGGCGATGGACTCGTGGCACCCAATAATCTTCGGTGGAAAGTGGGTGTTGTAACACCTCTGTCTACCTCTTCGGGGACCCTTGTGGGAGGGCGTCAAGATATTATTATACATAATGAGCGTATGAGCGCAGAATACCAGATAATTAACTCAATATTTATTTAAATATATTTCTAAAATAATTATTATATTAGAATACCTACTGTAATAAGTCAAAACTCTAAGTTATTAAAATACTTAGTTACAAATTAATGACTTGACACATGTTCTGCGTTTCGTAAAAACTTCTGCACATTTAATAACCAAAATTAAGTGGTCAACAATAAATTAATGGATATATTTCAATATGTAACCATACCCTAACAAATTCGATAACTACAGTAAAATAATACGATAATGCGAAACGAAACGTTCCGCATCTATTTTGACGGATCTCTATTTGTCTATCTATACTAATAATATTATCAAGAGGAAAGAATTGTATTTTTGTATGTATGTTTGTATTAAATAGGCTCCGAAGTAAATGGACCGATTTCAAAAATTCTTTCACCGTTAGAAAGCTACATTATCACTGTGGAACATAGGCTATATATAGGCTACTAGCTGCCCGCCCCGGCTTCGCACGGAAAGACAAAATATTTGATGTCTACCCATGCGAAGCCAGCGCGGGCCGCTAGTAGTAAATAAAGTGGCTGCAGGTTTTACCGGCGGCAAAATAAATGTATAAAATCTAAATTGTTTTTTAAATATTCACGAAGATATTTCCGTCCATTTGTATAGCACGGAAAATGATTGTGGATTTGAATCTGTGTGATCTTGTATATGTTAGCTCGAAAGTATTTCTGTAGACGGTGGGATTCAACAGAACGATATATATATATATATATATATTTAATTTAATATAAATTGCACATGTAATTTGAGATTCAATCTAGCTGTATTAAATGTTTTATAATAATTGAGTGTCAATTTTATGATAACAATAACAAATTAAGTCTTAATATATTTCTATAAAATAATATAACAAATTAAATCGACGAGATCGCTGGTCTAGTGGTTAGTATACCTGACTGCTACGCTAGAGGTCGCGGGTTCGATTCCCGCCAGGGCAAACATTTATGTGACAAATATGTTTGCCTTGCGTTTGGCTGTTTGGTATGTATATATTATGTATATTATAAGTATGTACTTACAAAAAAAGGATATAAGTATTATATCAGCTACTGGTTCCCATAGTACAAGCTTTGCTTAGTTTGGGGCCAGATGGCGCTGTGTGATAATGTCCAAGCATTATTATTATTATTATTACATTATAATAAAAAATATCAGAAATTTTGTGTCCTAATTAGACAATCATAATTTTCTCTATATATAAAAAGGAATCCCCATTTCCCTTGGTCACGGCATCACACGTAAATGGCTAGGCCGATTTCGCTAATTCTTTTTTTGTGTTTGTTATTAAAAAAGAATCGGTATATTTTTCATTGCGGGATAACAAAAGGACATATGTTATATGTTTATTTGTCATGCTAATCTTATTTGGATGTAGTTTTCACTAAGGCGTTGTTTTCAGGACTAAACGGCTGAACGGCCGTAATAAAATTTGACAATGAAATAGATTATATCCCGGGGATGCGCTTATCTTTTGTATTTAAACAAACGCCGACCAAGTCGCGGGTCACATCTAGTACAGAATATGCCCACTGATTTGGTGCAAGATGTCAAAATTACGTCACTATAATTATTGTGTCAGCGTCGCAGATACATTATAAAGATCGAATTTCAAATTATTGTTAATGTCCTGTATCGCTCGAAAGCCTCAATAGTGTTAATGATATTACTGGTTTTGCGGAAACATTAGCAAATTCCGACACAGTTGTTTTGGAAACGTTTGCTTTTAATGTTGGTTAATAAAGAGCTTATAAAGAGAGGTAGGGCGATTTGGTAGACATTTATCAAATATTTTGTCTACCCGTTTTTAGACATTTTCAGGCATTTTAAAATTTTCTCTTCTAACCATCTCGTACTAAGGAATATTCTAAAAAAAGAATTAGCGAAATCGGTTGAGCCGCTCTCGAGATTTCCGCTTAGCAAGATACTCAGCGATTAATTTTTATATTAAAGATTAATTTCGAAGTTGAAATACTGTGTATTATCAGTTCTACAATCTAGCGGGACTTTTGCTATGATACGTGCATATATACAATTTGGCGTCTTCGTTTCCTACCGATCCTAATCTAGCCGATCTTCAGACTTAGCAAATTTAAAACCCATAAAACGACTACTTAATAACGAACAAAATGAGCGGGATATTTTAAATGAACTGGTTTTACAAAAACCCTTTACCGTGGGATCCTCAACAATAACCTGTGAAGTTAATTGTCTCTTGTTGATTGGCCATTAGTACGAGCAAGCGACAATTTCGAAGCAATCGCCTCTGGGACGGAGTCCAAAATAACAATAATTTAGCAAATTTATTCAGATTATCGCCCTTTTGTTTCGAGGTAATAAGCGGCTACACACCGGCCGAATTTAAAGTATCATTATCGTCATAATGTCCTCAGTGAAATTTAACGTTACATATTTATCGACCTGCGTTCAAAATTATTATCAAGTAAGCCTGGCATGTTATTATGTCTGGTTGAGTTTTGGGCAACCTGAATTTTATATAAGCTGTTTTTACGGTCCGAAGTCAACCGATAGATAAGTTAAGTCCAATTAAGTTTCTACTGAATGATAAGCGAGGAATTATAAATTCCTTATATCTCTATCTATTGATAAGTATATTCTGGAGATTCTCTTAGAATCTCAGAATATAAACGATAAATACGATAAAATTGGAGCCGCCCGACTGGACTGTACCTCCACCTTACAGAAGACCGCAGTCAAATAACACTTCTTTGATGTAGTGTTGTGTTTCATGCTTGTAGTAAGGAAACTTTACATAATATTAGTGTGATAGTGTGACTAGACTATATCCCGTATGTTTATTCTAATTGTTCACCTTCCAGCAAATCCGTGAATTGAATCTTGTCCAGACGAAGCAAGAAAAAAATATCACATACAAATACCAGCCCAAATAAATAATTTTACTGCCAGCCGCAGCAGTTTTCGCTTATGTGTATTAAAAAGTATTTTAATTTATGGCTTTATTAATTTTTGGCAAAATTCAATGACTATCAAAAAAACGCGTTCCAAAATACTCGACTATTAGCTATAATTCATAACTGTACCATTGCGTTGGTTATTGACTTGAATTTCTAATTTTGATGGCATATTTTCGGTTAGTATTTTTTTATATTCTTTATTTTATTTTTTTATTTCATTTATTTATTACGCACAACAAACAGTACACACAATTTTATAAAAAAGTAAAGTGCTTAAAATCTGATCTAAATTGTGTTCCAAAGCATGTATGCACAGCATTACAAGTACTAAAACTTATTTAAATAATAATTTAAATATATCGAATATAAAAATATAACCTATAACAGAACTAAAGCTATAACAGAGCCATACTATACTTCTAGTAACGTGTTATAATCACTGATCAAATAAAAAGAGAGGTAGGGTTAATTGGGATCTGCCGTGGGTTTTCCCATCTAAATTGGAGTCTCCCGACTGGGGACTGTACCTCTACCTAACAGAAGGCCGCAGTTAAATAACACCTACTTTGATGTAGTGTTGTGTTACTGCGGTGAGTAAGGTTGCCAATGCTCCACGAGGATACGCTGCGCTAGAAGTAATGCTAGCACAGTGAGTCTTCATTAACGTTGGCAAAGCGTTAGTGATATCCCTGACATTGCTAGCGGCTAAAGGTAACGGTGACTGCTTACCATCAGATGGACCGTATGCTTGTGAGCCAGATGTATAAAAAAAATATAATTTTTATTATTCTAAATAAACTAAATTTTATGTTTGAATAATATTTACATAAATTAATATAACCCAGTTATTTTACGCATTCTTGTGCTGTCATCTGAAACTTCATTAGTAAATCATACTCGTAATTTTTAATGAACTGACTCAGATATTTAAGCCAGTTTTTATCCAGGACATGTGACGATCGTAAGAAAGAATTTGTCAAAAAACCAGTGTGCTTGCGTGGGTTTTGTTGCCTATCTATACAAATAAATAAAATGGAAAGTGTCTGTTTGTAATATCCAAATAACTGCTTTTGAATAAATGCATACAATTTGTTCTTAGCTAAGTAGCGTACGCTACTTAGGACAAAAATGGGTAAAAAAATATATTTTGATGTCAGTCTATACTTTTTTTTCGAATAATCCTCTAAACTTGTCAAATTTTGACGGGGCTTACATGCTGATAATTCCACTATTATAACTAGGTATTCGCTCGTAACTAAACAATAAAAAAAAGTAAAATTTACCAATAGAATTAAATGTTTTAAAATTTTACGGAATATAAAATACATGTTACTATAAATATATTCACCAATAATAATAAAAAAGAATTATGCTTGGACATTTTCACACAGTGCAATATATCCCCCACTTAAGCATAGTTTCTACTATGGGAACCTGCAGCAGACATAATTCTTATATATATTTTTTTTTAATACATAGCAAACACCCAAACGTTTCACAAACATGCTTGTCATATAAATGTTTACCCCGGCAGGAATAGAACCCGCGACCCCAAGCGTAGCAAACAGGCGTACTTACCACTTAGGCCAGCGTTAAAATAAATAGGTAGTTTTTTATAATTATTCGATCTGCTGCCCATAGTTGGCGTTCTATTTGATTTGGGACCAGCGATGTGTCGTAATGTTCAACAAGGTATTTTAACAATTTATTGGAAAAGCATAAGAAATATTTAAATCGTATTGTTTAATCGTTTCAGTGCCGGTAGAAAGAACATGTTACGACTGCGTATTGGAGACCGTAACACTCAAAATGTTTATACCTGCACCGCCGCATCGCCGTTCATTTTCCCAAACAAAAATAATCGAAGGCGGTACCAATACGTACCAAGGCGTAGTTATTCTTGCTAGGGCTACAGAAGCCTACAATGTGCGTGGTGTGATGTGCACATAACGTATAGGCTAGAATAACTTATCTTGATTTAACTTCACCTAAATGTCTATACACAAAAATATCCCCAAAATATCTATTATTTTCTTCTCTGCTGAGTCGTTCAGTGTGAGTTGAATACAAATGTTCACGGCTGAGGCAAGTAGCCGCTATTATAGCGCGCCCGGGGCGGCTCCACTGAAGTAGTCGATGTCTTACGCCCAGTGAAATGAATGGAGTCGCTGTTAGAACTTAAATAAATATTTTTATGATTTCAGTAAATATTTCGTTCCTGAATCTATTATCTGTTTTCTGTGAAATTAATAATAATGTTTTTGTTGGTTATAACGCAGGAGGATACCAAGGAGGCTGGCAGCATTGCGTTGCTGTATGGCAATGCTGATCCTTTGGGCGAAATACTTTCCGGCCATTTTAACACCAGATACCTTCATCAATCATATTATCACGCCGAACCATTTCACTCATGACTTTCTCACCTCTTTTGATTCTATCACATTCATCACCACATTTATGATCATGCTATTGTAATTTAAAATATATTTATATAACAATTTCTACTCCATAACTTTTTCTGTCCTATCGTGTTTTGGCAGCATTGTCCGCAGTACAAATGTGATCTAATTATAAAGAGTGGCGGTTGCTCGAGGCCTTCTGACCGAGGCGCGAATATAAGCAAAGTATTATATTATAACATGTTATAAGTGCCAGGCAAAACATGTAAAGCTATGGAAACAAATCACGTTAAGATTTGCCTCCTTGGGTGAAACAGTTAAGCGATTGACCTACTTTTAATGGATACAAAATACCTTAATAGAGGATCTGTGACCTAAATCTGTGCCTTGGACACACCTTCAGGGATCACTCGAGGAAGTTGCTGTTTGACCTTGAGTGTTTCTCGAAACACCTCGAGTGAGGGACCTCGAGGAAATCTCGAAGAAATATACACACCTACCATACCATACCACATACCTTTTTCGCAAGCCGAAGCACCGTAGATTTTACACTTAAGCACTATAGTGTAACCTCTTTTGGGAAGTATTTTGTGAGCGTCAGCCTGTACCTACCTACACGTCTTTACCTGCAAATAAATTCCACTGCACTCAGATTCCACATAGTAATTTATTAGAGCAACTAAATTACTTTAAGAGCTGTGTGACAAGAAGTAGATAAAATAAACACACCTACACACAGTACACTTGTCTTATGTACAAATAACTGTTACATTCCATTCCATTCTGTCATTTTTAGTAATCAAAATCAAATGTATTTATTATTGTCGTTGGGCGACCAAACGAGTTCATGTAATTATAGGTAACTTAAATTAGTGTTTTACATAATGGTATACAGGACTTTTTAGGGATCCGCAGTAAAAAGAACGCTGTGGTGGCCGTGTGGTTCAAACCCCGGCGGTTTCTCGGCGGTGACTCATGACCCGTATTAGACAATAGGTAGTCATTTGAAATGTTCAGAGAATGTATATTTCTGTTGCCGCTATAACAAAAAATACGAAATTGTAATTTATAAAACGAAATGGTTTTTTTTTGCTCTATCTTAATAATGGCAATATTATTTACAATATTTTCTGAAAAAAAAAATGAATATACTATTTCAAACGTATCATTTGCGGTTGGTGCAATACCCGTGTCTAGGGATCAAAGCAAAGTTAAGGTTGTCATTAAACCTAGTACCTAGTAATTAGTACGGATCTCTCGGTGTGCGAGCTCAACTAGCACTTGGCCAATCTTTTCACAATGGTATAATCTCAGGAACTACTGATGCTATTTTAAAGTTCTTTTTCTAATGAAAACTATACTATTCGTAGCGTAGAGGAAATATTTAATCATATTAAATAATTTTATAATTAACCTATGCGTTGTCTTATTTGTACGTGGGCGAAGTCGTGGGAAAAAACTACTTATAGATAACTACTCAAAGATTATCCGCGATAAATAATATTTCTGTCAGAAGCAAAAGCATTTCTTCAAAACGATTTAATCAAGTAGGTGTTCAACGTGTCAAAATTCGATCAATGCTTAATAATACGATAATTAAGAGATACATCGATGATCGATATACAATAATAACTACTCTATCTTTTTCCTCATTCACTATAAATCATCATTCATTTCCACCGTAACATTGTTAGTAACATTTAAATCTGCTTAATAAAGACATCTCGGCGGCGAGTTAAAACGAATTGAGCGGAACAAAAAATAATCGATACATCGATATAAGAGCTTAATCGATTCAGTAAAACAATTTCATCGGAGACATGCGAGCTGCAGATGTAGATGAGATTTTTACATTGGATAACTACCGGTGAATGCATTGTGGTACAGGACGCTACAAATCTTTATCATCTATTTGATCGCAATAGTTAGTTTTAATAAGTACTAAATCTTCAATAAATTGTATGTCCATAACTGCAAGCATGTAGGAATTATTTATGCTCGACTGTACTCTAAAATTTTAAGGAATTAGGGACGAACCAGGAATAAATATTGGAGTGGGATAGAGGAGGACGTTTTTGGAATATGGGGGACAAAATATAGGGGCGAACGATGCATATATACAAATCTGATTTATGTGAAGGGTAAGTGGTAGCATTTTATTTCTAAAATTAAGCTCGACCATAATCCTACTGATTGATTAAGTGAGCAAGTTTGTTTGTTTATTTGGTACTAAACTACAAAGCATATATGTATATTATAAATGGCCATATTGTAGATTTGACCACTTCATGAAATGGTTGCAATTCATGAAATGATCAACTGTCTACTGGCCACATCATGTGACTTAGGAAGATCAATAATAAGAAATCGTTCCTCGATATGGTCAACACGACGCGCGGCAACTTCATGAAATGGTCATAATTATTTGATCATATCATAAAATAGTTTTGCTTTGTTTGTTTGCGAACATGGCGGCCGCTGACGACAATGTTGTTTCTCGCAGAGAAAAAGTTATTAATGTACAAAACTACTCGACCAAAATGTACGCAACAGGTGATTATTTTTGACAGGTCAAATAACTGTCTACAAGCTATTGATTTTTTTTGTTAGATTACGCAAATTTAGATAAGGTATATTGTATTTTAAGATTCGCAAAATATCAATCAAATATCATGATCAAATGATCATTTCATGAAATAGTGGCCATATTTTAGTAGATATTCGTAGATTTCTACGATATGGCTACGACATATAGAAAAAGAGTCCAAATGTACCTATACTTACATAAAAGCAATTTCAAATTTCTGTCCCCAGCTCGAAAGTCACTTGGCGTGATTATAAGAATGTATGTTCCAAACTTTACATTAATTAAAATTAAGTAATTCTGAACTAAAACCCGACTACGGAACAATCACGCGCTCAAAAGTATGAAACAAGAATATATTCTCATCTCATATATTTCAATTTATTAAATACATATTCATAGATACTTGTACGTAGTATGTTATCTACTCTGATGTGATACTCAGAGGATAGCCTTCAACCAGTGGATGATTAAGACGCTTCCAACGATATGTCATTTGTCAAATGATGACAACTAGTTTAGAAGTTAAGAGGAAACAGATGAACATACATACATTCCGGTCAAAATCATAACCCTCTTTTTGCTTTACCGTAGTCGGGTAAATACATTCCTAATAACAAACATTACAATGGTTGTTATTTTTTTTTTGGTGCACAAAACCCCATTCAAATCTTCATTGCTTTCGTTCGCGGCCACGAATCTAAACGCACTGCCGTTAATTGGCGACCAATATTTATTGTGGATATGAACATATCACAGCCCCACATAAGTCAGGGCTTCTGTTCATCGCGATTCTCCATTTTGTATCGACCTGTACGATAAGTGGAGCTGCGAGTGGGATGGAGTCGAAATAATAATGTTTGTACATTACAATTAACAAGAAATATCCAATAGTAAGAATGGTCCGATGCTACAACGACTTGGCAAACATTTGCAACGACCTTGACACATTTGAACCTAAATTTCCCAAATACATAAGAATTCTTAAAAATATCCACCACAAGGACGATACCGAAATGCCTATATCATCATTGTCATCATAAGTTCTCGTTATCAATCAATGTAATCTGATAAATGTCACAAATTTAATTATTTGTATTTTAAATTTTGAGTTCATATTTTTTAATTTTTAAATAAGAACTTAAGATATAACCTTACATAGTAATGACATGAAAACGGGTCTTATACGCCATATTTTTTTTTTATTTATGTATGATTCGAATCAAGAAGAAGGCGACGTACACAACTACAATCAGTCAGTGACCACGGCCGATGCAACTCGGTCGAAACGTCGGGTGGTAAATAAACAATTTAATATCGCGTATAAGACCCGTTTTCATGTCATTAATATGTATTTGAATCGCGAAAGTTTAAAAAACAGTATAACCTTACATATTTATGAACGTGACACTACTCCATTCCACTCTTAGCCCAGGAGATAGCAATTTAACGAAGCCGCATCACAGGGACGTCTTCATTTATTCTACAACAAATAAACAGAAACGGTGCAGAATGGATTAAAATATCAATTTAGGAAAGCAAACATAATGATTTATTGTTATGTGCTTCTTCTTCCACATGGTTTTATGTTTACCCATTAAGAATCGATTTTCATATATCGAATTTCATATTCATAAGCCCCCGGTATGAAAATTTTATGAGTGATATGTTTTCTGTGCAATGTAGGTACCTTGCGCAAACCAGTACAGTAAGCTACAGTCTAAAACTGCGCGCCCGCCAATTAGTAAATAATCTATACTAATATTTTTATTTGAAATTAATTATTACTTAATTGTTATGTACAGTTGAATGAAGATGATATTTTTTGATTCAAAAAACATTTATTTTACTATATCACAATTTTATTTACGGAATCCTCAACTATCAAGTCTACGACTGCAACCGACGAATTTCTTTAAATTTTTAAAATTAGCTTAGATAAACGTGGTTATTATATAAAACAAACAAGAGGGACCCGCAATTTTTTATTTTATGTTAAGTGCGTTCTTTATTATGGTTGAAGCTTTATTTTTGTTCGTCATAACTAAATATTCGCATATGTTGAAATCGACTATGAGATATTTATTAAATTTTAATGAATCATATGTCAAATACAAAGTGGATTTTATTTTTATTTTTATGGCCCATTAAAACGCTGCATTGAACTCCTGGTGATGGCAAATCAAGATAAACTTAGTATTGTATCGATTTGTTTTTTGACATTTTATCTTTCAACTTTTATTTTATCTAAAATGTAAAATTGAGTCCTCATCGCGACTTGATATGCATGTGATTATTTTTGATGAAGCGCCAACGTTGTATTTTTCAATGTACATAACTTTTTCATTTTTAATCTGATATAATACAAACACTACAGTTAAGTGACGCTTACCACATTATAGAACATAGCATCAACATCGGTTAAGCCGTTTCTGAGGTTAGCGCACATGAACGCACAGACAAACAGAAATAGACAACAAAGAAATATAACAATAATTGTTTTGGGTTCACTTGCGTTGATGATGATCCACATTTATAGTTTTTATTATATATCATCAAATTACAGACAACGACCAGTTACACTTCCATTATGTATATATTGATGATAATGACATATTCTTTATAAGTATATTTATAAAAAGATTTTTTGGCGTTTACTCCTTAAGAATTTACATACATAGGCCTCCGGTACGAAATTGCATTGACATCAGGAATTTTTAATTTTTATTCATGTCTCATCTTCACTTAACATCAGGTAGGATCGTGGTTAATCGCTGACCAGTAATTAATAAAAAAAAACAAGTTGAAATTTGAATGAATACCGGTGCTAATTCTGTTGTAGGTACGTTATCATTAACTTAACTAATTTGACAGGACTTAAAGTATTGCCATCCTTATTTAACCCCGCACACGAAAAAGGGGTAGCCAAATTTTTTGTCCTGTCAAATAACTTTACTGACTTTGTACAACAGAATCAACACCATGGTTTCTCTTAAAGGTCGTAATATAAAAATGTTAACTATTCTTTTGCCTGTACATAAATACTTTTTGTTTGTTCCTATTAATAATAATTAGTATAATATCTAGGATTATCAAATGGGGGTGGCAAAGTCACTGTGTGAAAAAACCCCTTTCTAAAAAAATAAAGCTTAAAAAAAACCTATTCTTTTAATTATTCGTGTTTGGCTAATTCCTTTCTTACTGATTTATGATTGAATCGTGCATATACAAAGTTTGGAGACCGCAGGAACACAAAAGTGAAGTGTGTGCAATCAACCAATCCACATTTAGAAACCGCTGGCCGAGGATTAGAAGCCAACAAACTTTAAGGCTTCTTCAACATTGCACGAAGCTAGTCCATCAATACTTTGAACAATACAAAGTGTGTTTAAATCAGTCACTCGGTAAAAGTTTTCCAGTTTCAATAGCGTGTAATTTAAACTATTTTTGCACTGAGTGTGTAGTTTGCAGTGGTATGCGACAGTGGCTGTGTTACAGTGAAAGGTATAGGCGAATGGCGGGACTATGGAAAAATATGTAATAAAAATTGGCCAATTGGTTCTGTAAAACAAAAAAATTCGAAGCCAAGGTGGCCTTGTGGTTGAAGCAACGGCCTGTCATCTGATGGGCCCAGGTTCGAATCCCGGCCTGTACCAATGAGTTTTTCTAAGCTTAAGTACAGTGGTTAAACACACCATGAGGTAAAAAAGAGAATTAGGGCGAAATGGGATCTTCCCGTGGGTTTTCCTACTAATATTGGAGCTACCCGACTGGGGACTGTACCTCCGCCTTCAGTGCAGTAGACCGCAGTAACACAACTTTGATGTAGTGTTGTGTTTCTGCGTTAAGTAAGGTTGCCAGTGCTCCATGAGGGTACGCTGGGCTAGTAGTAATGCTGCTAGCACAGTGAGTCCTCATCAACAGCATGGTTGGCAACCCGTTAGTGATACCCCTTGTACCTATTGCTAGCGGCTATAGGCTACGGCGTCTGCTTACTATCAGGTGGGCCGTATGCTTGTGCGCCACCTTAGTGGTATATAAAAAAATAGTGCCTAAGAGACGGCGACGGACTCACCATGTTACGTTGGCATCAAATGTGTGTTGCAAGACTTCTGCCTATCTCTTCGGGGAAAATATATATCTTTTGCGCAACATACCTTCCACATGACAATCGAAAACTTCAGTCGTGCACCGGAGCTGACACACACACACACACTTTTTGTTGGCTTAGGATTTCGTAATTAGGAGGTTTAGCGTTCGATAAAAAAAAAACACAGGTCTTTTTCTTATTATGTATATTGCTATATCTTGCTATGTAGATGTAGTTAGTGAATAATCGAAGTGTTCCATCCGTTTATGCCTCAGACCACTTTATTAGACCAGTAACAAGTACTCTGTCATCGCATAGATCAGGTTGTCGGTATGCGGGTCGTTGCACTGTCGTTTGGCAATACGCAACGTGCTGCTTTAACGGTGACCACTACTGGCGTCTAATTGGGGGGAAGAAGACTTACTGCTCAAAATTAAGATTTATGAAGTCGTTTTTGATTGTGCTGTTTGGAAATATTTGTACCTAAATAGCGAAACTAGAACAATATTGATTTGATATTGTCGGTGAATCGGTACTGACAGATAAAGTTATTTTTTGTATAATACGGAGTGAATAATGCATTTATGACTATTGGGTATTTTTTGATTTACACTTTAAGTTATATTTAGTAATTTTATAATACGTGTTTAAAAAGGATTATTAATAAAAATATTAATTTCAGCGTATCTTTTTACCTTTATGCCTTATAAGAAATATCTCTAATACAACTTCACATAAACCACGATCATTTGACATCTACAAAATACAATTCTTGCTTTTTTTTCTGCACTATAAAGACGACAAATAACCCACCTGATGGTAAGCGGTAACCATAACCTAAACGTTTGTAATATAATTCAACATTCAAAATTCAAAAAGATCTTTATCTGACTAGACTTTACAGGCAAGCACTTTCAAATCGTCAGAATCTACCACCGGATTCGGATGGTCGGTTTTGCTGAGAAGAATCCGGCAAGAAACTCAGCAATTACTCTTTTAAAAACCAAAAGAATTACATAAAGTTTACATTTCAAATACTAACTTAACATGGATACCTATTTCTCAAAATAATATATAAAAACAATTGATAGCACTAAAACATTATATTAACACATAGACAAGTATATAACGCTTGTAATTAAGATGTAAGCTAGTAGTTAATCAAAAAAGGCTTGATGACCAGCCTGCACAAGCAGCACCTGTTCACAAGTATGACGCGAATGCAGCCATCGCCCTCTTCAACCATTGTGGAGGGAAGTGAGTGACCCGTTTTCCGGACGCCGCCGTAAGCAAAGGCATTATAGTGAGCATGACATTTTCAAGCACATTATAGCAAATTATACAAAAAGGTTATTCAAGCAGAAGTAAATTTGTCTATGTGATAATACAAAATAATAATAATATACAAATAGTAAGTAGCCAGCCGTATCAAAAGGTTGTTTTTGATTGTAGTGAAATTTCGTACACAAATTACCTGAATTAACATTTAGAGGGTTTAAAAGACCTTTTTATTCCAGATACCCCTAAAACAGTCTATTAGTGTGATACAATTTGTCAAACAATCCGCGGCAGAGTTCGCGGACCGTAGCTAGATATAAATAAAACAGTAAGTTCATAATGATACACATTCAGTATTCCACTTAAAAACATTTTGGCGGCTTCTTTCAAGCAATATCTTTGGCGACTCACGAAAGCAATCAAGGAGCACTACAAAAGGTTCTTTTGAACATTAATAAAAAGAAAAGAAAAAGAATAAAAATCACGTTGTGGTATTTATAAAAAGACTAATAAAGTTACGTAAGGCATCGCGTGACTGGATTTGCATTTCGGGCTACCGATACAAAACAAGGGCTGAGTTTTGGTAGGACACGCTGTAACAATGTATTTTTCTACCACTAAGGTGCTACAAAAACTTGCCGCCTGCCTAATGATAAGTGGTTACTTATATACGCTATACCATGGTGCCACACGTCCATTGCCAACAAAACAAAAATCGCTTTAGACCCTTCTTGAAGAACCCCATCCTGTCTGGGAAAATATAAAACCATCTACACTAATATTATAAAGAGGAAATATTTGATTGTTGGTTTGTATTGAAAAGGCTCCGAAACTACTGAACCGATTTGGCAAATTCTTTTACCATTAGAAGCCGACATTATCCTTGTTGAACATAGGCTACTCTTTTCCGCGGGAAAATGCTTCATTCCTACGGGAAAACGGGTAATAGTATACTATATTGCTACGCGGGAGAAGTCGCGGAGAAAAAGATAGTTAACAATAAAAGTTCTAGTTAAAGAAACTCAATTAGTCTAATTCAGAAATATGTTGTATCCTTTTTGGTGTACTAATCTGATTCGTAGTTTATACTGTGTCACCAGTATTAAGAGAATGGTAATGACTTCTTTAGAATAGGTTTCCTTTATACAGATTGCCTTTCCTTAAGCAATGAAAGATTCAAGATCCAGCGAAATATACATTTAAAAACCAATTTCTTCATTATAAAAAAACAATAATATACCATGCATAAAATAGCATGCATATAAGCCCACGCTAGTCGGGGGCTTTAATTAATATGTTGTTAAAAAGATTAGTGCCAAAATACGCATTTAAAAGAAATATGCATGTAAAAATATTTAAATGCACATTCCAATAGTTTAAATCACAGCATTAATGGCAATTATATTGGAATTTTAAGAGATTAGTAGATAATAACAATTATATCTACAATAACAGTAAATTTTACAGATAAATGAATTATCAAACTATGACATTTTTACGGACATTGTCCTCTGCACTAAGCCTCAACAAGGTTCTAATTAAGTAATTATATAATTAATAGAATACGTATCTGATTAAATCATGAAGAAATAAGAGACGATCCATTCTAGTTCTATTTATCACTTGCTGTCCCACTGTTGGGCAAAGGCTGTGTGCTTTAGTGTTGTGCTCCGCTTGGCCAATCCGCATTGAAACCGTCCAAATCGTATCGCCACCTGCGCTTTGGTCTGCCACGATGGCGGCGTCTGATAATTGGGGACAATGCTGGTGACCAGATTTTTTTATACCACTAAGGTGACAACAGGCATGCAGCCCGTCTGATGGTAAACGGTTACCGTAGCCTATGGACGCATGTAACACCAGATAATTGTACAGGCATTACTAAAATATTACCTATACATATATTTCAAGAAATTTTATCTAAATTGGATACTTTTTAAATGTGTGTTATATTTTAGGTAATATTCCGAAATTACTCAACGACTGAAAGGTAAAGATATCCGGCGGACATGTATCCAAACAATGATTAATGCGAAAAGGCGTCCAAGTCAAGACCGAAACGGAGCTCTATATTGTCTGCCCGCGTGAGGGCCTTGCGTGATGATATATAGGTATGTATGTTGGTATACATCTACCATCTACACACTAGAGACGTCAATAATGGTTGGTTTTTTTATTATTATTTTTATTTTATTATTTTACAAAAATAAAAATTATATTAAATATTTTTATTTATTGGTTGATGGTTATATTCAACATCTGTACTACTAATGTAAGAAATACGTAGGTACGGCTGACGGTAATTAAATTTCACCAAGACAACTCAATAGATTTTATTGAAATTTAGTTTTCAAGTCTGGAATCTAACATGGGGTAGGGTCAAAATTATTTTTCTGGGAAGAAGGATGCCCCAGGATTTTGAAAGTTCAGCCGATTTAACGTGACTGAACAACAAACAACCAAGTATTTTGCTATAAGAAGTATATCGTAAAAGTTTGTGATCAGAATTAGTTTTGTACGAAATCGAGCTAATTTTATACATACTATTGAATCGACATAATTTGATTTATTCTAAATTATTCGGTAGTCGGTAGGATATCATGTTACCACCATAGTAATAAAATATTATCAAATGAGAAAACATGCTTATCGTTTTAGTTCGTTTAGTTCACATCAAAACGTAGATCATCAAAGAATACATAAAATGTTTTAATTGCAAATTAAGTTTCTTAGCGTTATATTTTAGATAATATAATCAAGTGGACATAATAAATAAAGCTATGCACCTAACATTGTAAATTATTTTATCTATCTATTTAATAGTCAAAATTGGTAATAAAAAATTACTTGTATTTTTCCTCCGAAAAACCATTAACCTGGAATATTTCATCAAAGTAATGAAACTAAATGGATTATTTATATAAAATATGTCAGTGATAAGATAAGGGGAAGCAAAACACGTAAGCTTTATGTTAACTAAAACAATTTTATAATGGTCATAAATACTTATAATTACAGTCAGTTGATGGTAGAACACATCTCAAGATCCACCAAAATAAGATTCTTGAGAACACTAGTCTTCTACATCTTCCTGTACGGAGTCGAGTCCTGGACCATAAGAGCTGAAGAAAGACATAAAATTAACGCATTTGAGATGTGGTGCTGGCGTAGGATGTTGCGGATACCCTGGACTGCTAAGCGGACTAATGTGTCCATACTCGCAGAGTTAGGTATAAAAACACGGTTGTCCACTATCTGCCTACAAAGAATCCTCTCATGTTTTGGTCACATAGCGAGGCGCGAAAATGACAGCCTAGAGAAGCTAGCTATTCTTGGCAAAGTGGAGGGGAAACGACCACGCGGGCGCTCTCCAACCAGATGGTCGGATCAGATTCGAAATTTAACTGGGCTCTCCATCAGCTCCGCCCTACGACAGGCCGAAGACCGCTGCCGGTGGAGAAGGGTTGTCAACAACCTCCAAAACAGACACGACCTTCAGTCATGAAGAAACGACTAAGAAGAATGGTAGAACAGTGACATATTAAGTATATTCAATGTGTATTGGTACTCTTTGTTGCAATAATTTAGTATCAGCCAAAAAGTAGAGTAATATCATGGATATTTCAGTATCCTACTATCCTACTAATAAGCGATATATCGCTTATACACTATAGTGTCAATGTTTGCCTGTCAGTCGAACAATTGCGCAATTTTTTTTTATACCACTTAGGTGGCACACAAGCATACGGCCCACCTGATGGTAAGCAGTCACCGTAGCTTATAGCCGCTTGAAATACCAGGGGTATCACTAACGGGTTACCAACAATTTTTGTTGATGAGGACTCACTGTGCTAGCAGTATTAGGTACTACTAGCCCAGCGTATCCTCGTGGAGCACTGGCAACCTTACTTACCGCAGAAACACAACCCTACATCAAGTAGTGTTATTTCACTGCGGGCTTCTGTAAGGTGGAGGTACAGTCTCCAGTCGCGCGGCTCCAATTTGAATAGGAAAACCCACGGGAAATCCCAAATCTCCCTACCTCTTTTTAAAAGCTCATGGTGTGATTAATCACTGTACTTGAGCTTAGAAAAACTCATTGGTACAAGCCACGATTTAAACCCTTACAGATGACAGGCCGTTGCTTCAACCACAAGGCCACCACGGCTTAAACTAGTTTCTGCCCGCGACTTCATCCGCGTAGAACTAAGAATCCCAGAGTAATCTAACATTTTCCCGGGATAAAAAGTAGCCTCGGTGTTAAAAAGTTTCCAGGCTATAAACCATACGTGTATTTCATACAAATCCATTGCACCGTTTTGACGTGATTGAGCACCAAACATACATACATCCATTGTTACAAACATTCTTTTTATATTAGTAGGATTACATTTCAGACCTAAAATATTTTCAGCGAGAAGTGAGTGTTGAATTCCCACACCTCCGCTTTTCATTTTAAGGATAATATGCTACAAGCCAGTACTGAAGATATTATTTTTTTAATATAAAAAATGTGCAACGGTTAACGTTTCGTATAATAGCGGACCTCTAATATTGAAGCAAAAGCTTCATTAGAATGAATATTTTATTGACCATTTAGTAAGTGACAATAAATTGTTTTAGAGATAAGCGCCCACTCAACCGCTTTCTACAAAAACGTAGACATATGTATAGACAGGTAAGCATTTTAATGTCTACTATCGAAAATAGAAGAGGAAAAATGATTGGTCACCTTATACGACATGACGGTTTTATAAATACAATTTTGGAAGGTAAAATAGAAGGAAGGCGTGTCAGGGAACGACCAAGGATAAGTTACATCAAGCAAGTTAAGGATAAGATAGCCGTCACGTCGTATAGGGAGGTCAAAGAAGTAGCACTGGACAGGCAGAAGTGGAGGGAAATACATCGGCTGCACCGACAAGAGTAAAACTCTTAAATAGAAGAAGAAGAAGCTAGTAGCCTGTATGCAATTTTATATTGAAATATCTCTACAATATTATAATGTATTCAGATTAAATGAATTTCATATCAACAGCTAAATGTTTCTTCATAGTTCCATTACGAAACATGTGATTTTATTAACAAGGCGAAAATTTAAGGCTATTTATTTATTTATTTATGTTGCCAGTACTCCACGACGATACGCTGCGTTAGTAGTAATGCCGCCAGCACAGTGTGTCTTCATCAACAACATGGTTGGCAAAGCGTTAGTGATATCCCTGGTACTGCTAGCGACTATAGGCTACGGTGACTGCTTGCCATCAGATGGGCCGTATGCTTGTGTGCCACCTTAGTGGTATAAAAAAAAACAAAAACATTCTTATCAACAGCGTTAGCTGTTACACATTTACGTTTCTACATAGCTCCTTTATTAAACATATGATTTTATGAACTAGGCGGAAATTATAAAGTCACTTGTGCAACCGAGCTTACAACTATCGCGTATCGTTCGGTAGAAAAGTGTTAAATCGCGGTGATTATTATGATTGCCTCCGGTGGGTGCCCTCGGAGGAATCTCGTGCAGCTTAATTGCTTAGATCCCATGTGTGATCACAACCACTCATTAGTAACTGACTTGAGAGGATACCAAGCTCTTTGTCTTTATTAGGGTCCTTTATTTAGTTTTGTATTTTCCGTGTGACTGTTCTTGACGATCGATTTTGTATTTGAAATATGTATTGGAATTTCCTAGTAAGTACAGAATGTATCAAAGTATTAATCCAAATTGATTTTATGTATCTACGAGTATACTAATATTATAAAAAGGTAAGATATGTATTTTTGTGTTGAATAGGCTCCGAAACCACTGGACCGATATCAAAAATTCTTTCACCGTTAGAATGCTACATTATCACTGAGTAACATAGGCTATATATTATACTAACTGCCCACTCCGGCTTCGCACGGGTAGACAAACTATTTGATAAATGTCTACCAGTGCGAATCCGGCGTGCCGCTACTCCTTAATAAAAATACACACCATTAACCTAATATACTCATTTTTCTAAAATCTCCTTGCGAGAATGTTACATTATAGCTCACAAAGTAGGCCCCCTCGCAGTAAATGAAGTAACAATAATCGTCATTTTCCTTATGTTAATACAATGGCCTTAACGATGTCTCCGGATCGAAGGTCCCCCGGGACGCAGCGGACCCCAGGATGGGAACCAGGGGGCACATAGAGACAATGGGACGAAATTACAACCGGCCAATTGAGCTGCTTATAAACCTGATCCCCCTATTGTTTCCGCACTTGATACCTTGTGGGGATAAAGTCATTTTGATACTTGAATTAAAAATAACGAGCAAGTCGTATAGGAGATTCTTATCTCTTCTTAATACATGCTGTGTACCATCTGCCAACTTTACTTACCTCTTTGTTTTGTCGCCAAGGCTTAAAAAGAGAGTTAGGGCGATTAGGGATTTCCTGTGGGTTTTCCCATTTAAACTGGAGCCGTCCAACTGTGGTCTGTACCTCCACCTTGCAGAAGAACGCAGTGAAATAACACTACTTGGTGTAATATTGTGTTTCTGCAGTAAGTAATTTTGCCAGTGCTCCACATATTGATGCTGCTAGCAGTGAGTACTCATCAACAATATGGTTGGCAACCCGTTAGTGATACCCCTGGTATTGCTAGCAGCTATAGGCTACGGAGACAGCTTACCATCAGTTGGGCCGAATGCTTGTGTGACACGTTGGTGGTATTTAAAAATGCTAAAATCACTATATTATAAATAATAATAATAAATAATGCTTGGACATTATCACACAGCGCGGTCTAGCCCCAAACTAAGCAAAACTTGTACTATGGGAACCAGCAGCTGATATAATACTTATACACTTTTTTAATACATACCAACATCCAGACGGTAGGCAAACATGTTTGTCCCGGCGGAAATCGAACCCGCGACCCCTAGCGTAACAGTCAGGTATACTAACCACTAGACCAGCGATCCCGTCATTTAAGTTGTATTGTATTGTAAATGCAAGCATCAAGATTGTTAGGGCGTAGTTAATGTAGGTACGACACAGTTAGTCAATTTGTTCGCGTTGACACGACTCCATTTAGTCGCTTGTTAGTTTTGTCTGACGGCTTTACATTGCTCTTTTCACTTGAAATATCCTACTAATATTATAAATGCGAAAGTTTCTGCGTATGGAGGAATGGATGGATGGATTAATGGATGGATGTTTGTTACTCTTCTACGCAAAAACTGCTCAACGGATTTTGATGAAATTTGGAACACATATAATTTATAACCTTATTAACACAAAGCATAATTTTTATCCCGGGAAAATTTTAGGTTTCTCTGAGATTCTAAGCTCAACGTGGACGTAGTCGCGGGCAGAAGCTAGTCTTTCAATTAATATATATTGGAAGCGTATAATGAACGAATATAAAGAGATCACACTGAGCGATCTGGATCTGACCAAAATCTTGTACTATGGAAACCAGATACCTTATAGAATAGGTACTTTTTTTTGAAAACTCATACTTCCAATTAATACCAAACGCTAGGCACAAGAAGGAAGATTTATGTAATAAACACAAGTACATGTTTATTACATAAATCTTCCCAGGTGGAAATCGAACCCTACCGTAGGAGTCTAATACCGTAACTACTTGGATTGAATAACTAAATTACAGTTCCAAAATCCTACCATTTTTTTTAAATAGCCTGTAGGTGAATCTCACGATTTACCCAGTAAGTATGGTCCAAATAGATTTTAATTATATTTTTTTACAGTTTATCACTCATAATACGAACGTCACTCTAATTAATATTCAAGATCTGCCTTTCTGTCTGTTCCTTCCATTTTTACGACTAATCAGCTGAACAAATCTCGCAAAGGACATTCGATCTATATCATGTATTCGCAAAATTCTAATTATACGCAGACGAAGTCGCGAACGAAAAGCAAGTTTATTATAATGATTCGATAAGTGATTTAATTATCATAATTTTATATATCTTCAGGATATCTTTTTAAGTGTATAGTTCTGTTGCACAGCGCCAATTAAACTAGCTGTGGCCGCGACTTCGTACGCGTGAAATTAATTTTGTTGAAATTTTCATCGGTTTAATTGTTAGTTGCGTGGAACTAATTATTTTCCAAAATAAAATTAGCCTTAGTTACGCTTTATAGCGTCAGCTGCCTTCCAGGGAAAGTCCTGTTCAAATCGGTCCAGTCCTTCGGATGCTGTTCAAAATTGTAATAGTTTTTATTAGTTGCGCCGAACCATAATATTTTTTCCAAAATAAAATTAGCTTTAATACGCTTTATAGCATCCTTCGATGAAAATCCGTCCCACCGTTCGGTTGTTGTTCACGATATTAATGGTTTTTATTTGCTGCGCGGAACCATTTTTATTTTTCTAAACTAAATTAATGTTACGTAAGGCCACCATATAATATAATTTACCTGTCAGAGATAGTTCCGTTCAACTCGGTCCAACCGTTCGGATTTTGTTCAGAATTTCATGGGCCATTTTTTTGTATCGCGGAACCATTATATTTTTCATTTCCAATTCCAAAACAAAATGTTACGCCAATACGCGCAAAATCAGCTATCTGCCGTGAAAGTTCCAATCAGTCCAGTCGTTTCGGAGATTACTTCAAACAAACAGACATAATCATGCATTAAGTTAAAAACACTTCAATTTTATTTATTTGTATAGATTTGCTTATGTTTTCAAGTGAGTTAACCTATTTTGAACTGGCGGAAAACTGGTCTGTGCCAAAAGTTTCATTATCTAAATAAACTTACGGACAAACAATATCTCATATTAAAACGTGCAATAATACGTTTTTAAGATATATGATTTCAAGTTTTGTCTGCGAGTCAAATTCACATAATAATTTATTACTATGTCCTAAATAATGGCTTTGAGAACCTGTTTTTATCATAATTGAGTTGATAAGCAGTTTAGGACGTCACGCATGGCTAGACATATCTCCATTTTATTATTAATTTTAAATCAAAAATAAAGTAACATTCGGCCTTAGTGAACTTATAGCACGACACGTGTATTGTAATAATGTAGGGTTATTATAATATCAGATCCAGTTTCCAGCCTACATAATATTAAGTTTACCAGCACTAACGTCTGCCTATCAATAAGGCTTGAATTTAGATTGGAGCTTCTATTATAAATAATTCCTTTTACATTACCCGGTTTTGTATGAAGAATAGTTTTTCCTTGCACAGTACCGGTAATGTAACTGGTTATGTACGAAGAAAAAATTATTCCTTGTACATTACCCGGTTATGTACGAAGAATATTTTTCCTTATACATTGCCGGTAATGTAACTTGGTAATGTACGAGGAACAAGTGATATCTGTATATATAAAAGAAGAAACTGACTGACTGACATATCAACCCACAGTCTAAGCGGCTGGGGTTAGAGACTTGAATTTTTGACAGTAGGTACCTTATATGACGTTGGCATCCGCTACGGAAGGATTTTTGGAAATATTACCCCAAAGGGGGTAAAATAAGGGAAGAAGGGAAAACTTAAAAAAAGGGAGAAAGTACTGGCATAGAGCAGTCCCCGGAGCGGGTTTCCTCGCTATTATGCATATTGAGCACTTCCACCCTTTCGAGCTCTCGCGCTCCACTCTGGCCGTCCCGTGAAAGCAAGGCAGAGGCGGGGGCCTAGGCGCGGCCTCCTGGAGGCCTCGGGTCCGTGGTGTCGCTACTCACCAACAGCTCGCCACCAGCTAGCTAGGTGCGTCGTTATAATATTTTAGCTTATATATTTGCTTCCGCCGCGACGATCGATCGCTGTTTTGTCTGCGTTGCCGTAGAAGATGTACATGAATCAATTGAATAGTAGTACATCTAAAACTTGTTCTGTTGGCATGGTTTTCGACTTAGAGATCGGTCGCGTAGCTGAGGCTATACTAAAAATCTATAAAAGAAAAAGTTTTTGTGAGAGAGTGAGTACTCCGCCGCACACCCAGTGTCATAATCCTGTGCACGCCGCTGAGTTTTACCACAGTGGTTTCAATAACTAAATGGTAATTAAACAGCTTGAGAAGCAGAAAGTTTTTAGTTTAAAGCTTTTTTCTTCTTAGTCTAAGTAACGATTGATCAAAGAATATTTCACCATCCCTTAATAACTTATTATCTATACTTCTATATCTATACTATCTATACTAATCTATATACTAATATTATAAAGAGGAAAGATTTGTATTTTTGTGGGTTTGTATTGAATAGGCTCCGAAACTACTGGACCGATTTCAAAAATTCTCTCACCGTTACGTCACATATATGTGAGGCAGGTTAATTTTCTTTGGTTGTTAACGAATAGGTACTAATAAAATAAAAAGAGAAAATTTCTTTGGCTGTCAGCATATACTCATATTATAATAAAGAGGTAAAGGACATCAATCCATGTTTCATAGAGATTTGGTCCAAATCTGAAAGTCCCGGCCGACGCATTTTTTTTGCATAATCTGTTAGAGCTTGTGCTTCGTAGCATTTATTACTATGTTGCTATGCACCAAAGTTGTATCCTACTTATTTCATTTTGTTTTGTTTATTTTGAATTCCTATTTTCAACAAAAATTAATGAAAATTAAGATTTTTGAGCTCAAATAAAATCAACGATAAGCTTTGGTGCCACAGTAAAAAATGTTCAGACTGGGCAAGCTCTATCAGCATACAAAAAAAAAATGCGTTGGCCGGCACTTTTAGATTTGGACCAAAATAGATGATGTATTTTTGTTATATTATTTATATCTTTGACCAAGTCACTGGGCGGAATGGAGTGAATAAAAAATACATTCGCTAGTAAAATTATAATCGATGGCTACATTATTCCTTACAACCACTTGTTATATATATTTTCTACACGCAGATGAAGTCGCAGGAAAACCGATGCATACAACAGCCGGTTTCTCTTCGTACTTATGTCTATTAAACGTCGTTCAAACTAGGAAATGTACACATACAATATCTAACGGAAACAAACCTAGACATTCAAGTTTTCAAATAGAATACTCAATTTCAGATTAGATAGTAATTAACCTTACATACTAAACGTCTTGAGATATTTGTTATCTATTTGAAAAATATATATAAAATAAAAAGTGATAAAGATTGTTAATTAGCTGAAACTGATTCACAACGCTTTACAAGTGTCAAAGTCGACGAGAGTGTGTTTTCAAATAAGGCAAGAGATCAAAACTAGATTGGCTTTTTAAAATTTGATTAAAAGAGATAACATGTTTTTACTTTTTACGCTCATTTTTTTGTTGCTATCCATCAAATTAATCTTCATTGAGAAGGAAATATTAATTATCTAATTTTATAAATTAGGTCTGATATGTATTAATTAAAACGGCTTATAATATGTAATTAATTTCGCATTCCGACTTAAGCATGCAAAAAGTTATTACAGCTTTCGCGATAATTTATTTAAAGCTAGGGATGGTTTTCAAGAAGGATGGAATGGCATATATAACACTAGCTTTTTGCACGCGGCTTCGCGCGCCTTTCAATGTGTTTAAGTCAACATGTACCTTATATAAGTGATAGCTTTACAGCATGCATTTCTTTATTACTAACAGAAAGGCCAAATAAGTACCTATTTTCTTGTATTTGACTTAAAAATAACGGATTTTCATACAATCTTTCATCCCCTATTTTACCTTCGTAGGGGTGGAGTTTTATTTTGAAATTAAACGCCAAATACCAATTGTTTTTCGTTTAACTTAAATAATTACGGATTTTCTTTGACTCCCCGCAGAAACACGACACTACATCAAAACGGTTATTATTCAACTGCGATCCTCTGTGAGTCTTTTGGCTTTTGCACAAATCAGTTTTTTTTCACTTTTCCGTGACTATAATATATAGTTTCGCTCTTGCATCATGAGGCCCGCTACCTGGTAATTTAATGATAACTTGCAAACACCCAGTGACAGTAAAGTGCTATTCTCTAGGTTCAGATGTTTCCTATTTAGCTGAGTCTATAAAATTCTTGCTTTAATGCTTTCACAAATCCAGTTTACATGGTTTGACAATGGTGCAATAAAATTTATAAAACTTTACAGTTGGGAGGTAAGTGAGATTTCATTCGCAAATCTTTGACAACCCTAGCGAAAACTCATTAGCGACAAAAAGTGTACAAAAATACATACAAACACCTCGTACATCCCAATCAACGACATATCAACGCTAAAGGAAACAAATCAGTGACAACCCTGGGGTGAGAGTAGGGCCGTACGAGCTGAATAGTTGTTTAAACATTTTCATTCTTTTTTTGATAGTAGCTGTTTGTAAAATTATTCTTTTTGAAATTAAAATATGTGAGCTGGTAAGGCTCACGTTACTAAGCAAAGCCTTGCCTGATTAAAAACCTATGCAAAAACATAGTTTCTTACAAATAAGTTATAACGGGACTTTCACGCGTTAATTGTAGAAGCTGGAGACACGGCCGCTTTTTCGTTACGTGACTATTTCTACCAGTCAATTCGTACTGAAAGTCGCGTTAAAGAACTTCGTATCAAAAACCAAAATTCGCTATAACATTTGACCCTAGGTGGCTTTCGGTCCCAAAAGCCCCCCGGCTCCAACCCCTGGAGAATAAAGTCATATACGTTACTTATTTTCATCTTAAAAGAAGTTGACACCAAAACTTGAACGTACCCGCAATGTATACACCATGTAAAACACCACGACACCCAATTAAGGGGGTTGAGGAGCAAATTTTTCACCGCAGTGCCAGCCCTATTTGGCGTCCCGTTCGTCAATGTGCGCGTACTTTGCCGCTTTCATACAAATGCCCATCACGCGGGCATTCTTAACACTCCCCTCACTTTATAAGGTACCGCTGGTTAAATTAGTATCACCAATTGTTCTATAGTGCGGGGCAGTGCTTGTTCAACGATTGTCAATCGGATTTATCATGTCGTTAAGTGAATGTTTGGTGCGAATAGTGTGCGCAGTAGGAGTGTCATTAATGCTTGCGAGGCGGTAGCAATTGTTGTGTTAACAGCATAATGGTTGTGATTTGGTCAAGGAAATAAACAATGTATGTACCGAGTATATATTAATATATTTTCATGTATAGCTCAGAAGCTGCTGGTACATTTTCAGCACCAAATAAATCGGGAAAGTTATGATTGGGGTGTTTAAAAGATTAGCCAATTACAGAATACATTAACAAAGCCAATGAATTCCAATATTCCTATAAATCAGTCACTAAATGCATATCTAGGTAAGTATTGACATAACCTGATACAAAAACCATTATCCACTCCACCCACTAAAAATCCAAAAACTCAATTGGACTCTTGAATGTTTTCACCCTTTTAAATTACTTTTCCTATAATTTTGTCTACAGATTATGTAACATTCTACGACTTCGGAAATTACATCATATATCTACTATAAATTACAAGCAGTCCTCAAGTGACAAATAACAGTTGGAAAGTTCCATTTAAATAGAAATCTAGAACATACACGTTACGTGCAAGATAGTTAATAACTCTTAGAAATTACTACACATATGAATGATATATCCTTATACTTAACGATCTTATCTAGGGTGTGACGGGAGAAACCTACGCAGCCTTCCGACCAGGTGTTTAGACTTGTTATAGT
The DNA here is from genome assembly GCA_951449985.1 of Falcaria lacertinaria. Taxonomy (NCBI): domain Eukaryota; kingdom Metazoa; phylum Arthropoda; class Insecta; order Lepidoptera; family Drepanidae; genus Falcaria; species Falcaria lacertinaria. The sequence goes on from OX602129.1 coordinate 6,168,722, forward strand.
CTGCTCACTAAGAGGCAATCTAAATGTACCATTACATGCAAGGGGAAACTAATGCATACTAAATAGCAACATGACTTGTATAGGTAGTCTTAAAAGGCATATATAATCGTTTGTAATCGTTTATAACATATATTTTTCTAGCCTACTGCTGGGCAAAACCTCACCCAATTCCCTCCATGCCCCTATCCCCAGCAATATGGACCCAGTCCCTCCGGAAGCTATCCAAAAAAGGGGTAGGGCGAATTGGGATTTCCCGTAGGTTTTCCCATTAAAATTGGAGCCGCCCGGCTGGGGACTGTACCTCCATCTTACAGAAGACCGCAGTGAAATAACAGTACTTTGATGTAGTGTTGTGTTTCTGCGGTTAGTAAGGTTTCCAGGCTCCACGAGGATAAGCTGGGCTAGTAGTAATGCTGCTAGCACAGTGAGTCCTCATCAACAACAGGGTTGGTAACGCGTTAGTGATACTCCTGGTATTGCTAGCGGCTATAGGCCCCGGCCACCGATAACCTTATAGTTTAAAAGTAGTACAATTGAGCTTAGCTTGTCTTTGCAAAGATCTAAATAAGTATATGGCGGATACGACAGCTTCCCAAGGTAAGATTGTAGAAGATAGATTTAACAAACATTGCAATGGGAAGACCAAGTAGTTCACTTGTTATTAAACATGTCAAGTGAAGGAAGTAGTCCTTAATAGCCTACATGACATAACAGCCTACATGACTGATAGCGATACAGCATACACACTTCCTATCCGAAACATACGCGTTGAGCGACATTATTATTGTATTTCCTGTCTTAACATGTTCCGGGTTAATAAAAGTATATTAATGTATATACGTACATTATGTGTATGCGAGTGTGAGTCGATAAAGAAGACATAGAAGGTCAAGCTGTAACTTTTTTGATGAAATTGACTAAGTAGGTACTGTAGCGCCTTGGTTAGAAATAGAAGAAAGAAAAGAAAAAAAGAAAGAAGAAATGTTGTCGGGAAAAATATTATAAAAGTGCAATTATTTTAAATAATATCAGAATATAAATATATAAAACGATTTCCAGTGTTATTTATGGTTGCTCCCACCACTACGCCCATACAGTACCTATTCAGTGATAGAAAGCTAAAGAGTACCCTACTATGGTGGGGGCGATTGAGATATAGAAAGAAGTAAAACAGATGTGCACGTGAGGATTGAATTGTTTTTTAGTAAGAATTATATTATTATTTCATTCGCAGGATTTCACTGATCGGCCCTTGTATGTACACGTTCCTAGTGTATAATTTAAAAACAAATTTTGGTTCTCTTTATTAACACAAATCAGATTAAACTTGTTAAATTAAATTGTTTAAAAAAATAACATGTGTGTTATAACTCGGTTGTTTAATTGGTTCCAAATTTCCCCAATTATTTGCGAAGAATAATGTTTATTAAGTCAAGCCAAATTAACAGAGTTCAATAAACATTCTTCCCGCTGAATAAATATCACAATTTGTATTTCAAATAAACATATCGAGAATAAATAACCTGATGACGTGTTTATTAAAATTGCAATTAATTCTCGGGAATAACTCGATTGCTTTTGAAATTCTCGTACAGTCAAAGAAATCAGAGATGCAAGATAAGCAAAAAAGTGATGCAAACGTTTATACACATTTTTCTTAAAATCCTGATTCTAACCGACTTCACTCCTTTTTCTAGCGGGTTCTAAATGCTTTTTTTCCTAAGCCGGTATTAAGTTTTTCAAAATGTTTACACGTCGTAAAAACAACTCAAACGTTTGCTTCACGTATTTATATTATGATAAGTGTACAAAGAGAATAGATGAGATACCTGTGGGATTCACCTGTGTTGTGACATCTTTCTAAGTAAACAAAATGTGCATACATTAGCGTCGCGGGCATGCCATCACCATGCATAGTAAATTCGCGAAATAATAGACGTGGCATATGTAAATAACGTTTTCGATCTACATACATCGATCTCAGACGATGTCCGATACTAGAGTTGGGGCACGACGGTGCGCTTTTCCATAGGTCGGTGATACAACGACAACTGACAAGTCACATTGGTAAATTATTTTTTTACACCACTAAGTTGCACACAAGCGCACTACAGCCCATCTATACCCGCAATACCAGGGATATCACTAACGAGTTGCTAACCCTGTTGTTGATGACGACTCACTGTGCTAGCAGCTACTACTAGCGCAGCGTATCCTCGTGGAGCACTGGCAGCCTTACTTACCGCAGAAACGCAACACTACATCAAAGTAGTGTTATTTGACTGTGGTCTTCTGTAAGGTGGAGGTATAGTTCCCACTCGGGCGGCTCCTATATTATAGGGAAAAGCCACGGGATCCCAATCCGCCGTACCGTTCTTTGTATTTTATTCAATCGCTAACAATGGAGAGCCACACTGAAGTGTGTGCGATGTGGGAATGTCTCCGGCGCGGTCTTCTCAACTTGTGCTGAATAAGGACCGCCGGTGGCCGGGTTTTTGTGAAACTGTACTGTTTTAACTCCAACCTTTGTTAACTTTGACTTTCGTTGTCATTCTACTAATTACCGTTATAACCTTATTATCATTTGATTTCATGTTTAGGGTAAAGATACGAGTATTTATAAATCCTATATTATATCTCCTCCTATCCTATATCCTAATCCTGTATTATTCAGAATCTAAGTGATATTTAAATGTCTAAAGTGTTGCTGCTTCCCTGAGCATTTCTGTTGCAATCTCCAATAATTAAAATAAAAAATTTGGGTTGGGATATCGCCACAAAATTATCCTTAAATGGTTAAAACATTTTATGATAAATAATTATTTCAGCATAAGGCAACATTACACATACTTATTTTGACAGCTATTTATTTACTAATATGTAAAAGTTCCCTCAAATTATCAAACCCCGTTTCATATGTTTGCTTAAACAAAGTAAAGGAAGAGTGTCTTAACACCGAACAGTAAACGCGGCCGCCCCTTTGATGCCGACACGATAACGCTTGAATAATCGTTTCATTAATAAATTGCTTCTTTAATACAGGTACAGTATCGTGAAAATGGTTTAAAAATAAACAAAGATGCAAGATGCGATCTGTTGAAAAAATGATCATTACAGACAAGGCCGGACTGGTAACTTGAAACATAGTTGTGTACGACGTAATTGTATGAAGGTGATATTACCACTACATGTCGCTCTTGATGTTGCTTTTTGTACACGTTTCTGACGTGAATAAAGTTCAAGTTTTACTCTTACTCATTGTGCTTTATTTTGCATTATTAAAATTAGTTATAATGCCTTTTGCAAATTGCAGAAAATATTATATTTCACATAACGTGAAATCATTTCATAGGTTCCAACGCGTGCCAAACATAGTATCGCCTAACAAGTGGCTAGTGCAGAGCGCAGAGCACAACTTTTCAGTCGTGTGATGATTACAAAACAGACAAAGCTATCAGCGGCAAATCGAATTATGTAAAATTGACAAAAAAAATAAGCGTATCAATACTAATATTATAAAGAGGAAAGATTTGTATTTTTGTGTGTGTGTCTCCGAAGCCACTGGACCGATTTCAAAAATACTTTAGAATTAGAATTCGTCAGAAAGCTACATTATCACTGGCTATATGTTTATTGATGCGCGGGCGAAGACGCGGGGAAACAGCTAGAATTTCATAATTAAAAATCCTTGTCCGCAGCTCTATACATATACCGTTATCTGCTCACCCACCCAAACTCGCGAATGCCACAAATATTTTGGTTGAATTTATCAAAAAATTAATTACGGTCTTCACTTACATTAGATTCTTCAAAGATAATAAGTATAAAAAAGCGAGTGTCTCTAATGGCTTTTGAGCCGACGAAAAGACCATAGAAAACACATTTTTTCCTAATAACATAATTAAAATATTTAACCAACTGTAAGTTCCATAGTACATAATAGAAAGCAGTATCACATCTGATTAGAAATCCCTAGCACATTCGCGCTACGGCCTTTGAGATGATGGATCTGTTCTAATTGGCGATTCTGACGAGTATTTACAGTCGTTTAATCGCATCTTAGGGCATTGTTGCGTTTAATTTAACTTCGACGAGACTGCAGGTCTAGTGGTTAGTATACCTGACTCTTACCCTAAGGGTGGCAGGTTCAATTACCGCCGGAATAAACATTTATGTGACAAACATGTTTACCTAGCGTCTGGGTGTTTGGTATGTACTATGTATTGACAGAAATAAACAACAGTATATAAGTAAACTACCAGCTGCTGGTTCCGATTAGCTTAGGGCCAGGGTTATTTGACTGCGACCTTTTGTAAGATAGGAGGTACTGCTCCCAATTTTTGCATGTAAAATTCCACTACGCCTTACCTATCTTGGTAACTACCGTTCTATATGAACGCTTAGTAACTTTAGGGATATATAACTTTATTTATGCGACTATAAGCGCAAGTCAATATATCGAGAGCACCATTTCTTCGAGAATATTAATTGAAATCACCTACCGCATTTAAGATACTGGTATACATTAATGCTTTGTGCCATTTTAGTTGGATCCCTGACTGAATGTAAATCTTCTGATTACTGAGTCGTAGATTAAATAGTTTTATAGATGTACCGAGATTAGTTTAACAGGATGTTTAAAATTATATGCGATAAGACTCGATATAGCTTGTCATTAAAATCTTCCTCCTACGTATATATAGCTTTTGTTTTACCACTTAGGTGGCACACAAGCACCACTTAGGTGGCAAACAAGCATACGGGCCGTATGGTAGTAAGCAGTTACCGTAGCATGGACGGTTGCAACACCAGGGGTATCACTCGCGCGTTGCTGACCCTAATATACATAGCTGCACTGCGCGGTTTCACCTGCAGTTATTGGGATTCTAATAAATGCACTGGATATCGACATTTATTAGTGGGTAGAATCTTGGAATAAAATTATACATATGAATAACTTTTTTTAGGCATATCGCTTGTGAAGCATTGCAGTCTATACTTCCTGTTCAAAACGTATACGTATTATGTGTTTGGCTTATTTGTAAATGATAAGTAATTATAATTATAATTATTATATTTTTGAATTATGTATTTTTATTTTAATCTATGGAAATATTCAGAACATGCCAAAGAAATAGGCATCCACTTGAAGACTCAGATCAACTACGCCTTGCAGTTTACATGTACACAATTAAACACACACACCTACAACGAATGCAATGAAACTACGCCTTGCCCATGCACTACAAGCTGACGTCAGTCCTTTGTTCGCAAAGTTCGCTCAATAATTAATTGATGAAATCGATTATAAGTCAATAGATTTTTTTGCCGACAGTCCATTTATATCTAACATAAATACGTATGTATAGAAATCTAATTATTAGCTAAGACAGAAGCTTCTCGTGTAGTCTAGACCTGTTCTTAGGACAAAATAATAAATAATACCAGTTACGTAACAGGTTTCATTAAAACAGCATTAAATCAAGCTACCTGAGCCGCGCCCGCGCAACAGCATCACTTTACCATTATGACATAACGTTAGCAGAAGAACACATAATGATAATTTCCGTTTGTTTAATGATGAAATTTTTTTTTAGATAAGACTGCATAATATTATAATACTCATATTTAAAACGGACAGAATGGTAGCATCACATCAATAGGTGTGGAATATTAGGAAATTATATTATTTGATCATTAAGTGTAAACATTTATTTATTTCTAGTTTAACGAATGGTACATGGACTATGCCCAGCAGTGAGATGTGTAAGGCTGACAATAACTTGTTTTTCCTTTGTCACGCACTTTTTTGTTGTGGGCAAAAGATGAAATTAGTATGAGGTAACTTTGAAAGCAGTTATTCATGACATAATATCCTAGCAGGGATGATGTCGCATAGCTACTGTTTACAATCAGAAGACCAGTAGATACTGGTGTCGATTCTGTTGTTCAAAATTACTAAACTGAACTAATTTGCCAGGTCTAAAAGCCTTGCTATCCTTTTATCATGTGTGGCCTGTCATATTAGTTAAGTTTAGTAATTGAAAACAACAGAATTGGCACCTCCTCCTAGTTTACACTGTGGCTAACAACACGTAAATGACTGCCAGTTGTATCATTTGTTTTAATGGTAGTCTGTATGAACATTTCAATCACTATGTAGTTAAAAAATGATTTTATATTGCTGTTACGTCAAAATGATGTTATGGTGATTGAAATTTTCATACAAAATTCGGGCCCAGACCCTTACATCAAGTATTAAGTGCTTAAATTCTCAAATTACACAAAATTCAAAGTCAAGTTCTTGAGAATACTAAAATACTTTCCTAATTGTTGCCTTTACCCTCTTTACTTAACTTCCGTTAAAACCATACTTTCCAAGTAAAATATTCTCTGTGTGGTGAATTTTGAAATTGTTTACGAGACGAAAATTGCGTTATTGAGAGCCTTTACGGTAAGTTTAGATTGAAAAGAGCAAGAAAACCAGATAAAAGATTGAATTAAAAAAAAAACTTTGTACCCCAAAATGCTCTGCCTTGACTTAAGCTGTTATAATTTATTTCATCAGTAATTAATCATTTACTTACGTAAATGAGATATGGTAAAAACGGAGACACACAACAGTGTGTCCACAATATTTATTCATATAATATAACATAAACAATATTTATTCTTAAAAAAGGGATAAAAATATACAGAAACATATTTACACACATGCAATTATTTTGCTATCGGTACGTAAAGTCTAATCTTTTTAGCTATTTGTGTAGCATGGTGAGTGGAGACGGTTATTAAAAGAATACATCGCAGCTATCCCTTAGCATTGGACTAACTAGAGTAATTAATTTCATCTTACTTTACTATATGTTATTACTCAATGGCAAATACTGCGAACGTTGCCTGCTATTCTAGTGACTGTCCGAATCCCATCGGTCTGCGGTAAACATGTCGAATATATTAATTAACTGCTAAAATTAACGAATAATTGAAATTTTCATTAAATAAAATTAACGATATTGCATAAAAATATCATCTTCTTCTTAGTCGGTGTCTTCATTTCTGAAGGTCGTGTCTAGCCTAAAATGTCGATCACTGGGTGCACCATGCTCTTCCACGTGTTTCTGTCCTCGGCGGTCCTAATAGTTTTATGTATAGGCAGGCCCGTGACCGTCTTTATTCCGGACCGCGTTCTCTTTTCCCGTTGACCTGCCCAAGTACCATCAACTTTTCCAGGCTATCGAGGTTTCTGCGAGCGATATGTCCAAAATATTTGAGTATCCGCTGGGAGCAAATAGTAGAGAGCCTTGTGGTCTCACCACGACCATTACAGTGAAGGAAAACATCGCAAAGAAAACCTGCATACGACTTAGAAGAAATTTAAGGACGAAGGTATGTTATGAGAAAGCGTTTTTTTAACAAAAAAAATTGCCCGGATTACTCTCCAAAAGACCTCAATTTGTTAATTAAAAACAGAACAAGCTAGTCAAAGAAAGAAAACGCTAAGAGAAATGTAAACAAAAGTCAACCTGTCAATATGCATATCATATCATAATATATATATTCTAATACACTTGTTAGAGACAGCATAGCGAGATACAATAAATAACAAAATTACAAGTGTTGGGGGCCTTCGCGACCTCGCATGCCTGTGTCATCTGACCCCGGATAAAGGGTTAATCTTCTAAGGGTTGCCCTATAAATCATGTTACATTTGGATGCGTTAGGGTTGACGCGGATGTATTTTTACAAAATAAATTATTTTAAGTCCTAAACTTGTTTGGGTTATTTAAGAACTAACACTTATAAGTATAGTTAGCTAGTTATATCGAGCATTAAAATTGATTGATAACTTAATATTTTTCAAATTTTATTTGAACAGGTAAATATGCATTGAATACAGAACTAAACTAAATATAAAATTAACAGTTATTAAATTAAACTTGGTTATATAGTTTCTATGTTGTTTATGTACAGTTTTCCTTACCGGTGTTATTAAATTAAATGTTTAGAATATTAATCATATTATTCTGTGCATTTTTCTAAATTTTAGATTCGAATCTGTGGGAAAAAGATCATTTTAAAAGCCGTATTTAAAATTAGCTATCAATGTAGCGTTTAACATTACATTTCAATTGAGGTTAAAATTACCTTGAACGTAGAGCTCCATGCAAAATATTTTTTTATACGGTCATAGTCATCTCCTACATATGCAGGTTTCTTGTACCGACTTGCTAAACGTTAAAAAAAAGCGTATAAATTACGCATGATAGACAACCCTAAGTGGCATAATAACTCATTCAGTTGACACAGATGGCGCTGTTGTACATCAAAATGGCCGCAGATTACTGTCCTACATGATTAATGCCCATCAACTATTTGTATGCAAATCTGCCGCTCCCTGTATTAAGTTTATCATTGATTTTTATTTAATTAAAAAAAACAGATTCTAAGGCTCCTACTATAAAAAATTACAAACTAAACTCAGCCAAACTTGCACTTGTCATACACCTAATAATTTTATTTACATAATTACTCGTCAATTTACGCCTATTTATTTCTATAATATTAATGTGCAGAGATGAGAAAGTCATCAGGCTGATGATAAGTGCCGTAACAGTAGCCTTTAGCAAGAATAATTTCGACTACGTCTTCGTATTGCTTTAGACTATTATTGTATGGAAAAATGAACAGAGCTGCTCCGTTGAAAAGAGAAAGTAAAAATGTTGATGTTTTGCCATTTATAGTTACGTTTTTGAATCCATACGCGAAATATATTCTTGTTACCAGTATTGATTTAGCTCCACTCTTTAAAAAGTCCCGAGTGGCTTCACTGCGCTCGTCACCTCGAGACCTTAGTAAGTTAAAAAAAACCTTTACCCGACAAACGCTAGTTATATAGATTCCTTCGAACCAGCTAAATAACATATTATTCCATCATTGGTTCCATTTCTATTGTCACACATTAGTCTAAATTGTACTAAATTTAAGCTTAGAATAGTCAAATTTAGTTTCAGCGCAAACAAAATTAAGTTCTGTCAAAACGATTAATATTTTAGTTTCAATGAACAACAGTAGCTCAAGTAAATATCTTTCGACTACGTCTTCGAAAGCAACTCGCGAACTGACAAAATTAAAAAAAAATAAAATGTTCCACTTTTCACCGGGGCAGCACTGTAAATTTTTCCGTACAAAAATATTCAAAAACGATATAAAGTCGTAGTCGAAAGTAATTATTGCTAGGGCTGCAGAATAGGTTAAATATTTTTTTACTGCTTTAGTTCAGATAGGTGAACAAGATAATTAGCAACTAGTTGTCAAATTAAAGGGTCGGCAACGCGCGAATAATACCCCTGGTATTGCAAGCGTCCATAGGCTACGGTGACCGCTTACCATCAGGGGGCGTATGCTTGTTTGCCACCTTAGTGGTATAAAAAAAATCAAATGCAGTAAATCATCATTCAAATACCGTCATTTATATAACAACGTCATGTCAACATCAAAGAGGTTAAAAATCACTTCTAGCGCGCATTACATATTCCGTGTATCCATAGCGAGGGCAATAATTCATAAATTGAGCCGATTAATTGATATCGCAGCGAAGGGTTAAACCCCCGGGCTGTCACGTTTGTTTTGACAAATACGCGTCTATGTGTTGTATTCGAAGGGTAACGGTGAGTGACGGTATTTTATTTCAACATTGTTTATTACTAATTACTAATGACATATTAGGTACTTATTATAAATGCGAAAGATTGTGCGTGTGTGTGTGTGTGTTTGTGCGTGTGTGTGTGTGTTTGTGCCCTCTTCACTCCTCAACATCTGAAAGGATTTGCATGGAATCTACAATGGCGATAGCTTATAAGCTGAATTTACATATAGGATATAGTTTCCCAGTTACTTTTATTTTGGTAAATTTAAGTTCCACGTAAAAAAAAATGCAAGTCAAGAGTGATATGGCGCTCTATACCCTCTACCTACCCCGAAAGGGCTTGGCGTGATGATATATACAGCTATGTATAGAATTATAAATCCACAAATTCACCCAAATACACTAGTTTTAATAATTTTTTTCTTGCGTGGTATAACGCCATTCTTGTAAGTAGATTTTAAAAAATCGGCCATGGACGAGTTTGACTCGCACCCCCAAAGTCCCGTACTAAAAACAAACTAATTTAAATGACAAACTTAACTTCGCCGTTCGAGCCTTAGACACGGCTATTGCACTAACCGCAAATAATAAGTCAGTAATTTTCAAAAAAATTGCAATAACAAATTGTCAAAAATTTGCTCTTTTATTTTGGAAAAATTATGTTCCACGTAAAAAAAAATGCAAGTCAAGAGTGATATGGCGCTCTATACCCTCTGCCTACCCCGAAAGGGCTTGGCGTGATGATATATACAGCTATGTATAGAATTATAAATCCACAAATTCACCCAAATACACTAGTTTTAATTATTTTTTTCTTGCGTAACCGCAAATAATAAGTCAGTAATTTTCATTAACAAATTGTCAAAAATTTGCTCTTTTTTTGAGAAAATATAGCAATACAAACTATGAGCAGTGAAATATTCATAGAGTTTGTATATCGTCAACGTGTTGCCAATTTAAAAGAAAAACATGATTCTTGTAGAGGAGCCCTCTTACATTTTTAACTAATTATTACTATTTGTTTTAGCGGCAACAGAAACACATAGATACAGCCCACTGACAGACAGAAAAACAGACGGCCACTGAGTTGGTTCGGAACCCTAATTATCATGTATTTCTTTGGCAATTCGTACTCCCAGGAGACTCACACATCCAAAGCACAAATTAATTGGTACGTAGGTACAAAAGCTAGTAACATCAGTCTCCCTTCACGCGATGCCGCGTTCTATTGAATAATTAATCGCCACACTTTGTTAAAATGAAAACTGAATTAAAACAAGCAAATTACATATAATGCCCTATCTAATGCGTTTCGAATGGGGTCACAGAATCGTTGTTTAATAATGCATAACTGTTCGCGAGGGTAAGGTAAGTGCATTGGAGTTTATACTTTATCCCGTAATTTTTAAAGTTGAATTTGTGTAAAGGGCTCTCAAATCCCATGATGGATGGCATGCCTTTTGGCATGTGTATTAGTGATTTACTATCAGAATGACGTTTGAAATTTTAACTCGCATTGTGCCTGTCGAGTTAAAATGACATTTTATAATCTTTATTTCATTGAAATTGAGGTCAAATTTAATATTGTCGGTTACTAGATCAATATGGGATTGTTTCCTTATTTTCCATGTCAGTTGTCAAACTTTACATTGCCTAATACACCTTGTCTCAATGGCTAAGGCTTCTACTTTTAACGACAGCTTAACGTTTTTCCAAGGCTCTGGGAGGGCTTGGTGTGACATGCAATTTCACCAAATATAATCAAAGATCACCTATTCAACTACTACCTACTACTACTACTATATTATCTACTCTGAGCTACTACTAACCGCAATTAAAACTTGTTGCGTTGGTGATCGGTTGACAAACATTGGCAGTGCCACGATTGTCATCAGAATATTTGAACATTTGCAAACACACATTTAAAATTTTACACAATATTTTTAATTCAAACGATTTCAAAGATTTTAGAGTTTATAGAACAGCAAAGTTAGTTAGTCATGAGCTGAGCATGAGTTAGTCATCACCATTAATTAAATACACATTTGTTTAAAATAACTGTACATGTCATGATGTAACGACTAAGTAAATAAAAAAAAATCACTTGAGCGCCCATCAAATATTGGAAGCGTCTAATGAACATGATCGATGTGACTCTCAATCTACCACCATCTTCAAAATTCAAATCATTCTTAATTTAATAATAATAATAATGCTTGGACATTATCACACAGCGCCATCTGGCCCCAAACTAAGCAAAGCTTGTACTATGGGAACCAGTAGCGGATATAATACTTATATACTTTTTTTTTTGTAAATACATACTTATAATACATACCAAACACCCAGACGCAAGACAAACATATTTGTCACATAAATGTTTGCCCCGGCGGGAATCGAACCAACGACCTCAAGCGTAGCAGTCAGGTATACTAACCACTAGAACAGCGGTCTCGTCAAATTTAAAAGCATTTTTTTTTCTAAAAAATAATAATAATAATAATCACTGTACAAACAAAAAAAGGATTTTGCAATTTATAAACTAATATTTTGGTCTTTATACGTATAGACATTTGATTAATTGTAGGTACATACAACAAAGAAAAACAAAGTTTACTAATACGCGTCAAATTATCATTTTATCGACGTAACTATCAATCTACGACCATCTCCAATATTAAACCGATTCTTAATTTAAAACCACCTCAAAAGTGTCTTATTTATATCCCAAATATCCCGAGAATATTTCCATAAAATTTACAAACTAAAACAATCCGGAGAAGAAATAGCAGAATCCATTCCATTCCTAACTAAGTTATCCATCACTCCCCAACAACCTTGTACTCGTGATTACTCTGGAACGTAGGACGCTATTATTCGCCTTAAACAGAACCAGCGAGTTGCCTTCCCAACTGAATATAATGATGAAACCTTTTTAGAATCGACCGCGGGCTTCGATAGCAAATAGAATGGACAGATTTGCGACAAGCTTTGATGATAGCAGTCGTTGTTATGACAATGGTTGTACTGTGTTGATGTAAAAGGTGTATTTTCAATAGCATTAATTTACATTATTTATATAGAGAGGTAGGGTGAAATAGGATATCCCGTGGGTTTTCTCATTAAAATTAGAGCCCAGCCCAGTCGCCCAGCTGGGGACTGTACGTCCATCTTACAGAAGACCGCAATCAAATAACACTACTTCGATGTAGTGTTGTTTTTCTGCGGTGAGTAAGGCCAGTGTTCCACGAGGATACGCTGTGCTAGTAGTAATGCTGCTAGCACAGTGAGTCGTCATCAGCAACATTGTTGGCAACGCGTTAGTGATGCCCCTGGTATTGCCAGCGGCTATAGGCTACGGTAACTAGTTACCAACAGGTGGACCGTACACTTGTTTGCCACCATAGAGGTATAAAAAAAAATTCAAGTCATAATTGGTACTGTAATGTACCTACTCGTGTTTGTTCGGTGCGTCAAGTGCCAGAGCTCGTGAATCTGCCGTACTGGCGGAATTTATAACCTGTGCAGCTATCATAGTAAACCTTTCCAAAAACATAATTTGTAACGCGCTAGTGATATGGTAGGCTAGTTTATAACTAACGAATGAGAAATGATTGCAATAGTAACCGATATTTAGGAATAATAAAGGAACCATTTTCTGAAATATTCTTTACGTTAACATTTTCCTGTTAGTTGCGCAACCCTGGCTATTATATTCCCAACTCTACGTCACTAGACTACGTAACCAATCAGGAAACTCTCACATGTCAATCACCAATTACAGTGCACTTTGTTCGCCGACAATTGGCGCTGACCAATCGCTGGGCTGAATTTAAATCAACATTCGGAATTCGAATTATTTCAATTATAGATGGACGGTAATTCTTTGGTTCTAATTTTAAAACCACAAATCGCTGAATCCGGAATTATCTTTAAGTACACAATTCTGCAATGCGGCAATAAGATACAATAAAAAAGTAAGATAAAATTTGTTAGGCGGTTTGACGTAAGGTGTCAAAAATGCAAAAGGGTAATGATGTCGCACACCCATAACACCAAACACGTAGTTAAACAAGTACGCAATTCATCAATCAAGCCAATTACGAAAGGTGCCAAAAAACGCAGACGACCAAGAAATGCAAGCATTTTTTTTTGTAATCTGTGTATGTTATCAGACGTAGCCACTGCATACTCCAAATAGGAAAATATAGAAAGATTTTATTTAGTGTGAAATAGAGACTCTTATAAAAGAAATCTCAAAACGAAATGCAAATCATACAAATATTAAATTTAATCGTAAAGTATTTTACTCAGAACCGAAACATCTTATTATGATAAGTCTAAACATTTGTAAACTAGAGTTACGTAAGTCGCGACTGCATAAAGCAGCTATGACTAATTTATTTTCTGTAGGTTTTTAAGAAAGTTGATACGCCTGCATGTGCAACCTAATAGTATCAGTATTGCCAACCGTAGATGCTAATAGTGTAGAACTGGGCTAAGCTTCCTTTTGACTTTATATGAATAGACGAGTCACTTAATATGTAAAGGAACAATGTGTAACGCTTATGTGGTACGTACTCGTTAGATTGGTTACAATGATATTATAGATTTATTAATAAAAATAAGCTCAAAAAATTTAGACCTACTTAAAAATCCTTCACCAGTAGAAAGCTACATTATTCTTGAGCAAAATCAATACTTATATTACACAATACATGTGAAAGTAAAAATTTTTGTTCCATTAAAAAAAACCTTGAAGGGTAGAACAGGGGTTGAACGTTTGTATGGGCCATCCATGATTCCTCAAGCCAGTGATCTGAAAATTGGTAAGAAAAGTCTTTCAACTTTTTTGAGAAATCAACCCTAAAAGGGGCAAAGTAAGGGGTAAAAATTATGAGTTATTCTTTAGATGCATTCCTTAATCTAATATAAAATTAGGTAAATAGAGAACCGCCTGGCTTTGCAATTAAATTGAAAAAACCGACATTTCCAGAATGTTGAAGCCGTGGTGGCCTTGTGGCGTAAGAATCAATATCTTATGCTTGTGGTCTGATGGGCCCAGGTTCTAACCCCGGCCTTCCTGATGGGATAGGCAGAGAGTAAAGAGCGCCATTTCATACATGTGGCAAAATAATTTTATTGTGTATATGGTGATTCTGTTGTTCAAAATTACTAAACTTAACTAATTTGACAGGTCTAAAAGTCTTGCTATCCCTTTCGCATGCACGGGGTTAAATAAGGATGGCAATTTTGAGACAAAGAGTGCCGGTGTATAGTGACGTCTCTGATGATTGATACCTCCTTTTCATATAACAAGTCTAATGCCAAATAAAGATTGATATGAAATTCTAAACACATCACCTATAAGTGGTTCCGTTTGTGAAAGATATACCTTATTTGCAGGGTTGCCAATAATTACCAACTGTTTCTGAATGCTGACAAATATAATAATGTACTTTGTTTTGTAAAATATACCTTGTCCACTTTACATTAAGGGTGAAGGGATTGTGTTTGAGTGTAATTTTAAGTTGGCTTGTACGTAATGAGAAGCGGTTGGTCTCATCCATCAGTGAACGCCAATTACAAGCGATCACGCGTTAGTCGTCTGAGCCAACCCTATTCCGCGTCAAGTTTTTTGCTGTGACCGTATCGCGCTTGACTCATTATTTAAACTATCATATTTTATTTATTATTGGAATAATTGAGAATTTCCTTTATAGTGCTACGAAAGATAATTTCTTAAGAAGTATGTGTATACTAAGACATTGGACATAATATATACTAGCAAACCCGGCAAACGTTGTTTTGCCACATAAATTATTTATATTATATTTATCATCCAAGAGGATTTATTGAGGAGCGTGCGTTTGTCATGGTATGGGCATGTAATGCGGAGGAATGAAGATAACGTGGTAAGAAAGGTTTTATGTATGAATTTGGATGGGCACAGGGGTCGAGGTAGACCTAAGAAAAGATGGATGGACAGGAGAATGATGATATTTATAATCCAAGACTTAAAAAAAAAGTGGTGGACCCCACCTTATCACTTAGGGGTATGAAAAATAGTATATGTCCTATCCTCAGACCTTTTTTATTTATTCAAGAACGAAATTCTATTTTTTTACTATATCTGTACACTTTAATTTTGTACACTATCTTTATTATCTAAGGTTATATATTGTGTCATGTAAAATATTATCGGGTAGTGCATGATTCTACAGCGTATTTCGTAACGAGTATCCAATATCGTTTTTTTGAGTTTCTTGCCGGTTTTCTTGAAAAGTCTATTTCTGAACCGGCGACAAAGTTTAATATGAGCCTTAATAGAGCCCTAAACTTAATAAACAATGCTTATTTTCATACACTGTGAATCCCGAATTCCTTGATTCTATGATCTGAGGAATCACTGCTCTCAACTTTAGCCAATGGGAAAATCTGAGTTTTATTTTATTTTACACGTTTTGCAAACCTTAACTGCAGTGTACAACATTAATTGAATACCAAATAAGGATTACCCAAGCGATACAATAAATCACTAAACGCATTGATATCGTCGGCGTATATCTTGTAAGCAATAACGCAGTCATTAAACAAGATTACAATTGTGATAAAATTTCGACTGGTGACTGTACAGCTGGTGATCTTTGACCCTGTAAGGGATTTAGTGATAAGCGGAAGCGGGGAGCTTAACGCGAATAATTTTATTTTATGGGCTTTTTCAGTGTCGTTATGATAGAGTTGTTTGTTTTTTTGAGTTATCTATATAAATTGTAGTTAATAATCTTAATTTTAAAATCATTAGTGTGAATTTTAGGATGTCAAAGTGAATAAAATTACCTTAATAATATAATTGTAATATATAATACTTATATTTTTAAGGTTTGTAGTTTTAGGTTATGTAATAATTTAATATTATGTTAATGTGATATTTTTAAGTTATTATTAAATAAATTTCATATAATTGTAATGTCAGTGCCATCACAATAATATTTACAAAAGTATAATAATTTTATCATTCCGAAATATGAAAGCAATTAATATGTTTTTTTATGACTCACTAGCTGACCTGCCCCGGCTTCACACGTCTTGAAAGACCTATGGGTTGTATTATCTGTATCCTACTCAAAATAAAGAATGTGAAATAAAATTTCATTACCTATAAACCCCCATTGCGAAGGAAATTTGCAAAGATCTAATACACATTAATTTTTTTTGTTAATACCAATATTTTTTTATATTACCTGAGTCCGTAGTTAGTAAGAAAGCTGCAATCATTCGGACAACGTATAAAATGGCGGGTTTTGTTACCAAGGATTTTTTTGCCCGCAGTTAATCTAAAATTACAACTACAAATTTCATACAAAATACGGCCCCTGTATTAAGTGATACTCTGATTGATTAAAGGATAATTTCAAGCACATGAAAACTTAATGTAACCTATACAATTTTTCGCTCATTACCACCTAATAAAACTTAAAGATAACATAAAATTTACGTCATAGTTCAAGCCTGATAGTCAGTGCGTGATACATACAGTGCGCTTAATGGATACATCGTGTTCATTTAATTTGTGAGATTTTAATTTGTATTTGCTTTGCTGAATTTATTCCAATTGAATGTTCACTAATATTTAAAGAGCCGTTTTTATTTACTATTAGCATAATTATTTCAATTTAATCACTGATTTGCATCAGATTAAGATGTAATGTGATTTTTTAATTGACTGCCAATACCAATAAATTTAAGAACCAATATCGCGCCTCTGGTTTTAGGCTTTTACACGGAATGTTGCCTACTTAGAATATTCATCATCACTTAAGTAAATTGCTATAATGTTATTTTTAATTGAAAGATCGAATTGAAATCGTTTTGGTATTTAAAATAAAATGTCTCAGTTACATTGGGCACAAAATATAATTAAACAAATTATATTAAATTATGGTGACCGGTTGGTATGGTGGTTTCGAGATTGGAATTTGGTGTCACTTTACGGAATTTATTACTTAATTTTTTTTTTAGCGTCACCCTCGTCTGAGGCCCATGCCACAAATCGCAGTACATTTAGTCATAAGTCCCGCGTAGCACCGCATTGCGTTCGTCAGCTTAAGACGGACACAAGACAGCTTAGTTCTTATGTCTTCTTTGTCCAGAAATTTCCATAGCTACATTGCCCTTCAAACCGAACTTTCGAACTAACAAAATAGATTTTTTTAATTCGTTAATAATGTGGCTTAACCTGTTACCTGTAAAAAATACATAATACAAAAAAAAACTTGATAGGGGCGTCGTGAAACATGGTTAGTGGAGTGGACAATACTACCTACTAAGTCGAGTGGCCAAACATAAATTTTACCGACAATAAGATCCCTAATCGTTCCACCCCTATTGTCACACAAATGCCAGTTTACCCGAAAGCGATCGAAGGGAATTCATTACTCACTAGGCGATCTGTCAACGGCTTAATGGCACCGAAACAATTTCTCAAAGAAAAAAGGAAACACACGTCCCTACACGCCACTTCCCGTTTCCTTACAACAACAAAAAAAACCAACAAAACCATGCTACGAAGGAAATCTTGTGTCAACTTTTGGCGTACTTACCCTACATTCTGTAACACGTGCTAAACTCAACTTTGACGCTTCGATATAGGTTTGATTTTAAGATGGTAGTCTTCAGGTGGTTAGGGTAGGTACCCTTGTAAAGGAAACCATTATTTCCGAGGGGTTATTCTGAAGGCATTTGTATCGTGAATTTGAAGAAGTTCGACAGTTTGTTTGCGAGTGCATTTGATCATTAATCAATGTTTTGTTCCCGCTTCGCTTTGGGAGTTTTATATTTTGTGTTTTACCTGTTCGCGTTGAGAAACTTCTCTCTTTGACAGTTTCTCTTTGTAATTGATTGTTTGGATATTACTCTTGCTTTTCTTTGTAATTTGCTTTACTTGGTTTCTTGTTTAGGAAAGGATTTATTTGTTGGCACACAATATGTATCTGCTTACCTTACATAGATTACAAGTATTAAAGTTTTAGGTATCTGTTTGCATGTTTGACAACAATTATTGACACAAAACAGATTAAACTATTTACAAAAACATATCTTAACCTACCTAATTATAGATAAAAGATCTGATCCAAACCGGAATCATGCGGGAGCGTGCCAAGAATGCTGGCAGCATTGCCACGCTGGATAGCAATACCGATTCTCTGAGCGGGATATGTTCCAGCACGCCTGTCACGGGAGGCCTCAACCAGCCCACGTGAGACCTCCTTGAAAAGCTGAAGAGCATCCGGGCCCAACAACAATAGAATTAATAGCATGTTTTTTTAAATAACCTTAGTTATACTATGTAGACTGTGAAAGACCGATTGTGATGTGAATGACAAGACTGAGACGGCTCTCATACTCCTATCTTACCTACAAAAGTTCTCAGCGTGAAGACATTTTCTCAAAAGGACTCTATAGAATATTTAATGAATAAATATCTACACTTTGAACTTATTTATTACGATGCCTTCCATCTAGTATAGCAGTGTTTTTCAACCTTTTTCATGACACGGCCCCTTTAGTATGAAGAAATATCTTGCGACCCCCGTTACTTTTTTTTGTGATAAATAATCAATTCAAAATATTTATTCATTTTCATTTCACATAATTAAGTACGTAAAACACATATTTTCTGTGCCGGTAGCAGGAACATTGTCGACAACGTATTCGAAAACGTAACTCGCGAAATGTCAAAATTGTCATAATAGCAGCGTTTTACCTGAAATAAAACGCATATTAAAATACTTACCTCACTGGAAGCTTTATATTGAGAATAGCACTTCCGTTTCCGTCAATTTCCCACTAGTTTTATGCCGCGATAGTGGCGCCATCTGGCGTTGGCGGGAACTTTTTAGGTTTCGTTGAAAGTGCCGAGCCATTTTGCTTCATTGGCTTTAATTACACCAGGCAGCAATTAAGTGAAAGCTTCCAGTGAGGTAAGTATTTTAATATGCGTTTTATTTCAGGTAAAACGCTGCTATTAAAAGTACTAGACCGTCACTGGAAGCTTTATATTGAGACCCTGTTTGTTGTCGCCTGGTGGCGCCACTTGTAAAATAAAAGGATTATTGCGCCAATGTGATAAAATATGGTTAACAACATTTTGAATTATATTTTAATATTATAATATTCTATGTAAGTAACATTGGATAATTGAACAGAAAATTTTGTTTGTTAATGAAATAAGTACTGTTTTTAATGTATTTAATGAACATAATAGTATGCAATATTAATAATAAACATAAGTAATTTTAATGTATTGGATCAAATAATTGTGTAAGATCTTCTGAATCATTATTATTCCCAACTCTTATGACTTCACGTCTATAGAATTTTTTAAAAGTAGTAGCGGATTGCCAATTCCCGCGGGCCAAAATGTCATCTACAGATTGGTTATCCAGCCAGCATTTAGAAGCTACTGCTGACCGAACACTTCCTGGAGTTGCTGAAATACCTGCTGCCTTGAACAAGGTTTTAATCCAACCAGCTATGACAGTACGTGAAGCTGGTTTAGCTACGCCTCTAACTGTAATGAACAGGTTATTTGATTTAGCTGTATGTCTTCTATCATTTAATAATAAAATAGTTCTGTCTATCCAATAAATTGGATTTAAATTATGATTTTTCTTATTAATTAATAATTTCCAACCAGATTGTTTGTATTTACTACTGTCAGTTTTTGAACCAAATTGAGGCCAAAATACTATAGTGCTATCGGACCTTACACAATGATTAGAATCAATTCTAAGTAAGGTCAAATCATGAATGCGTCTTCCAGAACAAAGGAGTAATAACATGGCGGTATGACGTGATGTCTGAAAAATATTGTCAACATCTACAGAATAATCAATTAAAAAAATTGTGAGTTGACTGACATCCCAAACAGGTGGTTTGGCAGCCATGTTATTAGGGGTTTTTAAAGAGATTGATTTTAAAATATGCTTTACGAGAACATGTGAGCTTAAACGACTTGATATTTCAGTGTTACATAATGTTGAAACCACTGACTTATGCAAAAGTATTGTATTGTATGACAATTTATTAATTAAATGTAAATCAGATAAGAATTGAGCTAACTGTGAACCAGAAGGATTTTCAATATCAACATGATTTGATTTACACCATAAGCTCCATCGCTTCCAAGCTACTTCATATGTTTTCAAGGTAGACGCCCGCCAAGAATTTTTCAGTAATGAAAGTTGTTCTGTGTTCCAGGTTTTTGTCGCCTCGGACCACCCCCACATTTCCAAACCTCGAGGATTATGTCCTCGACTTTTGGTGGTGGGAGACCCGTCGACGCATCTATTAGATGTTTCTTTAAGTTCTTTAAGGTTAAGGGAGCTGTCAGCGCTCGGGCTTTGAGGTCCGCGCGCCAAAACACCCTCTCCCATCGAGGTGTTATAATCAAAAATATTCCCGACGATTGGTTGAGGTGAGACAAGACTTTGGGTATTAAGAACGGTGGCGGGAATACCCAGGCAAGGGGGTAATTCCATGGAACACTTGTCGTGAAACAGGGCTTGATTGTCCCTCAGGTCTCGAGACACATAATTGCACACTACATGAGCAGTTTTTGAGGCAAACAGGTCTATCATCGGATTTCCCAACTTCGCAAACACTGTCTCCACACAGGCCGGTAGTAGGTGCCATTCCGGTAGTTTGCGATGACGCGATAGGTGATCGGCATGATTGTTGTATTTGCCCGGGATGTAATGTATGCTGAAGTGTATTTGGTGTTGGCATTAGGGACAATGACTTCGTACCTCCTTCTTTCCGTAAGTGAGCGACTGCAGTTTTGTTGTCAAATTGAATGAGAATCGAGCTGTGACGCAGTCGGTGTACTTGGCTGTGTAAGGCATGCAGAATGGCCAGCATCTCTTTTTGATTGCAGTGCATTATTTTTTCTTTTTGTGTCCAACTTCCTACGAGAGCCATATTGTTCAGTTGGGCTCCCCATGCTAGGTCCGATGCATCTGTTACTAAGAAATTTGTCGGTGGAGGGTAATGTAGGGGTGTTGGATTTTGACAATTTTGAATCCACCATCTGAGCTCGTTTACAACGCTCTGCGGTATGGCGTATTCTATCGTGGACATGTCTGGAATCGAATTCATTAGTAATATCATTTGTCGATGATTGAGCCGACCCCGCGGAACAGCAAAACTGGCAAAATTTAGAAGTCCCACAATTCTCTGTAATTCTTTTACCGTCAATTTTCTTTGAGCAAGAACATGATTTAGTTTCGTGTTTATTGCAACAATTTTTTCTTTTGGCAAGGATTTTAGATTGTCCCACGGGTTCCACAGTATTCCTAAATAAACAATGCTCTTTTGAGGAAGGAGAACGGATTTCTCGAAATTGATTTGCCACCCCAGTCTTTGTAATAATTGTATTGCAATATTTACATGATCGCGCAGAATGCGTGCATTTTGATTTACGATTAGGTAATCGTCCAAATAGACTAGAACTCTTATGTTCCATTTTTCCCGTAGTATTTGAGCTATCCAATTTGTTAGGATGGAAAAAGTTTTTGGTGCTGTGCATAGGCCAAATGGGTGGCAAGTCATTTCTAATAATTCTTGGTTGTATATTAGGCGTAGGAATCGCCTGTGTGATTCTTTTATTTTTAAATGAAAATACGCTTGAGATAAATCTATTTTGCACATCCAATCCAGAGGTTGGAGAAAATCCGGTATACGAGTCATGTTTATTAAATGAAATGGTTCTGTCCTGACATATTCGTTTAGTGCTTTGAGGTTGAATATAGGCCTGGCAGACCCGTCGGGTTTTGGCACCAGAAATAATGGGGAAATGAAGCTTGGTGAGAGCCGAACACTTTTTAAAATGCCTTGCATTTTCATTTTCCGAATTATCGTTGACATATTTTCTTACAATAGAGTTTGAAAGGGGCTTTTGATTACATTTGGGTAGACAAGCGGGGGCTTTCGATAAAACTGTATGCGATACCCCTGTATTAATTTTAGAATTATTTCTGGTGCTCCTATTTGTTTCCACTCTGAGTAATAGTGAACCAACTGGCCTGCTTGGAACGTCTTCAAGTCATTGTTTGTACCTTTTTTGGTTTCCTTTAGCTCCTCTCTGGGTGTTGCCACGTCCCCGCATAGTTCCACGATCGGGCCGCGAGCCTCGGTTGTGAAATGAACCTCTAATATTATGCTGATCATTATGTGCTTTATATGAGAATTGACCTCCATGATAAGAGTTGTTATGCAGGTGTCCACCCCGCGAAGGTGGGTTATTATATGCATGAGTATTCATAGAAGGTCCTGGTTCATTATAATTGTATATAGCTCCACGCGATGGAACCGTTTGTTTTTTCATGCCTAGCCCCCGCGAGGGGCGGCGGTCTGGCTGAGAAGGTTTCTCACTTTTTGAAGGCCAAAAAGCTTTACGGACCCCACCAGCCTTTTCTAATATGGATGTCAAAGGCACAGAATCAAATATATGTGTACTTGTGGGGGGTATACGATTTAACGAAGCTTTTACTAATGGGTCTCTGACTTGACTTGTTATGTTTTCTCGGCGCATTTCAATAGATTCTGCACGGTGGCCACAAACTAATTGCAATAGATCGGAGGATATTTTATGAAATTCGCCTTTTTGAAATAACTCCCTTTGTTGTTCAAGGTTTCAAAAGTTACATCTGTCTCTTTAGCCCATGAAAGAAGATTCCGAATGCTTTCTTGAAGCGATTCTTTTTGTTTAAGTATGCAGAAAGTAATGGCTGCATATGACTTATCAGCATGAGCTTACGTAAGGTGTCATATATTTTTACCTCTTCGTTTGTTTCCAGGTCTATGAAACCTGGAGTATGATTGTATAACTTTTGTGTCTCAGCATATCTTACTTCAGACCAAGAGTTAGTTCCCAATCGCTGGACATCGAGTAACATATTTAAATAATCACTAGGGGTTTTTGGAACCGATGGTTCTTTTAACTTCGTTTCAATATCGAAGGTGAAATTTGAATATTCACTTTCATAAATTGGTAGTTGTTCGGTACTAGCAGTGCAATGATCATATAAATCTCCACTAACTCCCGAAGAAATGGATTGATTGTCACGTATGTCATGACTCACATGAGCTGTATCAATATTAGAATTAGATATTTGTTTACGTAGCTCACCCATTTCCTTGAATAACCTGTCCATCATACGACTAGAATGTCGGGCGCGCTTACTTTTCTTATGGCGGTGATGTCGCGATTTCTTTCCTTTTTTGGCTGGAGAGGACGAGCCAGACGTGGAGGAGCTATTTGTTGAGCTACTACTACTACTGCTACTCCGGTCTCGTTTGCGGGACATTCCACTCGGACCCGCCATTGATTCGGAAGAAACATTTTCGTTTACATTCATTTCTGAAAATAATTATAATTAGATACTGTGGTAAAAAACAAGATAACGCACTGCTGTAACAATGTTTACAATATTAACCAATATTATAATAATCAACAGGTATTATTTACCTGAACCAAACGGAAAAACCGTTAAATATAATTATTGCTTTTTTATTTCACATAAGTGGGTAGTACTTACTTTTGCTGTCAAACGTTTGTTAGCACAGAGCGAATTATTATCTATCACTAATCACTTTTAGTACACATTTATTTTATTTCGAATTAGAAATTGTGCAGAAAAGTAAGTACTTCTGAACACTGCAACCGAGGCAGCCACGGGTGTGCTGCGCACAAGTTGCTACGACGGAAAACTAAACGCCAATGAAGCAAAATGGCTCGGCACTTTCAACGAAACCTAAAAAGTTCCCGCCAACGCCAGATGGCGCCACTATCGCGGCATAAAACTAGTGGGAAATTGACGGAAACGGAAGTGCTATTCTCAATATAAAGCTTCCAGTGACGGTCTAGTACTTTTAATATTTTTAGTACCACTTTTCACCGCCGCAGCGCTGTTCATTTTCCAATACAAAAATAGTCGAAGGCGATACGAAAACGTTGTCGACAATGTTCCTGCTACCGGCACTGATACAAATGGTTATGTCCATGTGTTAACATTTTTCTTAATAATATTTTTAAACATTATTGTTTTTTACTGCAGTAGCTTTCCCAACCTTTTGCAACTCACCTATAGAAGCTTCGCTACCCCCCTAAAGACGCTACGTCGCGACCCACAGGTTAAAAAACACTGTAGTATAGTATAGTCTTAGTCACGTAATATGAAGTTACGAAACTAAACTCAAAAAGACGTAAAACATAATATCTTCATAACATCTTCAAGAACACATAATATAAGTTCTTATATAAGTCTAGGATATATCTATAAAGCCTTTGGAAGCTTTGAGATGAACCCACCTGGTATTGAGAGATTTTCTATATCCGCTCGTTTTCCTTTATGCCACGTGCAATTTTATCCGCCTCTGCCGTTATGAACTTTAACGATAGTTTAGTGTGGACAGGATCTCAATAATATTCTAGAATTTAGCCTTGCATAGATATATTTTCTGGTTAAAAGAACATATCTTGCGGAATACTTCGGGAGATCTAACTGTTGTTATGGCCGATTTCAAGATATTTTACAAAAGAGTAAATATGTGAATCCATAGACTGCTGAAATCATAAAACTGACTTTTGCTGTAACATTGACTCGACCTTGAGACGTAAAAATAGATTTCTAAATTGATATCTCTCTAGATCTAGTAGTATTGCTGCTAGCACAGTGAGTCCTCATCAACAACATGGTTGGCACCCCGTTAATGATTCCCCTGGTATTGCTAGCGACTGCTTACCATCAGGTGGGCCGTATGCTTGTGTGCCACCTTAGTGGTATATAAAAAAAAAATAGACTAGTATTTTGGAAAACCAATTTAAATAATCTATTGTGTAATTAGCATGGTTGATTTATGTACATTTTCAAAGTTTACCAAGGAACAGACGTATAGGAAGTTACTTAGGTTGTCTGTCCTGTCATCATTCACCATACTTTTATATGTATAGATATGTAGGTATTTCCTTGTGAGATAAACGATAAATGCTGACATTACTATAATATTTTTATCTGTATAGCATGTTTATTCAAATTAGTATTATCATATACCAATAATTTTAAATTAATTTCATAAAATATCGATCCATATAATTTTATCGTTTGATCGGACATCATTTTCTTGGTTCCTTTAAGAAAATGCAGCTGACTCGGAACCTCGATCTTACATCTCCTATTAATATATACTTACTATTTTTATTAATATCAGAGCCCATTTTGGCTCTTTGATAACATCCAAGGCTCTATCAGCTTCTGTCAGGTAATTACTAGGATGTCTTTTAATGAAATCGAACTTTATATCAATACAGGCTAACTTACAAAATAGCTTATCACACGAATATAATCAATAAGAATGTTAGTAATTCAATAACTATTAATATGCTTAACAGATTCTATTGAAATTTGGCATACCTATATACAATATAGAAATATTATGTGTACTAATAATGCTTGCACATTACCACACAGCTCCATCTGGCCCCATACTAAGCAAAGCTTGTACTAGGGGAACCAGCAGCTGATATAATATTATAATTATACTTTTTTTTTGTAAATACATACTTAATATAATACATAGCAAAAACCCAGATGCAAGGTAAACATTTTACACAAGTGTTTGCCCCGGCGGGAATCGAACCCGCGACATCTAGCTTAGCGGTCAGATATACTAACCACTACGCCAGCGATTTCTATATGGTCCATGGTCTTGAAAACTTTGGTTGGTTGGAATGGTTCGTAGCTTGCCACTGGGAGTCAAGTAGGTACCCGATTTGGTTCTCGCGACAAGGTCTGTTACATTGGGAGTAAAATATACTCTGGGGCTACCCGCGTCATTGCTATACCTATAATGTATTTCCAAAAGTAGGTATATCTCGTAGACTTAATTTTACTATTTAATAAAGTGATTTTTTTTTGGTATTTCTCATAGACATTAAAATATTAAAATCAATAAATAATTCAAGTTTTTTTATATGAAGAACTGTTACTTCATACAAAACTATTTACAAAATACAGAAATTAACCTACCTACTTATAGATAAAAGATCCGACTCAAACCAGAAACACGCGGGAGCGTGCCAAGAATGCTGGCAGCATTGCCAATGGATAGCAATGCTGATTCTCTGAGCGAGATATGTTCCAGCACGCTTGTCATAGAAGGCCTCAACCAGCCGACTCGAGACCTCTTTAAAAAGCTGAAGAGCATCCGGGCCCCAATGTTTTTAATACCAAAAGTCATATTCCTAATTAGGTAAGTACTGTAAGGCTACAACCTCCTTCTATAATTATAAAAATAATGTTAAACAAAAAGCTAAACAGTGTTTAATTACCTAATCAGTTTCTATACGCATGATATACGCGCTTACGCATGTTATGCTAATGGATAGATTAAAATTAATTAGGGGACAAATTTTCAAGTTGATTTAGTTTCGACGATACTGGAATTAATATGTCTATTTTAAGTTAAACGGATGGGGCGCCAACAGCTTCTTGCCAAATTAATCTTGTTTTTTTATACAATATTAAACTAATTTCGATAAATCAGGGATTAATTGGGATTAAAAACTTAGTCATATTTCTTTAGAATAATTTTAATCAGTATAAAAACTAATCAAGATAAAGCCATAGATAGAGGATACGATCAAAGAGCACTTTTTAATATCTACGTTCTAGCTTCATTACTTGTAATATAAAATGTTATCATAGATCAACTGGATTTTATTTTAAATTTGAAAGAAGGGTTTTAGAAGCGATTATGAATTATTTTCAGTCATTTAATCTCCTAATAAGATGTTTTTTCTATTGATTATCAGAATTGATGTTCAACAAATACTGACACCTTCATTTTTTTCTGATATTGTATGCCATGTTATGTAACTATATTGTATTGACAGTAACAGTAAGGTAAATTACGTTACGAGCTTTACGGTGAAGGAAAACATCGTCAGGAAACCTGCATACGTCAGAGAAGAAATTAAAAGGACGTATGTCGTGCCTAAGCGACGTCGACGGACTCACCATCTGTCACGTTGGCACCAAGTTATCTACGATGGTAAATGCCTAACTTCAGGGACCCATGTTGGAAAACGTAAATATATAAATGTAGTTTCTTTATATTTAATTGCAGTAGATGTTCAAAATCATTTGGAAATCACAGGGCCATACAGTTCGCAAGATTAATGGCATATTTTTCTAATAAAGATACGATACAATACGATTTACAACCCGATAGCAATCAATTTTACAATAAAATATTTACTGTTGCTATCTCACATTGTACACAGCTTTATATGATGTTAAGTTTAATTAAAAAGCAGTAAAGGAGCCAGTTCATTATTTATAGACTACATATCACAATAATAAAACTGTAAATGAGCACTGCCTCTTATACTCGACTTTGCCAAAAATATTAGGCAAAAATTACTTGAATTGATGCCTCATAATTAGTTTTATTACTTGAAAAAAAATCAGTTCAATACTAGCAAGAACTTCATTCTACTATGCAATGGAAAACGTTACCTTCTAAATGTCAAAATTTTCATACGAATTCATGGCGTGTGGAAAAATATTTCTTAAACAAATTAAATCAAGGATTATGTTATACTAGCTGTTACACGCCACTTCGTCTGCATTTATTTGCAGACAAAAGATGGCCTTTATCCTTCGCCAGGATATAGTTTATCTCATTGTTAAATTTTATTACGATCCGTTCAGCCGCTTAGTCCCGAATAGGTACAATTTCAAACTATTTTCCTTAGCGGATGCCTTGGAGTAATAATAGGAATCCACCTATCACTTACCATACTAATATTATAATAAATGCGAAAGTTTGTGAGTATGGATATCCATCCATATGTTTGTTACTCTTTCACGCCATAACTACTCAACGGATTTGGATGAAATTTGAAACACAGATAATTTAAAACTTGGATTAACGCATAGGATACTTTTTACATCGGGAAATGTTTTTATCCTGGGAAAATGTTTTTATCCCGGGAAAATTTTAGGTTCCTCTGATATTTTAAGCTCAACGCGGACGTAGTCGCGGGCAGAAGCTAGTGCGGCATAATTATATTATCTACTGTATATTCTGTATGGATGATACTAGCTTCATATAAAATAAATAGTTTGAAGTAGTGTAATTTAATTCATTATTCCACACGAGAAAAAATAACAAGGGTCGTAATAGACAAAATAGATAAAATTAAAATTTAGTACTAGATCTGATTAAAATTGCTTTTAATTATCGTAAATTTTAACAGAAAAGGCCATTTTAATAAATGGTTTCATTTATATGAGAACAAAACTCAACTGAATATCAAAATATCTATGTGAATCGACTACAGAACAATCCAATATATTTCCCGCTTATCTTGTTTATCTTACTTTGCCGTTCACCTTACATAATTATTTTCCAAATTTTGTATCGAGCATGTTTGAAATACGATATCGCTTCGATTTACATATAGTTAATAATTTATCAATCGATTATAATCGATAAAATATATTTTTTCTTTACGTTAAGAAACCAAGTGAATATCACAAGATATGATACAGACGGATATAAAACCAGAGATGGTCCCGGAGCTGGCGTGTACAGAAGGATTTCATCAATCCATGGGGACGACACCATCAATATTTCAGGCTGAAACCTATGCAATAATTGTTTGCGCAAAAGAAATACTAGACAGACAAATTAAAAATATCTATATTTGTTATATGGTTTTCCCATTAACATTGGAGCCGCCCTACTGGGGACTGTACCTCAACTTTACAGAAGACAGTGTGTGAAGACAGAAGACCGCAGTGAAATAACGCTACTTGATGTAGTGTTGTGTTTCTGCGGTAAGTAGGGTTGCCAGTGCTTCACGACAATCGCTGGGCTAATAGTAAAGTTGCTAACACAATGAGTCCCCATCAGCAACATGGTTGGCACCTCGTTAGTGATATCCCTAGTATTGCTAGCGGCACTTATTCAATAGCGATTACGTTGCAACAACATAAAATATGGCGGTTTTTATGCTGTCTACTCTATAATAATAATAATGTTGGGACATTATCACACAGCGCCATCTGGCCTCAAACTAAGCAAAGCTTGTACTATGGGAACCAGTAGCTGATATAATACATATATACTCTTTTTCTGTACATTTATACTTATAATAAAATTCGAAACACCCAGACGCAAGGCAAACATGACAAAACATGATTGTGCCGCATTGGCCCCACATTATCGTGTATGCCCAATTATAATGATTGCCTTGGCGGGAATTGAACCCGCGACCCCTAGCGTAGCAGTCAGGCATACTAACCACTAGACCAGCGGTGTTGTCACATCGTCAGTTTTGGTTACTAATGTCAGAATTTTGATCTAAAGATGGCGTCATAACGACGTGTTATCTCTAATGGTCGGCGTTGTCTAATATTTGCATTTAAATGTCATTTAATATGTTTATTGTTCTTCTTCTTCTTCCTAAGTATGGCAATCAATCCCTTCAGGGACTATTTTTGCCAGTGTCGAGTATTAGAGAATTTTCATGTTGCAAAATTTCTCGTGTTTGCCGCATTAAAATGCCTAGTGTCATGCATTCTAACGCCCAATGGAGTTTCTGGAGACAACCCACGGCAGTAGCAGATCTTAACACGCCTTTAGATTAGAGGTAACCTATTGACCAAAATGATAAATCACTTAACCCAAAAGTCGTATTATGGCATTATTTCCAATGCTCCTATAAATCAGTCACTAAATGAAACTTTACTGCACATATCGACACCAAAAATACACATTAAAGATCACTATAACACAATTTACGACACACTGGAATAAAATCTCAACCGCTCCGCCTGATTCCCGCCAAAAACTCATGTATATTGTTACGCAACAAATGGCAGAATCTGTCAGTCGTAAACAAAAGAACTATTACAGACGAACGCGATTATCAAGTTGACATTTAGTTTTAGTAGGTATAATAATACATTTAAATATACGAATAAAGTAATACAATTAAATATACGAAATGTACTGCTTCCAAAAATCCATATAAAACTGTAAATCTGCTGTGGCTGTTCAAATAAGATATTTAAAAAAAAAGCGGAATAGGGTAATAACATAAAGTAACTGAATCCGAATTTATGGTTTTTGAAATTCTTGTATGTTTTTATGATTTTACGAGTATCATTTATAAGATAACTACTATACCGATTACTATACCGATACTATACGATATAATGCGGTTTTGACTGATCGAATGGTTGAGGTCCAACTTAAAAACTGCTATACTTTTTATCCCGGGATATCACGGGATTCCTGAAAGATACGGGATTGACAGCTTAAATGGCAGTTTTATGCTAATTACATGTGGCCAATGTCGCGAACGGTTTATTAGTAATATACATCATCCAAAAAAATCAAGGGTTTCTCACGGGATTCGGGATTGGAGCAATTTTTTTTAAAAACACGATAAATTGCTGCTACGATGAGTTGCTGCATAAATCATGATCTTTCGGTATCATTACGTAAATAACAGACAGTAAGACTAATTTTAAATGATATTCTAAAGTTAATTGGAGCTGAAAGAAGCCGAGCTCCCATGGGGTCCAGGGGCGAAGCCACACTCACAAACATAAATTAACATGTGTTATTAATTGTGTGGTGTTGCTATAGTAAAACACTAATGAGTTGCCATCCCATTCGTTGATGAGAACTCACTGTGCTAGCAGCATTAGTAATGCACAGTGAGTACCCATAAAATCCTCGTGGAGTACTGGCAACCTTACTTACCGCAGAAACACAACACTACATCAAAGTAGTGTTTTTTGACTGCGGTCTTCTGTAAGGTCGTACAGTCCCCAGTCAGGCGGCTCCAATATTAATGGGGAAACCCACGGGATATCCCAATTCGCCCTACCTCTCTTGAGTACGCTTGTACGCTACATTTTAAATCGGTACTTAATATTATAAAGATTAAATTCCTTTAATGTTTAAAATTTGATCTATAATGAAAGACAAAATTATTTCTATGAGTAGCTTGTATTGAAATATTTTTCTAAAGAGACGTCTTATAAGAGAACACAACGTGGATAAAATTTGAGATATCTATATACGAGTACGTGAATTATTAAATTGTATTTTTAAACTATGGGAAAGTTAATCGGAATTGGCTTCCGAAGTCCGGTACCACCATAACTCGCTACCGAAGATCTATAAATCAGAGGTTACTCCATATTAATTTGCTCGCGTGTAGCCTTGCGACTGAACACACTGTCCCATATGATTAACTGGTGTGCCAGGAAATATATTCATTTAAAAAGGTAGATTTATTTATCGACAGATGTCGCTGTGATATTGTTTCCTATGACATACGAGTAAACCGTGGGATTTTAATCATAATATTATCAAGACATAATTTTCTGCTAGAACTTAGATTATAATATTCAGATAAGGTCTGTACCGTAGAATCAACTTGTGTACAAACATGGGTTTCAGTTCCTTACCAGCATATTACGTTGAGGCCGTTAGCCTTAGGTACTGCCATAAGAATGAGTAATATATTCTTATGGTATGCGCGGCGGGTATGATTCTTTCCAGGGCAAACATTTAGTTAGTTATGTAATATAAATGTATTGACGAGACCGCTTGTCTAGTGGTAAGTGACTGCTACGCTAGAGGTAGCGGGTTCGATTCCCGCCGGGGCGAACATTTATGTGACAAACATGTTTGCCTTGCGTCTGGGTGTTTGGTATGTATTGTACGTATTTATTTACAAAAAAAGTATATAAGTATTGTATCAGCTGCTGGTTCCCATAGTACAAGCTTTGCCTAGTTTAGGGCCAGATGGCGCTGTGTGATAATGTCCAAGAAAAAAAAATGTTCACAAAAAAAACACATTTAAATATTCTATCTAATATATTGTACATACAAAAAATTGCTATGAAATGTTCTATTAGCTGATACTGTATAAGTTGTTTAATTCGGGGCCAGATGGCGCTGTGTTATAATTTCTGAGCATTATAAAACTATTAATATTATTGTTCCCATTTTTTTTTTTTTGAAATATTTATAAACATTTTTTATTAAAAACAACTAACCTAGAGAGCCACCTGTAGTGACTATTATTATTATTATTATTATTATGTAACTACCTACTCGAACGGAGTAAATTTACAAATACATAGACGAGCGTACTGCGGATACAATAAATTTGAAGCGAGGTTTGCATCACCATATTTAATTACGATTGCGTGATTTGAAACGGCTACTGGCGGCGAAGATACCAGTTTGTGATTGTTTAGTTTTGTTTGCAAGCACTTGTGTGAGTTGCAACTTCGCTACAGGGCAGGAATGGCGTGGCATTTGAATTTAACTAGCTGTTAGTTAAGGCATCAATGATATTCTGTGGAGAAATGGTGACAAACGACCGCATCGCATCAACGCGTGAAATTGTAATGATATTAGTTTTTTTTTTTTTGATACGTTTTTATTAGCTTGATCTATGTATGAGTGTTTGAATTGGAATTTTAACGTCATATTCACCGGATTCAGGATGAATTATTATTTTAAAAAATACATACGTTCGTAAATAAGGTCCGATGACACGGCAGAGCATTAGTATTGGTTACGATAAATAAAGTAAATGTTGAAACGTGATTTTAAAGTTTAATTTATTATTATTTAATTAGATACTAAGTCACAAATTAAGTAGCTATTTTAGTGGCACAATAAAACGTTGCATAAATACCAATAGTAGGTTAATGTCATTTATCAGAACAAATAGTTTTATCTTGCAGACTGGTAGCGTGGAAAGCACTTACTATGCACTGTCTCTCAATCGGAGATAAAATCTAGATCAATTTAACAATTTCCTAGCGTGAATAATTACTCCGCTTGTCCGTGTTGAATAAATACTATAGTTATAAATGGTTGATGTTTATGTTAATTAGCCTGGGATATGCCACTGTAGCTTAGAATAGGGTGGGTTGCACCATTGAAACTTAATCATGGGTAAGCCAATAGTTTTGTATAAAATTTCTTATATCTCAAATGATCACACCATCACAGGTGATAATTTAGACCTTCATAAGTGCCATCCCATTAGGGCGTAAACTGAATAAATAACTTTTAAATTTTATATGATCGGAAATTTAAAAAATGCCAGTGTTTTTACTGTCAATGATATTTGTAGATGTAATGAAACTACAAAAAAAACAGCGCTCATGTTTACATATTTCATTTGCTCTCAAAATTGTTGTCAAATGTGCAGTGTATTTTATTATTTTTGGTTATTAACATTACCTACCGATTCAACATTTTTTATTACTTTCTTGAAGTAAAAGGTTACCAAACCTAGGTAAGCAATGAGAAAGACATTGTTTTTTATGTTAAGGAAACAACATTATGTCACCTTAATTTTGTTTGTAGTGTGTAATATACTTTTGTGTAATATACTAATCAAGGTGTTGGTAACCTTAACATCTTAGCATTTTAAATATTAAGGGTATGTAGATCGTTCTCACATAGTTTTTTATGCACATATTTATTTTTTATACCACTAAGGCGGCATACAAGCTTACGGCCCATCTGATGGTAAGCAGTCACCGTAGCCTATACCCGCTAGCAATACCAGGGATATCACAAACGTGTTGCCAACCCCGTTGTTGATGAGGACTCACTGTGCTAGCAGCATTACTACTAGCGCAGCGTATACTCGTGAAGCACTGGCAACCTTACTTACTGCAGAAACACAACACTACATCAAAGTATTGTTATTTCACTGCGGTCTTTTGTAAGGTACAGTCCCCAGTCGGGCGGCTCCAATACTAATGGGAAAACCCACGGGAGATCCCAATTTGCCCTACCTCTCTTAAACCTACCTACATTGAGAAAATGCAATTGTTTTTTCGTGTATAGGTACTTAAACCGCGAGGCCGTCAGATCCTGCTATAGTTGGGATAAGTTAAATGTACTTGCATAATATATTATCAATTTTGTTAATTAATAATTACCGCTGTTTTCTATGTAAACGTTTATTAAGAATTATTGTGTAAGTAAGTTTTCGTGTTTCGTTTTAATATGTCAATGCGATACTTTATGCCACCGAGGAAATGTTAGTGATAAGATAGAAAAAAGGTCAGTTGTTTTTCACCTACATATTGTAGCAGATTAAATTATTAATTTTGAGGGATTAGTTAAATTATACAATTAAACAACTTGGCAAAACCTTCAAATAAAAGGGTATTTTGCTTCTTTCTAGGTACATAAGGTTTTAAGATCACTTAGCGACTCAACACAATGTAGCCAATTCTATTGCAAAAAATTACAAAACTAAACTAATTTGACAGTGCTTAAGGTATTGCCATCCTTATTTAACCCCGTACATGAGAAAGGGATAGCAAGATTTGAAGAACTGACAAATTATTTTAGATTGGTAATTTTGTACAATAGAATTGGCACCAATATCTCAGGAAGTAAAAATACATTTCTAAACTATGTGTACTTACGTGGTCGAAAAAAAAAACATAAATAAATAGCAATAAATTGAAATTATTGAACAATAAAAATGAGAAAATAATTTCAACAGGTGATCAATTTAATTCCTCGTATGGTGTAACCAGGCTCCGACCGAAGGGTAAATCCTCGACCTCTCGCAAGACTAATGTTCGCGCCGGGCGCTACTCGCAGCATTGTGCTTTATTTGTTTTCGCTAATGTGTACTAACTCTAATTACACTCAGACACTTCTATGAATGTAGGGTTGGGATTCAAGAGATAACTAAAATTTTTATTGGTATTGTTTTTTATTTGCTGTATCAGATGTTTGCTATTATTAAAACCGGGTCAGACTAGTTGCCAACCCCTCAATGGTTTGAATAAAAGAAAGGTAAGCGATATTAAAGAAACAACATTTATAGTTAGGTTCTCATTATTTAAGAAAACACGATCCGAGTGCGTTAAAAAAAACATAATTAATATATATAAACATATAATCTATAGCTAAGGCTTCGTGACGTCATTTTCAATTAACTAAACAAATTTTTTTTTTGTTAATTTTACTGTTATTTTAAAGTTATTAGCAAATCAGAGATCATTAAAATCGGTCCAGCCGTTCTTGACTTATGAATGGTGATTGGCGGCCCATTCACGGTAACGTTAAAAAACATTAGCAAGCTATGGTATACCCTTACTACCCCACCCTTACTATTATACTTTTGATAACGTTAACGTGGTGAAGAGTATTTTCAGGGTAGGTTGGCAGACGAATAGCGGAACATTTCACTTTTCTTTTTCACATCTTTTGCTTTTCCCACATTCAATAGTCTCTTCATAGATGCCCGCCGATCCAGGGCTCTTTAACTTTCCGTCACTGACCACTTTATTAATTTTAGTTTAGAAAGTTAGTGCAGTCTTGGCTTCTGATTATCCCGTAATATATCGACTAAGTTGCCTAAAATCTAAAAACTCATTCAATATATTCAATATTCTACGCGAGTGAACCAAGCTTTCTAATACAATAAATCTCATCCCTTCACATGTTAAAGGTCAGGTCAGGTCAAGTAATATTAAGTGTACACATTTGACATTTATTAAACACCTTATCAGTATCAAAGCCAATAATTATAAGGTATCTTGTCTGTTTAAGTGATTTTCTATGTTAGCGATATCTCGAGCTTGTTAAATGTAATTTAACAAATGTTCTCTCCGGTGTTTACAGTAGTGAGTAAGCGTAGGAATGAGTCAAGCTAGCGACGCTGTTTCTTTAATTCAATAGCATAGTAAATCCCCTTTTTAAAACTACCCTTTTAGTAAACTACCATTTTAGTAAATACCCTTTTTGTAACTTTTATAAAATGTGCATAAAAATTGATTCGTGCAAGAAGAAAATAATTCGCTTTTTAGGAGACGACAAATACTGGTTCTTAGTCTGTATGTAGGTATTGGGTGTAAAGTGTCCTGCTAATATAATAAGCCCTCTTTAAGAGGGTAGGTTGAAGAAGGGGGACAATTAAGGCTCTTAAAGCCTGGAAATATTTGAGCACGAAACTTATTCAGCGAATTTAAACTTTCTACAAGTTGAATACTTTAAACTAGTATAATACCCACTAAAATATCAAATTGTCGATAATATGGTGACATGATTTTTATTCTTCTCAGCGAAATTTACGTGTTACATTATATTGGAGTTGCAACAGTTACACCGAAATGAGCTCAGCTCAAATGTATCATCATAATTTTAAGATATATTTTTTATTAGAGTGGATTGGAGCTGGAGGTTGCCAGGAATGCCAGCATTGCCACGCTGGATAGCAATGCCGATTCTCTGAGCGAGATATGTTCCAGCACGCCTGTCACGGCCTCAACCAGCCGACGTGAGATCTCCTTGAAAAGCTGAAGAGCATCCGGGCCACAGGGACCTAGAGTTTCAACCGCAAATGCAGAAAATATGTGCCCTGGACCAAGACATGCATATTTTCGGCGCTTAAGATTTTATTAGTTTACGAGCGAAATTAAAATTTAATAAAAAAATAAATTGGCAACCCTATAAGATTTAACGCCTCGGTTAGAAGTCGCGTTCCGTTGGTGTTGTTTCCATCCCTAATTAGGAGTCCTTAGGTGTTGGTATCCCTGTCTCTCGATTCTGGAACGTGTTTCTAAATACCTTTGTTCAATTAACTATCGCACGTTTAGTGTGTACTGTGATAATGTATGTAAATAGGACTGGTACCGTTTTATTCTTTTTAAAAGATTTATAAAGAAGTGTCCAAAAATATATACAACTAGCTTTTTCCCCGCGACTTCGCCCGCTAGCAATATAGTATACTATTAACCGTTTTCCCGTAGAAATGAAGCATTTTCCCGCGGTAAAAAGTAGCCTATGTTCACCAGGGACAATGTCGGCTTTTAATAGTAAAATAATTTTTCAAATCGGTCCAGTAGTTTCGGAGCCTATTCAATACAAACAATCAAATCTTTCCTCTTAATTTATTAGTGTAGTTTATGCGATTGTGAGAGGAGGAAGCAGGAAGGCCAAGGTATAAATTTATACCTAGTTCAAATAACCAAATATATGTATATATATGTATGGAGATTTGACTTTGCGTCTGCGCCTTCGTCTCTCCCTATAGATTAATATTCTCGATCTTTAAAAAATATCGCATTTTCTTCTCAGTTACCAGGGGCAATACTTTAAGTACCAAAATTCACCAAGATCAGCTCAGCCATTGCAGTTACTATCGCATTTTTAATAATTAAATAATGGTTGATTGATTTACATCACACATACAATTTTGGTCTGTAGGTACTTCTTTGTTTACTAGTAGGTACCTACATATAAGAGTAATAAGAAGAAGTGCGCGTAGGCCGCACTGACAAAATACATAACTATGTATACAACAATGATTAATAAACAGCAATGAATAAGCCACCTTGCCTACAATTATCCAATAATGTGTGTCACAGACAGCCATTACTTTGCATTCATTTCGAGTCCACCAATCAGATGCTCGATCGCACCTCCTTTAGTTTCCTTGGCCAATGAGAGCCGTTCATTTGAAAAACAATAGAACATAAAAAATACGTCACGCACGTCCGCGCAAGAGTCGTGACTAAATAGTTCGTCTATTGTTTTGAATAGCGATGACTAACCAACCAAAGATTTAGTTGTTCAATGCATTTTGAACCTTGTGTGATAGATGAGATATATTAGATTTGCTCACGCTTCTGCGGCGGTGCAACTTTATAGATAAATAAATATAATTACATCCTCCCGAAAGGGCTCCAGAAGCTAATGAGATGGCAGATGAAGACCAGTCAAAACCTACTTCTCACAACACATTAGTCAAATATTTCCAGGTGAAAACCAAGCAAAGCCGTGAGTAAAACTGTTGTATCCGAGTGTATTAGGTCTATATTTGTATGTGCCTTGTGACTAGGTCGTTCTCTCCACATTGTACCTACAAATAAATTTACACTTCCAGGCATACGAATTGTTTTATTAAAATATCATTCAAAGTTTATAGGAACTCCTTAAAAATATACAAACATAAACATATACAAACCTGCAAATACAAAACGCAGAAGCCGCATGGCAGGATTTTTTTATCAATTTAATATTTAATAAATAAAAAAAAAAAAAAAAAAATTCACCCCTAGAATCTGTATGCACGCAGAATACCAACCTAATCAATTCAAAACTTGAATGTTGTACAATTAATAATGAATACCAACATTACAAACACAACATTACACGGACCGCCTCATATCACATACCCGTATGTGCTGTCAATATATCATGCAGCATTAGCATATTCACTATCTTTAATTTATAAACACGCACGCGTACTGTTGGACTTACATACAAGTATTGCGTATATACGCACACAATTTAGACACGTAAATATCTATAAAATTGCATTTGTTTTAAATGGGTTACCTCCATGATAGACCTAGACGCGCGTGTCCACTACAACAACAAAGGCTTAAGTAGTAATTGTTACTTTCCCTTGTGAAGGGACTAAGGCCTAAGGCCCTGACCCTATATGTACCGTCTGCAATTATTGACGATTCAATTTCCTAGTTTTATCTGATCCTAGGCCGTACGTGCTACTCTCAGATTAATTTAACGCCATATTTTATTAAAGCAGCAGTCACACCACGCCGATTCCGCTTTATGGTAAATAATAAACGCTCAGGTGTGTTCAACCTTTCTGTATATTTTGGTTAAGTTAAGATTATGGTTAGAAAGTGTAGGTTTTTCTGTGGAACGGTTTCTGGCGAAATTTATAACTCTGTTGCTTGCGCTAGGAACTGTCATTAGCACAACGCTATAGAACGGTATAATGTGCGAAGTAATGTTTATATAATTATAGCCGTTACCTTATTAATAAACGAGCTGTAGCTACACAAGCTTTGCTATGGCAAAAAAATCTTTGAACAAAAAAACATCTTTTCATTATGTTCCCAACAGCCACTAAACAAAAGAAAAACGAAAAATGATTCACAAACAGAAGAAAGTTGAACTTTACAAATTTGTCTTTGCCTATATTCAAGAACAATGAAAGTTTTGTACGGATTTGATATCTATACAATTATACAGAGGAAATATTTGTATGTTTGTATTGAATAGGCTTCGAAACTACTGGTCTGATTTAAAAAAATCTTTCACCGTTAAAAGCTACATTATCACTGCCCGCCCCGGCTTCGCACGGGTAGACAAAAAAATTGAAAAATATCTACCCTTGCGAAGCCGGGGCGGGCCGCTAGTTTGCAATAAAATATCATTTTTTAAGCAGGAGATAAGGAGACCACAATTTTTATCCATACTAAGGGGCTGTGTATATGGTTGAAAATCATCGTGCTATGACAATTTATCTATAATTTTCCCACCAATGTCACAGCGCTAGAGGAAACAATTTGTAACGGGCCCTAGATGAGTAGAGTCGGATGCGGCGAAGCGTTGGTCATCACTCATCTTGAGCGCCACCGATTAATATAAGTACAATAATAATAGACTATGCCTCGGTCTTATTAAGAGTAAAGACTGAATTACGTTGGACAGCAGTCTAGAATTGTGACTATATGTATGTAAAATATATATTTTTTTAATATACTAGCGACCCGTGCCGGCTTTGCAAGAGTTAGACAAAACCTAAATGAAATACATGAACCGTTCCTCTTTAAACACTTTATCCATTCCTGAAAACTGCATCAAAATTCGTTGAGTAGGTACCTAGTTAAAAAGATTTAAAAGATGTTCTATAATAAGATAGTAATATTTTAGTCGTTGTCGTTGCACGTATTGCTGAGTTGCAATGTAATTATTTCTACGGTCCACCTGATGGTAAGCAGTCACCGTAGCCTATAGCCGCAGCAACACCAGGGATATCACTAACGAGTTGCCATACCTGTTGTGGATGAGGACTCTCTGTGCTAGCAGCATTTCTACTAGCCCAGCGTATCCTCGTGGAGCACTGGCAACCTTACTTACCGCAGAAACACAACACTACATCAAGGTGATGTTATTACACTGCGGTCTTCCGGAAGGTGCAGGTACAGTCCCCAGTCGGGCGGCATCAATATTAATGGGAAAACCCAAGGAGATTCCAATTCCTCCTACGTTTCTTATTGCTCGCTATAATGTTTCTAAAGTACGTACCTTTGAATATAATCAAAGCTACGTACGTTAAAATGTAAAAAAAAAGCGTATGATACCCCTGGTGTTGCTGGCGCAATATACGAGCTATGTCTGTGTTCTAACAAATGATTTATCTTAATGCAACTTCGAAAAGAGTATTGATACGTTTCAAAAGCTAATTGTTTATTTATTAATGGACTTTCTATGTATTTTGACGTTGTTTTATTTATCATTTCATATAATATTGTGTGAGAATGTTTTGGAAACAGCGTGGGAGCCAATAGGAGCTAAATAGTAAACTACGTAGGATGTCCCATATTCTTTGTCGTACAGCTTTTTTATCCAGAAATAATTTACATTACAATCAACATTTGTACTTAAAAAGTGTCCATCAGTGCCGGTAGCAGGAACATTGTCGACAACGTTTTCGTATCGCCTTCTACTATTTTTGTATTGAAAAATGAACAGCGCTGCGGCGGTGAAAAGTGGAACTAAAAATTAGTATGACAATTTTGACATTTCGCGAGTTACGTTTTCGAATACGTTGTCGACAATGTTCCTGCTACCGGCACCGTTCCAAATGTTATGAAAAAAATGATCCGTCCATGCGTGGTTTTTCATAAGGGTCGTCAACGCGCGAGTGATACCCCTGGTGCTGCAAGACTTGCAAGCGTCCATGGGCTACGGTAACCGTTTACCATCAGGCGGAACATTTGCTTGGTTTAAACACCTCGTTGTATAAAAAAAAAGAGATACTTTTGTTCAAACTGTCCCTTTTAACCATTACACAAATATATAGAATGGATTTCGAGGTGGAGTTTCAAAATAAAAATTCGCATTCTGGTGTTTTTGGTTGCATTAAAATATTGTACTCAACACACATACTCACAGAAGTAATTTTCCTTTGCACATATTATCTCGGTTGCAGCGGAAGAACCACCCCACAGCAAAAAAGTACGAGTAAGCAAGCCGTGTGGCAGATCACTAATATCGAGAACAAAGCAGACTATAATCAAGTAGTGCGAAATTAAATTTTTTTCGCCTTCTGTAAAGACGTGTTTCCGTAGTTCATATTTACAGACAAAAATAAAAAGGCTAGTCGACATCACAGGAGACCGAAGAGGTGGCAGCTACCTCGGACAAAGAATTGGTCTTGCTATTCAGAGGGGGAACGCTGCCAGTATCTTCGGAACCTTGCCTAAAGGGACTCCTTTTAATAATATATTTTAATTATTATGTTATATTTTTTAAGGTTTTTAGTTTTAGGTTTAGTTTTAAATTTAAATAAATATTATTATAGACAGTTCATAGTAAAGAAGTTATTATCAAAACAGGGCTACTCAACATAGCTGCTTGAATTATAAATTAAAAACAGAGCAATTCAAATGAAATATGCGCGTAGTTTCGCGCTGATGATCCAATATGGCGGGGCGGTAACAATGAATGAAGTTTGCGCGGGCGTCGCTCGCAGAGCGCACCTGTGGCGGCTTGCACGCGATATTATGATGCGGTTACATTGACCAGCAGCGCCTTTCTACAAATAACAGCGGCTGATCTTATAGCAGGGATTAAAATCCATACGAATAATAAAAATGTGATAGTAGCTCTGTTTGTTTGCCACCCGTTCACGACTGAAACTTGGCAATGAGATAGAAATTTAAACATGTAATGCGTGGGCCTGGCGTAGTTTCTACAAAAACAGTGGCTGATCCTATAGAGGGGATAAAATATATACCAATCTACTCTGACTCTATACTAATATTATAAAGCTGAAGAATTTGTTTGTTTGAACGCGCTAATCTCAGAAACTACTGCTTCGTATTGAAAAAAAAAAATGTGTTGGATAGTCCATTTATCGAGGAAGGCTTTAGGCTATACTAGCTGCCCGCCCCGGCTTCGCACGGGTAGAGAAAATCATTGATAAATGTTTACCCGAGCGAAGCCGGGGCGGGCCGCTAGTGTATGATAAAATGCTAGTAAAAAATCTTGAGGAAGGTTTAAAGTATAATTTTGTTCAAGCATTGTATAAACCCATGCGAAACCGGGGCGGGTTGCTAGTATACCTACTATAGTCCTGAAACGTGGGTAGTCGGAAGGACGTAAATGCAGTTATTTCGATAATGCAGCGTAACGATTGTCGATCAAATCCACAATGAAGAGATTCGTAAAACAACTCTTTTTTTTAATCCACCAAGTTGGCACACGAGCATATGGCCCACCTGATGGTAAGCAATCACCGTAGACTATAGCCGCTAGAAATACCAGGGGGGTATGACTAACGGGTAGCCAACCATGTTGTTGAGGAGAACTCACTGTGCTAGCAGCATTACTACTAGCCCAGCGTACCCTCGTGGAGCACTGGCAACCTTATTTATTTACGAAGAGGGTGTGAATCTCTTTATGACGTTAAAGAATAAAGCTCTCATGATATTTATTCTATACGTTGTCGTGTCTGGCATACCATTGTGAAAATACTAAGCTGAATAAACAATTCTCATTTCACTTTCAACACATTTTTTTTTACATAATGAAAACGCGTCCTAAGGTTCGGTGTACGTCGCTTGTGATTACTTGAAAACGGCCTCCGTTTAAATGATATTCCTTTTTTAAAACTCACCGTTCCTGTTTCAAGAACCAGTACCTACCTGCCATTATTCCCGCGTCTTCCTCATTTTGAATTTGGAACGGACAATGGCTTTTCGCGGTCACTTTGTTTTATTTTTATTTTTCCTTTTTACTTTTTCCAAACCAAATTGGGCCAGGTAAGTCATGCAAGCGGTTTGTCACTTAAAAGACCAGTAGTCGGTCAAAGCTCTTTTGTTGAAATCTTGCGGTTTCCAAATATGGGGGAGAGAACAATTCGTTACGTCGCCCGACATTTTTTAGTTTATTTCATCGTTGGCAAATTGCGAAAATTGTGGGTCTCAAACAGTTGCTAATTCCTGCGGCCACTTTGTTTCTTAAAGAGGTCTCTTTCAACTTGATAAACACTTATCTCGGTTAGTCTGTCTGTACAGTAAGAGGCTGTAAATTAAATAGATTATACATTCGGCGTAAAAGGGCCAGAACTGGTTTTTTATTGTGTCTCCGACAATTTCGATAAATTGTATTCTCTCTCGGCTCTCGTAAATTATGTTAAGTAATTTCATTTGAAAAATGTTTTAATCTGGGAGCT
Organism: Falcaria lacertinaria; assembly: GCA_951449985.1. NCBI lineage: Eukaryota > Metazoa > Arthropoda > Insecta > Lepidoptera > Drepanidae > Falcaria > Falcaria lacertinaria. The sequence goes on from OX602129.1 coordinate 6,212,734, forward strand.
TGTACATTAAACTTAAAAGTAAATAAATGGTAATGTATGCAAATTGTTACCTTAACAGAAGCTAAATTTTTAACTTATTCGAGCATACAAAAGAAGCTGATTGAAGTGCATCCACCCACAGATAAGAATCTCCCGGCGATTTTTCATAAACAATAGCCATTTTAATATCGCAAAAAGTGCAAGACCATAGGCTATTGATAATACAAAAAAATGCAATAATAAATTACCAGGCGGTGGGTAATAAACCGCGATTTGCTCCGGGCGACTCGAAGCGCTACCAGTACCGTGATACAGGTAAAAAAGAAATAAAAAAGGCTAAAAATAATACGCTTAATATCAAAGAAGGTGTACTTCGTTAATGCATGCGCTGCCTTGAGGCTCGCGTCAGTTTGGACATTGTTTTCTGGAATGCGAATTCAAAAAAGTTTGTGTTGTTCTTTTTTGAAATTCAAATTTTTATTTCGCCGAATTTGCTCGCCACTTGTTCTGGCGCATTTCGATGACATTGTTAGAGCTTCGATTTTTAATTATGTTTATATCTATTTTTATAGAAACACCTACTATCGGTTTGACATTTAAAAAACCAAACAATATGTAAAGCTGATAGCAACAGAAATAGGACCGAAGAGCTTGGAAATACTTAATTTATTACGGGTAGATAAGATTGCATAAATGTGGTAAGTAGCATAATATTGTTAGTGTCAATTGTCTTGTTCTCTTGTCTAAATAATAACATATCTTTGTTCTGTTCTTCATTCTCATATATATAATATAATATAAATATATAATATAATATATATTCTCATATATTCATCATTATGACAAGACCTAACTTGATTTAATTGCACTAAAATTTTATTTGACAGTTCCACGCTTAAATTTAGTGTAATTTAGAGTAATGATGTATGTCAAGAGAATTGGCAACTATAACTACATGATTGGTTTGAATTTAGAGAAGAATGAAACAAAAGAGGAATCCAAGTCAAGAGTGAATTGGCGCTCTATACGCTCTGCCTATCTCGTGAGGAACTTTGCGTGATGATATGTATTAAAAAATGTTATACATCCTCAATTCTGGTTCAAAAGGACACGTATCCAAAGCCGCATTATATACCTTCTTCATTTATTAAAATGTTTATAAGTGTTCTGTGATCCATCTTCACTGGTTTTGTATGTAAAATTGTTTGTTGTTATTTGTTGCTATAGTTTCCTTGTCAGTATGTGGTAAATAAACTTTCTATTCTCAGAGTTTTGTAAACTGGATACAAAATGAGCCTTATTTGGGGGAGGAATTCAGTTTGATCAGACAACTCGATATAATTAGTTGAATTCAGTGACCACAAAACTGAATTGTTTTAAGTATTACACTAACATAATCACACATTTTCCCAAGCAATTTGCAGGGAATAATTAAGCTGCACACACACGAGCAACACGGGTCGTGGCTGCGATTTGTCGCCAGTAACGAGCACAATGCTGCGTTTCGGTCGCGGGCCCCCTGCTGGAGCGCATTTGTAAGCGCTTGCGCATGGATAGGTTGGCGGCACACTGAGATAATCCGTGAGTTTTTAAAAATGATATCTATGATTTTTGATGTGTAAGATTTAACTCTCACTTTTCTGGAAGTGATTTTGTGAAAAATAATTATTGGAAGCCGGGAAAACGGTTTCAAATTTAACGAATTTGTCGCTAGCAGTGACGATTATTGTGCAAGTCTTTGGGACAAAAATAAAAGAAAGAGTTGTCAGTTGTTACACATGATATGCGACTACTGTATGTCTTTTTATTAATCGCAAATTTTAAATATTGTTATTATTTTTATAACTATGTTGTCTGGTAGGTATATGTTTTGTTGGTTGACTTAATATTAAAAAACTAGCTGCCCGCCCCGGCATCGCACGGCTAAACAAAATATTTGATAATGGTCTACCCATGCAAAGCCCGGGCGGCCCGCTATATTCTATATATTTTACATCATTTGAAGAGGATTAATTCTTTCGTACATATTTTTTGGGTAACTTGAACCGTTTACGCAGCGCACGCAACGGACAGAAGCTCGCAAATATGGATGATTTTCCCCGTTTTTGCAAAGTTTTTGACTGATGCTTCGCTCCTATTGGTCGCAGCGTGATATTATATAGCTAAAGCCTTCTTCGATAAAATGGACTGTCCAACACAAAAAAAATCAATTCGTACGAGTAGTTCCTGAGATTAGCGCGTTCATACAATCAAACTTTTCAGTTTTATAATGTTAGTAAAGATACATATAAAATTATATAAAATACCCATTGTGCCCCACACCTAAGCACACGTAGAACATATCGACGTTACGCCTAACTAAGCAACAAACTATCGGTTATCCATAACAGTTATTGTGTATTCTTTTGACAAATGCGCGCGGGCAGAGCTCGTTAATACCGCGTCGTGGTACATGCCGATTATTTGTCTTATTGTTTGCATTATGCGTGCGTGTGTACACTGACTTGGTCCTAGTTTATAGCTGTTAGTTGGTTGATCGATTATGTATAGTTAACTGAGGTGAAGTAGCGTTTCTTAAGGAATCATTCTTCTGTACTGCGTCTGCGCATAATTAACGAATTACTGAATTAAAATTTTGTTGACAGATGTAACTTATATTAATAAACAATATATAATAATTATTATGCTATCTTGCGTAAATTGTATAACGATCTCTTCATAAACCTGAACGTTAAATGTAAAAACCGAGCGAGACATAAGAGGTATGGCGAATTGGGATCTCCCGTGTGTTATCCCATTAATATTGGAGCCACCCGACTGTGTACTGTACCTCCTTACAGAAGACCGCAGTTAAATTACAGTACTTTGACTTAGTGTTGTGTTTCTGCGTTAAATAAATTTGCCAGTGCTCCACGAGGATACGCTGGGCTAGTAGTAATGCTGCTAGTACAGTGACTCCTCTTCAACAACAGGGCTGGCAACTCGTTAGTGATATCCCTGGTATTGCTAGCGGCTATAGGCTACGGTGACTGCTTACCATCAGGTGGGCCGTATGCATGTGTGCCACATTAGTGGTATAAAAAAAGAGATTAATAATATCAATATGGAAAAAGTATGGAAATAATTATTAAACGTCTTATACCGAATTTAACTCGATTTCACGATATTAACTTGAGAGCTGTATTTTTTTAACCGAGATTCTCGTGCTGCTGTTAGCGAGCTCCGTACAAACGAAGCATTCGAAATACACATCACTAGAACCTCAGCGTTCATAACCATTCAATTTACATTCCCGGCAACCGGAATGGTAGCAAAATTCAAATGGCAGGGGATAGACTGATCAGTCCAGGGATTACCATACGATTCCCATTGGGCTCACGTGCGTTCGTCAAGACGTTCCTCTGATCGAATCGCATTGTGGCGCCAATGAATAGATCGACCACCTCTATTGTAAGTTAATGTCCTGTATCGAGTTGGAGACGCATCAGTTCGGACAACGATTTTGTTGGGAAGAAAATATAATCGATATAATGTTGGGGTGCAAGACAGATGTAAAACAGTGTTCTAAAGCGTGTAAGCAACAATCCTTAGCGCGGGAGAAAACTCCTTTGAAACCCAGCACAAACATAAAATACCGCAAAAATTGGAATGAAAAATGTTTTTTTACTAATTACTTATTTCTAAAGATTTGTTTGCCACAGCGAAGCGATATAGTAATAACAATGCTTTTATAATATGCGTCACATAAGGTGTTGACGGTTTGCCGAGTCAGTGTGTCCGTCAAGTCGTCTTACAGGAATGGTGATTCCGCATCAACAGGAAGCCTGCCCTTTTGTTCTCGCATGCGATGATAAAAACGTCAGCCAGTGCCGCGGGGCGCGCATTGTCCTGCAACCAGTTTCTTTTTTGTTTCAAACTATGAATTTTGCACCGAGTTTTTGTCAGTTATACCTCATTGTTGAGGTGATTTTGTGAGTCGATGAGATCAATTCTCATTATATTGTATGTACTTTAATTATTTATTGAATGTTTTCGTTCAGGGTTTATTATTGACTTGAGAGGAACTTTTACTGCTTTTCAAGAATATATTTTGGTAAAATTCCACGGCTAAGTGCCGTGATTAGTACAGTTTACGCTCGTTAATTTCTTTCAGATTTATTATAAAATAAAATGTATATAACGGAACTGTTGTATATGTATTTATTGCGACATAAACCTATGGACGTTAGGAATACTTTTGCATCAATGTTTGGTATGTACATTCAAGTACATGAATATTATACGTATAATACGAAAATTATAATCTACGTCCTATTGCTATGCGGTCGAATACTAATATGACGTTTACAAAGTTTGAGACCCCACGAAACTATTTGAAGCGTCATCAAAGTAAATAAAAAATCACGTAAAATCGGAGGGAGGGTTTGATTGGCGTTTCAGTATTCGTCCATACGACTCAAAAAGTGTATATTGGATCTCCCGTGGGCTTTCCCATCAAAATTGGAGCCGCCCGGCTGGGGACTGAACCTCCACCTTACAGAAGACCGCAGTCAAATAACACTACTTTGATGTAGTGTTGTGTTTCTGCGGTATGTATAACCATACTCAATTGGCAACCGCCAGTGCTCCACCACGAAACGATTCGCTAGTATAAATGCTGCTAGCACAGCGAGGCCTCATCAATAACAGGGCTTGCAACGCGTGATTGCTAGCGGCTGTAGGTTGCGGTGACTGGTACCGTCAGGAGGGCCGTACACTTGTGTGCCAGCTCAGGCGTTTCGTAGATTCATGAAATGACCCGTAGCACCGTATTGTCTTCTATAATTCAATATTTGGATTTCTATTTGTGTGATGATCAAGAGTGAAGTAGCCCCAGGTACATGACTAATGAGTGGAACTTCAGTTTAGGAGGTGCAGATCTTGAAGCACGTCTGCCTATAGGTAGAGTGCATAAATTGTGGCATAGACAGTGCACCTGTGAAGTACAGCAGTGGCCGACCGTTGATTGCCGCATTGTGCCGCTCACAATAACTCGATTAGAGGCTGACCGTCGCCGGACATGCTACCGATGGGCGCAGTGTGGATAAGATGTTATATCTATATTTTTTTGAATTCAGTGTCAGATGTGCAAGCGCAGCACAACACCGAGGCAACTGGAAAGAGGGGAGAGAGACTTTGCCCAGCAGTGGGACAGCAACGGCTAGATAGAATAGAATATAATAGAATAGTGTCAGAAGTAATAATGTAACTCTAAAAGCCAGTAGAGCAGATAGATGCAGAAGAACTTTATTGTTTAATTAATTATGTGAGATGCAATGGTTTTTATTTCATTATATAGGCAACGTTTCATGTGCTTAACATGCGGCGTCGTGTTCAATAATAATCGAATTAATATTTATTCATTATCAAAATGAAGAATTTTTATTACTGTCAAGGACATTGCCAGACTTCTTGGTGGTCATCTCACCGTACCACAAGAGGATCCTCTCTATTATATACATGACATTGGGAAATTATTATTTTTGTGTTACTGTTATATAAAAAATTGAATTGAAGTGACAAAATACCAATAATGTCACATCCACATAACACTTTCCCTACCCAACCCCCAATTAGGCGAGCAAGGAGCGACCACGGCACAAAGGCATAGATAATGGTCAGTTAACTTAGTTCGGAAGATAGTTCACTTAGAGCGAACTTAACTTTATCAAGTTGCAATTAAGTTCGCCGGCTTAATTGAATATTCTCACGGCCCATATCACAATTACGACCTCCTGAACTGGCCGATATTGATCGCCACTCTCGTCTTGTATGCGAGACTGTAGTTGCACACATTCGAAGTAACGGTACTATGTAAGTAGTAGATTTTACTGACAAGCTGCTACTTGTACCTACAACTTTGTCCGCAACATACTATATGGTTATAACATAGTCGAGCTTAATATTGATAAAGGTCGGTCTATTTACAACTTGTATCATATTAATCTGACCTACTGTTATTTAAGATGATGATGTAAAATTAACTTAATATAGTTCAAAAAGCACGCCATATAATTCATGTACCCTAATTATCCTAGACAGGACATAGACAAAGTTAAATTTTATTAAGATCCGTTCAGGCGTTAGTCCTGAAAAGCTAACAAACAAACAGAGTTACTTTCGCATTTATATTACTAGTAAGGATCAAATTAATGATACTAAAAGAAACAGCCGTGGTGGCCGTGTGGTTGAAGCAACGGCCTTATTATACGGTTTTCCCATTTAAATTGGAGCCACCCGACTGGGGACTGTACCTCAACCTTACAGAAGACCGCAGTGAAATAACACTACTTGATGTAGTGTTGTGTTTCTGTGGTAAGTGAGGTTGCCAGTGCTCTACGAGGATACGCTGGGCTAGTAGTAGTGCTGCTAGCACAGTGAGTCCTCATCAACGAAATGGTTGGCAACCCGTTTGTGGTACCCCTGGTATTTCTAGCGGCTATAGGCTTCGGTGACTGCTTACCATCAGGTGGGCCGTATGCTTGTGTGCCACCTTAGTGGAATAAAATAAAAACTATTAAGTGGTCGGATTTATACCATTTACATTTTAGTATTTTATTTCCATTTGGAAAATGATTGTGCTGTGTTATTAGTCCGTAGATGTCTCCATTAAACCTAATATGTATTCTAATGTAAATACGCGCTTATCTTTTCTTTCAAGTTTTTGATGACGTCGTAAATATAAAATAAAAATTTGCACCCGGGTTATCATTTTCATAAATGTTTAATTATCAATTTGACAAACATTTAGAAAATTATGTAGATCCCTCTCTATAAGTAGTATTTTATAATTTAAATTAAAATATAAATTGTTTCGTTTCCTGCAACAAAAATTAAACAAACTTGTAAGATAAGGTTAGTAAGTTTGAAATTTTACATTTGAACCAATACTCACTAATTTATATACTCAATAAATAAATAAATAAGTAAATACTCATTAATGAAAATACAATTATATTTTAAAGTTCTAAAAACCTTTCTATTACTATATTATCCAGTCGAATGGGTGAAGTCATAAAATGGCAATCATCTATCTTTAATATAAAAATGAATCGCTGAATGTGTTGCTAAGAGAAAATCTCGAGAGCAGCTGAACCGATTTCGCTAATTCTTTTTTAGAATATTCCATGAAGTACGAGGATGGTTCTTACGAAAAAAATAAAAATGGCCTGAAAAAGTCTAAAAACGGTTAGACAAAATATTTGATAAATGTCTAATCGAGCGAAGCCGAGGCGGGCCGTACATAAAACACTGACAAACGATCTTCTTGGTGACCATAAATAGCACGGCAAGAAAAGATGGTCTATTCCGAAAAGGTAGCATGGTAGGCGAAGTGTACCATCAGCCAAATTTTCGCCTTGACACCCTAAGGGCGCATATTCAGTGAAGTAACCAGCCCGTAACTCCGCCTTACATTGTTTTTTAACATCAATAGTATTTCTAGATTTCGGGACGACACAATAACAAAGATTCACATCTGATCAACACGTGCAACAGTAAGTTAATAAACAGCAAGCAAGAGCAATACAATTAACTAGCCACTGCCCGCAACTACGTCCGCGTTGAGCTTAGAATCTCAGAGGAAACTAAAATTTACCCAGGATACAAACATTTTCCCGGGATAAAAAGTATCCTATGTGTTAGTTAGTCCAGGTTATAAATTATCTGTGTTCCAAATTTCATCTAAAGTAGGATTTAATAAACAAAGGTTTTTATCACAAAAGAGAGTTTTAAGTGTCCTATTATTCATAATGGGTGTACACGGAGCAAGGTGGGGCTAGTTAAAGACACAAGTGCAAGCAAACACATTTTCAAACTGGTCAGGCGACACTTTGAGCGATAGCTCCAATGATCGTTCTAAGATTTGGAGCTGGATCATTGGAGCTGTCGCTGTCAAATTAGTTTAGTTTATTGGTACCAACACCATTATCATGCGTAGTCCCTTTCTGGTTAGACGGAGAGTGTCGAGCGCCAATTCACTCTTGACTTGCACACTGCTATTGCTTCTTTTAAACATTTCCCCACTCCAATATAAGCATTCAATACCGAATACATATTTTTGATTCTAATAATACTAAACAGTCTGCATTCTTCGAATACTTAGCTGTAAAAACAATATCTCTCATCAAATCATCAAATTTGACCAGTTTATTTATTAATTTAAATTTTTGGATTGCCTCATTCAGTATCAGACCGACAAAGTAGGTTTTTTTGGTCTGTACATTAAATATTCATAATTTCGATTAGTAAAATATTTTTGGCATAGCAGCAGTAATTTCCTGGTTTCCTAAGTTATTTGTCCCATCTCAATAAAAATATTTAAATATGTTACAATTAGTGAAACATTCTATGTTCATCAGTTCTGTTTTTGTAAATAGTTTAATCTTTTTTGTGTTAATAAATAGTGAAACATATTCAATAATAATCGTTTAACACTTAATCTATAGAAGCTGCGATCAGACCAACAGTGTTTTAACCATATCAAAAATAACTTTTGACAACGTACTCGTATCGCCTTCGTCTATTTTTGTATGGGAAAATTAATTTAACACATAAAAAATCACCATTTTTTAATTATCATTTACATAATTGTTTAATTTTAACTGACTGTTTTACCTTTTATTTGGAAATAAATATGTTAAGCTATTTATATTTATCGATTACTTTATGTAATGTAGGGCAATAATAATATGTTAAAGTATGAGAAACGCCATCTATGATTTGTGTTTATTCACTATGGCAACATTTAACGGAAGCATGAAAATGGCGCTTGTAATGGCGGTTAGTGTCATAATGAGTGTATAAAAACGATTGTAAAGAGGGTACCTCTCTCTGTTCTATTCGCAAATTCGTTGAATAAACTTGCTGTGTAAAAACTATCTTGAAGTTTGAAAAATAAATTCTAACAGTACATATTTTAATTTTTTAAATAAATAAATGTCACGTAGAATTAAGACGTCATTTAACAGCTTAGGTCGGTCGTAACATCGAAATCTTCATCATCTAAAATCCCTTCTTATGGCATTTCGTTAACGATTTTTATAATTATTTATGTGGTCACGGTTTTGGTTCGATATGATTATCAGATGAACTTAATAGTGGTGCTTAACATTAGTTAAACAAGTCATTTTAATTGTAATAGAGATACCAAATTGCCAGTAAAATAAAATAAAGCATTAAAATACCTAATTGTCTCGTTTAGTTTTACGACAAAATATAAATATTATAGGTCAACATTTATTTTTACCTAAGATTCATGTTTGAACAAAAGCAATAAATTGTTCCTAAGCAACAAAAACGTGTACTAACAAAATCATGATAATAAAAAAAGAATTTATATAACAATATCTATAATATTCTATATCATTAACATAGGTTTTTTTAGCCTTTTCTATCATGCTCAACTACTAATGAAATAAAATTAAGCTTCGATAAAAAAAACTGCACTGTTAATAACCTAAAAGATATGTTTTAATGTAGCTAAGGCAATACAAACCTGAATTACCAAATTCAAAATTTGAGTTTTTTAATGTGACGAAATAAATGTGCTTAAACGTTTTAATCGCAGTTTCTCTTAGCGTCGCAAGCGCATTATTCAGCCCTCACAAAGCGGCTAAGTACTGCCAATCTGTCACTTTATCCACATTCGACTAGTGGATAATATGCTACAAATTGGCACTGTTGCCTCCTCAGCCATTTAACTTAAAGGCCGACGAAATAAAACCTACTGACCACCGCAAGATGCGAACTTAAAGAGGATGTTTTTAATAAGTTATTCACTATTCAAAATTTATAAATGTTCAAGTACCCATTCTGGTCAATCATAATACAATTTTATTTGATTCAAATACACTTCACACATGAGGTAGGGTACTCCAAACTCGAGGTGCCACTTTGCTAGAATAAACAGAGACTGTAGTACGTTAGACAGTCAGTCAAGCTAAGTAGGTACTGTAGGGCGTAGCTGTGGCGAGGCACAATAAAGCACTCGGGATCGCTTCTTTGTGTTTATATTCTCTAAGTAATTAAGTAATTTCACTTTTTACAATATTATTTCGATGACGGGCCTAACGTCATTCTTTATATTCTCTACATTATAAAATTCTTATTCTTTTTCTCGCGAGGTGTTGTCGCCTTACATTTTATAACTAACCAGTCACATAGGAGCCAACCAAGGCGTTACAGTACCTACCATCGGTTCGGAAAAAAGTCACCTGAGAACCGTCAAACAACTAAGCGCCCTGTCTTTGTTATTTTATTTTTATTTATTTAGATTAATGATCAGAAACAAATGAATACATTCAAACAAATTCTTAGTGCTAACATAAAATGACATTATATAAATGTACATCTTATAGGCGACCACAGCTAATAAAGATAATTAGTATGTAAACATTAAGAAAATACAATGATATCTAAAATAATAATAAAATCTATGTGAGTTAACAAATATATAAGAGAATACAGATTAAAAATTACAATTGTTTGTTCATGTATAAGTATAAGTATAGATGGCTATTTCACTCTTGACTTGCACACCTCTTTTGCATCTTTACAGTCATCGAGTATTCTTATGTACTTTGAATTTGTTTTGGGTCAATGTTAAAACTATTTATATTTTAACTTAGACCATTTATTTATTGCACTCACATGCGTAGGCAAGAGCGGCGTAAGAAAGGATTCCGCCGGGCGCGAGTACACCTGTTCGTCAACATAGCAGCCCTTTGCGCTCGCCGCGACGATTGTCAAACTCTGTCGTCGAATTAAGGGGCTGTGGAGTCGCGGTTGTTATTTTTCAAACATTGCTTTTTTTATTTTGCCTTACAAATAATGCCATTTTTATTAGGTAGCGATGGCATTAATTGCGATTTTCTCTTACTGTCATATTTTCGACTAAGAGACAAGAGAGAATGGGAGTGATATTTCCAATACTTTCTGGAATTGCCTTAATATGTTTCTATACGCGTATTACTTTCATAAAAACCTTTAAAGAATAAGTAGCATCTTGGTATATTCAAGTATATTGTTTATATTAGCTACCATATTATTGTCTTCAATCATCGCTTAAATTTCTGCCCGAAGAAGTTGTAATAATAATCCAGCGTGGTAATGCTGCCAGCATTCTTGGCAAGCTACCGCGTTATTCTGGTTTGGGTAAGATCTTTTATTTATAGGTAAGTAGGTAAATTATGTGTGTATGGTAAATGAAGTGGGAAAATCAGTTTTATGTTAATAATAACAAATATTATAACTTCATGCTTTCCCACAGAGGTCCCCGAAGAGATAGGCAGATTTGTTACGACACCAACTTTTCACCGAAGATAAAATAATTTATTGCCCACGTGACAGATGGTGAGTCCTTTGCCGTCTCTTAGGCACTTCATTTCTTCTATATGCACTACATAGTCTTTGAATTTGTCGTATGCAGGATTTCTCCGAAATCATAAAAAAACTACCAAATGTCAAAATTGTAATATAAGTAATTGTTGCCATTTAAAATCAGAGCCTATAATTTGCCGCCTGTAACAGGGAATAGCAAATAGATTTTTAATATGACAGTTTTAACACTAAGTTATTAACATAATTCCTTCATATTAAGCTTCAAGTGTTATTTGTGCACTAATAACAATTAATTTCTTGGACACAGTAGGTACTCTAAGCGTGTTTTAAGATGAATTATTCACAGTCAAACAAGTCTCGGGAAATTTCTTGCTTAATTTAATTTACCACAAATGAATATTTTGGGTAGGTGTTAAATGTATAGGTATTCAGGCTATTATGGTATTCAGGCTTATACATTAGGCTACTGGTGGGCAAAAGTCTTCCCTAATTTCATCGATAGTTAACTATACGTTTTACGGTTCCGTAACTTAAAGGAAAAATGTAACCCTAATACAGATGGACAACAAAGTGGTCCACTTTGTTGTCCATCTGTCTGTCTGACTGTCAAGAATTTATATAACAAGAACGCGTGTAGTTATCGAATTTAAATTAATATGAAATACTCGGGTCTATGGTGTCTTTCGGCTGTAAAATAATAAAATCTGTAAGTCAATATGATGAAAAGCTATGACGGTTTATATCGCAAATTATCGCATATTTTGCGATTTCACAAGAGAATCAAAACCTATAGGGTACTTACTCCCGTTGACCTAGAACCATGAAATTTGGCAAGTAGCAGTAAACAACACAAGTATAGGAAAAATACAAAAAACTGTTAATATGTATTATTCTTAATGCGAATTTCCAAAAATATTCCTGAATCGAACTGTTGAGAGTCACCGACGAATAATTACCTCATTTGAAGTTCGCCTACTTTAAACCTAACCCTAGGTCCGCGAGTCCGACTCGCACTTGGCCGGTTTTTTACCTATAAAAACACTACAATTTAATAATATCTACTGGTATTTATAATTAACCAGCGACCCGCACTGGCGTCACACAGGTGTATTATAATCAAAATTATTCCTCAGGAATCACTCCATCCGTTAAGGATGGCACAATTGGCACAATAAAATCCGTTGCGTAAAGATCTAAGAGTATAGACGACTGACGGGAAGCGGCTGTCTTATATATACTATACACTATGTATATAATATATATATACTATGTAGAATTGTCGAGATATTACATAATAATTGATGCTTATTAATTTTTAAAACCATTTAGTTGGAAGAATATTGTTGTATATTTTCTGTGATCTTATTCAAATTTCTATCCCCTACGTTTAGCATAACGGTACTTTAACATCTATACGAAGTAATTTTACTCAAATATATTTTGTTAGCTTTCGACTCTACGGTAATTTCTGTGCCACTTAATCAATTAAAGCATAGTCGATGCGTCGCATAGAACAGTGACATCCATATCAGACCTTTGACTGATCATCGGTGGCCGTGGGACAGGGCATGCAACTGAGAGCCTGTGCGGGAAAGAGACAAAACATTTCGTTTATTTTAAGAGTAAGTAGTCTTGTTAGTAAAAAAAGCCTATATACCTACTTATATGATAAATTTCGGTATTCAAAGACGATGATGATGACTCATATTTTTTTCATTGCTAAATATTTGGCATTTCAGATTAAGATGTCAATTATTTTGTAGTCAAAGTTATAATATTAAGTCCTGCTAAAACTATGAATACTTTAGTCTAATTAAACTAACTACAGTAGGCTTAGTAAGAATGCTATCAATTTCAAATTCTTTCGACTACGTACCGATTTTGACTTTTTTGAGGGTCGCGGCGACGAGATTTGGAACTAAAAATTCGTATGAAGATTTGGAATATTGAGAGTTACATTTCATTAGTCACACCACGAGCTTTACGGTGAAGGAAAACATCGTGAGGAAACCTGCATACGTCTGAGAAGTAATTCAAAAACGTATGTAGTGCCTAAGACACGGCGACGGACTCACCATCTGTCACGCTGGCACCAAATTATCTTCGGTGGAAAGTGGGTGTTGTAACAACTCAGCCAACCCCTTCGGGGACCCTTGCGGGAAGGCGTGAAGATGAACTTGCCTTACTATCAAGTAGGCCGTATGCTTGTATGCCTACTTAGGGCTATAAAATATTAATAATGATTATATACAAAGACAGAATACATCAACATCTGCGAATGCAAGTAACTATTTTTTTTTATACCACTAAGGTGGCACACAAGTATACGGCCCACCTGATGGTAAGCAGTCACCGTAGCCTATAGCCGCTAGCAATACCAGGGGTATCACTACAGGGTGCCAACCATGTTGCTGATGAGGACGCACTGTGCTAGCAGCAATACTACTAGCCCAGCGTATCCTCGTGGAGCACTGGCAACCTTACTTGCTGCAGAAACACAACACTACACTACACAACTATGTACTGTCGATTTTAATAAGACACCAAGCATAGTCCGAATTTCTGAACAAATGATCCGTACACATAAATTAAATATTGACGCTCTACGGGTTCGAATAACTGCCACTCAACGTGTTAATGATATGTAAAGCAAAGTCTTTCAATATTTATGTGATGTGACTTTTATTTATTCAGCTCCATTTTCAATCCCAAAGTAGGTATGCGCATATAATATTTTTATTGAAATTGTTTTAAACAGCTCATGGTCCACTTAGCACTTATAATAACATCGTTTTACTATCACCATAAATTTAATTTAATGTAATATATAACGTTTAAGGAAATTCGTTACATTTGTAAGCTTATTAACATGTTATAAATTATCAATTTTTAATTCAAATTATTACAAATTTTGTTGAAAATAGAATACCTCGGTAAATTTTAATAATGTCGTTAACTTTTTTTGTTCAAGTAACCTATTCATATAAATTAAATTGTATCATTTCATTGGATAACTGACTCTTCGAGTGATTAATACCACTGGGGAAGTGAAGAAGTACAGCATAGAGACCTCGCGGTGGGAACAGCAAGCCGACAAGCGACTGGAGTGGAAATCCTTGGTTAAGACCAGTGCCGGTAGCAGGAACATTGTCGACAACGTATTCGGAAACGTAACTCGCGAAATGTCAAAATTGTCATACTAATTTTAGTTCCACTTTTCACCGCCGCAGCGCTGTTCATTTTTCCATACAAAAATAGTCGAAGGCGATACGAAAACGTTGTCGACAATGTTCCTGCTACCGGCACAGAATCCAAGATATTGAGGTCAATCGCTTTTCTGAGCTTAATGCCAGACGTGATGAATTTAAAGCTCGTCCACCTGCGAGTATTTGCTGTCGCCAACATATAGGTATATGTAGGTATATTGTATATTGCATGGTTGTATTTTTTTCGAGGTGCCTATCAAAGCAAGGACCGCTCGTCGAGTCAATCCTGAGTTAGGCAAACCGCTAAATGAGTTCTACAAAGTCGGGTCCCTTAATAATATAAGTGTAAGTTCCCCATAAAGCTAGAACTCTATAAAAATCTGAATTTATACTTGAGAAGTCCCGTGTTATCATCACATTGGATAACGTTTAAATGCTTACTAATTGACTTAAGAGGACTTAGTTATCTAAGGTAATTAAAAGGACCGCCCTGAAAGCAAAGCAAAGAGAATTAAAATTGCATATAGAAGGGCATTGTCACCATTCTTCATGCCTACGGCTTGTCTGATGGTAAGCGGTCACCGTAGCCAATAGACGCATGCAATACCAAGGGTATTAGTAGCGTGTTGCTAACCTGGTTGGTGGAGATCGACCGTGATAACAGTATAAGCATATTCTGATTGCTGAAAACCCTACTTACAGCAGGAATACAGCACTTCATCAGAATATTGTAAAATTACAATGCAGTCAAATGACTGCGATCCTAAGAAAGAACCGGGTATCTTTATTTGGTGGGACTATAAATAAATGCTATGTACTTACATTTTTAGGGTTCCGTTCATTAAATGGAAAAAAACAACCTTTGCTGGATCACTTTGTTGTCCGTCTGTCTGTCTGTCAATGTGAAGAAAAGATATGACTGTTTATGTCGCAAATTTTCGCATATTTTGCTATTTCACAAAGGAATCATAACCTACGGGGTAGGTACTTCGCGTTGACCAAGAATCATGAAATTTGGCAGGAAGCAGTGTCTTTCAGCACAAGTAAAGGAAAAAATGAAAACCGCA
Organism: Falcaria lacertinaria; assembly: GCA_951449985.1. Lineage (NCBI taxonomy): Eukaryota > Metazoa > Arthropoda > Insecta > Lepidoptera > Drepanidae > Falcaria > Falcaria lacertinaria. The sequence goes on from OX602129.1 coordinate 6,228,365, forward strand.
AATATGTAGTTTTTTTTAAATGCGATTTTACAAAAAAAAACCTGTTTTACGCTGTTGAGAGTTTGACAGTCACCGACGAATAATGACCTCATTTGAAGTTCGCCTACTTTTAACCTTACCTACAAGTGTGTACGGACCCTCGGTGCGCGATTCCGACTCGCACTTGGGCGGTTCTTTTTATACCACTAAGGTGGCAATCAATCATACGGCCCGCCTGATGGTAAGCGATTACCGTAGCCTATGGACGCTTGCAACACCACGGGTATCACTTACGCGACCCTATTACATTAGTAGTTCATCTCACTTACCAATTAACATAAACCAACACAAACAAAGGTAGAATTACTAACTTCAAAATCCACACCAATTCAATCTAATGAGAGTTTTAAAAATAAAACCCACTTTACATGTAACCCTATCTGCGACGAACGAATGATTCGTTTTTCAGAAAAGGCATCTAATCTGAGCTGTCATCGAAATGTAAGAATATGAAGCCAGGACCTAATCAGGCGGAGGGTTAATGAGTATAACAATGGAGCGCCGTAAAGTATTGAATTTATTTACCTGGGACAGGTGGGACAATGATCTGATAACGTGGTGAGGGTTAAGGCGAAGGACGGCTCGAAATTTGAATATTTGAATTCGAATTTGGAATACTGCTTTTTTTTACAAAATACCCACGTATTTACACATCTACCTATATATTCAATTAAATAAAATTGAAGTGTCTGTTTAAAATGAAAAATAACAGATTTTTACTAAATGCATATTATGAATGTATATGTCCGTTACTATAACAAAAAAAATGTTGATGTTTTGTCTGTCTGTCTGTTTGTTCCGGTTAATCTCTCAGGCTGGACCGATTTTCATTAGCAGACAGTTGATGTTGCAAGGCGTAACTTAGGCTACTTTTATTTTATTCCCATTAAAATTGGAGTCGCCCGACTAGGGACTGTACCTCCAGCTTACAGAAGACGTTTTCAAATAACGATTCCTTGAAAAAAAAACTACTGGTAAATAAATGAGTACCGCACGAAAAAAATAATCCTATGAATTGTGAAGAAAACACGATTCCACGCGTACGGAGTGACGGGCACAACTAGTAAATACGTAAATAAAAAATAATTAACCAATAATTGTAAACTAAACTGTACCATGACAATGGCCTAATAAAAAATTAAATGTTCACAAACTTCCCCTTAACAGAATCTCATCGTTCCGTCCACAATGATCAAATTTCGTTTTTATTGTTAATCCAGCCACTAAATGAGCAACCACATATTGAGGCCAGTAACCAACAAACTGGTTAAAAAAAGTAATCCAGAATTCCACACGGCTCTGGTCGCCATACCCTTATTAAAAAACATATTAATGTTATTCTTGCATCGTAAATGATATGTAGTGTTTTGATTTCAAACAGGTAACAATTCTTATGATTTTAGTTCATTTGTGTTAGTTCGAGCTAAAATAATTAATGTAGATTAGATATCATAACCATGAGGCAAAAAATGAACATACATGCAGGCAGCATAACCCCGATTTTGCTTCACAGAAGTACGGAAATAAACAATGGGTTTGTAGGTGTAGGCAATGGTGCCAATTATGTTGTACAAAATCACCAAACTAATTTGACAGGATTAAAATTATTGCTATCCCTTTCTCATGTGCGGGATAAATAAGGATGACAATACTTTTCAGTCGTGTCAAATTAGTTTAGTTTCATGATTTCGTACATCAGAATTGGCACCAGTGTAAATAATTATTTTTCCAATGTCTTAATTTATTCCGATTTAAGTCAGGTATTACTTATAAATTTGGAGAACCTTTCACTGGTTCGAAAATGTATGCCTATAATATAGAAATGTCAGGATCTACCTCCGGCTTGTACCTACTGATCTTTTTATACTGAGAAGATACCAAGCTTACGGTAAGCGGTCACCGTAATAATCAAATACATTAGCACAGTGAAGTTTCGGAGTAAGCACCGTTATATCACAAACATTTAATAATAGTTACTACCCAACACCTCGCAACTTCGTCTAAATAAAAGGCAATCTTCATAATATTCAATATACAAAATAAATTTTTGACCACTTTACTGCACTCAAATTATATTAAAATCAGTAACGAAACATTCTCACAAGATTTACTTTCAAAATAATTATTCAAAGACTTTAATGCGTGCGTTTAGTATGCACATCGCTTGTACATTTGTCATGCGCAAGCGCAGCCATTAGGCGCAATTATAACGTCAATCACTTATCAGTTAGGAGTGAACATGAATAAGGCTGGGCACACACAAAATCCCAAGACTTGCTTATGATCAATTAGTAAATTAGATTATCGGCTTAAATTAAGTTGCTAAGGAAAATAAGAAATTAGTCATATGACAGTTTATTTCTTAGCCTGGCGCGTGACATAAAATGTTTTTTTTTTATACCACTAAGGTGACACACGCATACGGTCCACCTGATGGTAATCAGTCACCGTAGCCTATAGCCGCTAGCAATACCTGGGATATCACTAACGGGTTGTCAACAATTTTGTTGATGATGACTCGCTGCGCTAGCAGCATTACTACTAGGCCAGCGTATCCTCGTGGGGCACTGGCAACCTACCGCAGAAACACAACACTACATCAAGTAGAGTTATTTCACTGCGGTCTTCTGTAAGGCGGAGGTACAGTCCCTAATCGTGCGGCTCCAATTTAAATGGGAAAAGCCAGGAGAAATACCAAATCGCACTACCTCTCTTTTTAAAAGCTCATGGTGTGATTAATCACTGTGCTTAAGCTTAGGAAAATTCATTGGTACAGGCCGGGGTTTGAGTCTGGGCCCATCAGACGAAAGGCCGTTGCTTCAACCACAAGGCCACCACGGCTAATTAGTCTAGGTTTCTGCCTCGCAACACTAAGGATATGATTCCTAGCGTGTGTATCGCCAATACAGGGTACCAAAGGTTTTAGCAGTTTTTTTTTCAGTATCAGCCAATCAAAATCCTCACTCACCTTGTTTAAAGTTCGGTTAAACAATACGCCTATCTTTATAAATGTTATCAAAGAATCTTGTGAAGACTTGTGGTCGATAAGTTTCGAAGTCTCTTGATCCCAGTTCGCGAATAGACAGTAATGGCGTCTGTGACGGAACAATGTGATGTATTTCACATTAACATTACGTTCACAAGGTGAACGTTGTCCGCTATTGTCCACTTATGTTCGGACGTGCCAAAGACGGGTTACATGGAGGTGGGAATTTTAAGAAATTCACATAACGAAATTGCTGTCACGGGACGCCCGGCAGAAGTGAAACATACAGTGTATTGTATACCCTCATGCACACATAAGGGAGTCTAGAGCGGAGGCGTAGAGGGAAAATTACGTCATTAGAGAGTATCATACCTGTTGCGGTCGCCGCATACGAATTTTGATTTGCTGCCGAAGCGCGCGAATAGATGTTTCACTTTAAAAAATAACAAAGTTAAGAAAAAACTGCCTGACCGTTCAGGTATAACGGTTCAAATAAAAAAAGGAAGTATTGCGTAATGGGTTATCGTATAAAAAAATTGGCACCCGACACGGGATCGTATCTTTTAGTACCTTACAGAAGATTTCAGTCAAATAACACTACTATGATGTAGTGTTGAGTTTCTGCGGTAAGTAAAGATGGGAGGATACGCTTAATATTAATGTTTTTTGACACTATGGAATAATCTTTTATACGGTGCATCCCGCATGAAATATTATTTTTCGTGAAAATTCGTTGAAGTATTTCGTTCCATGTAAGCCGGCCCTATCGGCTCTCATTGTGGCGGCATTATCCATTGAAAGGGCTACCTATTGTTGTTTCACTTTAATATAAAACAATACGCAAAGCTTTTCACATCGAGCGTAATCTTTTATTTGGTCGCCATCCCTTTGTGCGAAGCCGCGGCGGGTTTTTATCTCGACTCAACTCATTAATGCTGACAACTTTTTGTTCTGTCAATGCTCATTGAGATTTTATTGTGTGAATTAAGGTAGATGAGAGAGAGGCTCGTGGCTTAGTTATCTATTAAACTAATCCATATATACATAAATCGTCACCAGTAGTTGAGTTGGCGTGTGATTGACTTCAGACTGGCGTTTTTCTTAAAACACTAAACTGGCATACAAGCATACGGCCCACCTGATGGTAAGCGGTTTGTGACGCTTGGGCCAGGGTTATGATTCGCGCGTTGCCGACTGTTAAAAAATCTCTTCAAACCTTTCTTGAAGAACTCCATGCTATACCTACTCCGTTGGGAAACCAAGGCGGGGGTTCATTCTACAAATTAATCCTTTTACGTTTTACGAAACTCATAAGAAGCGATGGAAGGCTCCGAGTTCAGAGTCCCATCCGTGCTTGGGATAATACGTCAAGATGTCACTCCAGTAGGGCATGAATAATTGCGACAACGTTTTCGTATCGCCTTCGACTATTTTTGTATTGGAAAATGAACAGCACTGCGGCGGTGATAAGTGGAACTAAAAATTAGAATGACAATTTTGACATTTCGCGAGTTACGTTTTCGAGACGTTGTCGAAAAAGTTCATGCTACCGGCACTGATTGCTAATTAATTATCTCTGGTAATCGTCAGAGGTCTAGCAGAAGTGTCTAGCTATGACAACTAGCTTAACAGTTGTATAGAAATACTAGCTTTTGCCTGCGACTTCGTCCGCATTGAATAATGTAGTGAAGCGTATGTGTAGTAAGCTCAGTATGTTTTATTACTTTCTTGTCAACACCCATCTGAGATGTTTGAATGTGTAAGACCTATTTTTCAATTTTTTTTTTATACCACTAAGGTGGCACACAAGCATACGGCCCACCTGATGGTAAGCAGTCACCGTAGCCTATGGCCGTTAGCAATACTAGGGGTATCACTAACGGGGTGCCAACCATGTTGTTGATGAGGACTCACTGTGCTAGCAGCAATACTACTTGCTCAGCGTATCCTCGTGGAGCACTGGCAACCTTACTTACCGCAGAAACACAACACTACATCAAGTAGTGCTATTTCACTGCGGTCTTCTGTAAGGCGGAGGTACAGTCCACAGTCGGGCGGCTCCAATTTAAATGGGATAACCCACGGGATATCCCAAATCACCCTACCTCTCTTTTAAAATTAACCATTGCCTACTCCGTAACATCCCGTAAACGTAATAAATATTATATTTTCACTCCTTCCCAAAGTGCAAAGCAGAGGTGTTACAACATCCACTTTCCGAAGATAATTTGGTAACTATTATGATATTTATCTACCTTAAAAACTATCATAGACTTAAAACCAATGTGAAAACACACAACTAACAAACCGGCTTCGGTTGCAGAGCGTGTAAAGTACTGACGCAGTAACTTAATACATTGAAAGAAGCACATCCAGTTATAACGCTTTATCTTGTATGTCGTCTATAAGTTGACTTTATCTCCGACAAAAGGAGAAATGAGACAAAGGATAAGTTAGCCTGTTGCTTTACTCACATAGCTTACTTTTAAAACTACCTGTTATCCGAGGTTTTATTCGCGCAGCTCTATGCTACGCATGAAGCCAAATGAAGGGTTATGATTTCAGTATGTGTGGTTTAAGAAACAGATCATCATACTCTCAATTAAAAAGCATCATAAGGAAAATACGAAATTAAAAGTAACAAAAAGAACACCAAGACGTTTTGATTCTAACAATATTACAGGCATCCTTAGAAGCAGTGTACATAATTTATATTTTTAATCACGAACAATGTGCTGCGCCGCAATATATAGTCTAAAGATAGGATTATAAAAGCTAATACGAAGTTTATCTCGGTAACAAACGTCATTCAATAAAAAGTACGATGAACCCTCACGGTAGTAACCTATATGAGAGATGTTCAGCGTCCGTACGGATTGTAGGGAGCCGTTAATACCACATTTGTTTTCCTAAATGGATCCGCAGTATATGTTTTTAATCGTTTTTTTGTATAATCAATGGCCTATAAATTGTATTGTATTTTGTCTTTCATACACATATTATCACGCCGCGTCTCTTTCAGGTAGGCGGGGAATATAACATAACATGCGTTTTTATCTAAAAGTGAATACAGAAAAATGTTTTTTTTTTGTTAAAGTTCTTTCTATCGCACTTATTAAAGAATTAAAAAGTTAATTATTCCCAAGAATATGACTGATAATGTCTGTAACTGTTATGTTAAAAATGAACACAAAGTTATATTTTTATCAAAAATAGATCCTTAACGAGCATAGCACAAAGTTATTTACAAGATTAACATATTTCTAACAACTTCTTAATTGGTGTGTCCAACTTTAATACAATATAAGCAAAGGAATGCATTTTTCATTGAGCTATGCAAACTAGAGATTGGGCAATAAATTTGAACGAGAACAAAATTGAACAAAATATATCTAAACTTTATTGATTTTTTTGAAGCATTAAAATTATTTCGGAAGCGTTTCAACAGCTCTATTTACATACGAAACGAGTCCGGTGAAGAACGCCGCTCGTGTAGCCGATAATATGGGGACAAATACAAATTGATAAACAAAAAGAAACACATTACTTTACATATCCATACTTACATTAATAGTGTCGAAGCTGATACAACCACTTTACAAATTATGTATTTCTGTTACAATTTTAGTGTCGTTAATAATTTATAGTTTTAATAATATATGGCTATGAATATCATATTTAAATAATCTTACCTACATTTGAAGTACAAAAATTTAATGCATTTATAATGCCGTTTTAAATAATTCAGCCTTAAATAATAAGACTAGCAGAGAAGGTTGCAGGGATCAAAAGTTTACCCACAGCGATAATACTTACTAAGGGACACAAAACTATTGGAAAATTAAGTAGTACTTGCAATCGGCACGGATGTGTGAAGGGACATGTGAATATAGAAGAAGCGAAGGTGTGCAAGTCAAGACTGAAATGGCGCTCTATGACTAAGGTGGCACACAAGCATACGGCCCACCTGATGGTAAACAGTCACCGTAGCCTATAGCTGCTAGCTATACCAGTGGTAGCACTTACGCGTTTCCAACCCTATTGTTGATGAAGACTTACTGTTCCAGCAGCATTACTTACTATTAGCGCAGCGTATCGTCGTGGAGCACGCAAAACCATAAAATACAGATAATATAAGTACTTATACACAACAAAAGTCAATTATGTAGATTATTAAGTAAAATACGCACCAATTATATAACTTTGATATGATTTAACGAATTAAATACAAACTCTTTACGCAACGTAACAGTTACGTTAGAGTAAGTCAGAATTAACCATTTAACGGTATTAACTGTTGTAAACTGTTCTAAAAGTGATGATAAAAGCTTAATAAAACATTTTATTGGCCGCTCTACCAAACTTTTCAATAATATTAATGTATCAAAAACAAAGGAAAGTTAATTGTTTCAATCAAAGTATCAATTTGGTGAGGAATAAAGATTATGAAATCAAGTTTCATCGACCGTGGCGAATGGTAGCGATGCTGCATGGCTGCTTGAAATGTCCATCAAAAATGCGTCCACACAATTGTTTCGTATGGAGACGCTATTGGTGTATTGTTGTTTTTTTATACCACTAAGGTGCACAAACCTAGCATACGGCCTACCTGATGGTAAGCAGTCACCGTGTAGCTCATAGTATATCACTATTGAGTTGCCAACCCAGTTGTAGATGAGGACTTACTGTGCTAGCAGCATTACTACTAGCGCAGCGTATCCTCGTGGAGCACTGGCAATCTTACTTACCGCAGAAACACAACACTAAATCAAAGCAGAGTTATTTTACTGTGGTCTTCTGTAATATGGGGGTACAGTCTCCAGTCTCAATTTCTTCTTTATTATGCGTGAGCCGTAAAATAGAATCGATTAATGCAACTTAGTAGTATCTCCTATAGGTACATAGCGGTACTAAATAAAAAACCCTAATCTTGAAGTTATAAGATTATCTTGTTAGGTATTTTGTATTAAGCATTTTCCTTTTTCGAATAATTCAAGTACAGTCAGTCAGACAAGTTTAATATACCTATTATCATTGTAATACTTTCTACTTATTCTGCCCAATCAATCCCGTACAGTACTTAGGTTTTCATATCATATCCGACCAGAATACAGGAGATTCTGTATGAAAATTCTAATCGAATTACAATCGCTATGACGTCATTTTCCGATCAACATTCAGACGTTAGTAACCAAAACCGCATTTTTTTATGTAGCTGCTACGTCAAAATGACGTCATGGAGATAGAAATGCGATTGAGATTTAGAATAACTCTAGTGTTTTTTGGGATTATTTCCAAGCAATTTCTTACAGTGCTTCATCGTTGGCACCGAAATCTGAATAATAACACGAATTTCTGTAGTACCATCTCAGCGGCATAGTGAGAAATCGCTTTTAAGCCTATGGAAATTGATCAAAGTCATTATCGTATCCAATCACGAAAATTACAATGATATATGTATATTACGACCTATGACTTAAATAAACCTACAAATGCTACCTACTTATTGATTAATTGTTCGGAGCGAGATAAATGAGTTACCATCTCTATTTTGCCCATAAGTGGTACCTTTCTATACTTAAAGATTTGCATTTTAACGTTGGTAATTTAAAATTTAATTGAAACGATAAGACCTCGACCTTACGTAGCTCGAGCGGTACTTTAGGGTAAGCGCATACTATATATATCAAATAGAAAGCTATAAAATATGTCGGTGTGTTATTTTTGTGTCAAATGACCACAAATAAAAAAAATTAAGACCCTCGTCTTTCGACAATCACTATTTATCATACTATTTCCTACTCCATCACCGGACCCATCACCATCTAATATAGCCTATTCATTGAAAGAAAGAAAGAAAGAAAGAAAACATTTATTCATAACAACACAAACATATACGAAAGGAATACAAGTGTAGAAGAACTTCGTGTCATTATGAAACGGTCCCAACTCAGCATGTGCTGGATGTCTTGTGAAGGACAACCAGCGCTGTTCTTCCGTTGCGACCATTACAATGAGCCCAAACACGATATATTTGTAAGTTAGTGAGGTGTTGGGTATCCTGTAGATTTCAGATGATTCTGCAGCATCGGGTCTAGGTCATGTCATTGTATTCATGAAGACCTTTGCAAAGATCCCAAGCAAGATATCTTTGCTGTAAGTTAGTGAGGAGTTGAGAGTGCTGGTCTTCAAACGGCTGGTCAGATTCTCTTTAAATATAGCTGAGAACACTCACGATCAAGTCACCTTTCCAACAAAAAAACTAAATCAAAATTGATTTTTCCGTTTAGGGGCTACGATGCCACAGACAGACACACACAGTGTTAAAGATCTAAGCATACATAGGGAAAGACAGACAGCGGGAAGTGACTTTGTTTCATACTATGTAGTGATTTACTGAAAACACGATAGTTTCCCAGTAGATCTTTCAACGCAAAAACATTATATATTCAAATAGTTTTCAAATCCATTTCTAACGCCAGTTAAACATCCGACAATACTCATTTCCATTTGCATAACCAAATACCCAATTACTAGAGAAAATCATGTATCACTTGGGTCCTGCGACTAGGCGCCAGAACCCGGCCATTGTCGGCGGATCGGACGGACGGATCAATGGATGCTAACTACCAGAAGCTGTGAAATGGTACAAATGACGGGGACAAGTAGCAACGTTGAAACTGTCAAGTGTTTCTGTAACCTGTCAACTCTAAATAGATGGGTATTCGGTACCAATTGGATAATGTTCTACCAGCAGATTTCACTAAACTTATTATCTAACGTGGAAGAGACTTTTATTGGTAACAGAAGCTCCCTATTAGAACCTCGACAATATAAACAATTTCATATTTTTTTTATTTTCAAGTCTTTCCATGAACACCATTTTATGATATTGTAAAGGTGTACTGTAGGTATCTTAGTTAATTTGTCTGATTAATTGCAATATGTTTGTGTATAATTAAAAAATAAAAGTATTTACTGCCACGGGTCACTTTCGCCACGACAGAACACCTGTTCTGATAAACGAGCGCAATGGTACATTTTACTAAGCAAATCATTAAAGGGACTAGTCGTGATAGATATGACCTAAGTTAATATATTTCTTTATGCAACATAAAACACAGAGGAAGCACATGCACTGTAGCTTAAATTTAAACTAACATTAAAAATACAAATGTGTTTGTTTGTTACGCTTTCACACCTAAAATACTCAACCGATTTTCATGATTTTTTTGAACACATGTAAACAGGGTTACAGAAAATGATATGGGGTACCTTTTAATTAAAAAAAAGAATTTAACGCGGCTAAAAGGCAGTATTATATAATTTGCTTACATACCGTACGTCGTCAGCAACAAGTCGCCAATAAAAGATAATAATGTTTAAAGACTCACCCTATCTCAGGTCACTGAACCGCGAATACAAACACACACCCAATAATTAGGTGCGAACTGTATAAAATGTTCACCCAATCACGTCAACACCCTAATGCATTCCATACCAAAATCAGCTTGTCGCTTCGATGCACACACCAAACACTCAAAGAAATCTTTAGTGAGTTTTATTTGTAAAGAGTTAGAGGTTAAAATGGAATACGTTTTTGTTTATACGTGTTTATAGTTAACTTTGTCGCGGGATCGCACGTAGCGCACGCGCACAGGTTTTTTATATGGCAATTGTAGGGTTAACAGGCCATGTAATAGTGCAGTGATTGGTCGAACAAAAAAATGGGTGTTTACACGATAAATTAACTTTATTTCCATTGTAATTACGCGCAGCGCCGACCGTCACGGCTCTACTGCTTTTTGTTGTGATGATTTCATCGTGGATAAGTAGTTTAGATGTTGTTTCAATTATAACTAAGTGTGAGCTCTGTAGAAATATAAGTAGGTATCTCTGTGTTTACGTAATTTTAATTACGTCTTTACTGTGTACCCACAGTTAGAACAAATACTTATAAGCCTTACACACATACGTGTTAAAATAATTGTATAGTTCTGCGGAAACTAAGTTTTTTTTTTAAATATGCTGAATTATATGTTTTTTAATTGGGTTCGGATATTCGTACCCCGGATTTTGTATCCGAAGTTAAGAAAATTACAATGTACTGACATCGATTTGACGACATTTTACATTTCAACTTTTAAACTTACAACTTATAATATTAAAAGAGGTGAAGTTTATTTGTATTGTAGTTATATAAATAGGGGATAATCCGTGTAACAACCAAACGGTTTCATAAATACTTTACTTATCTATAAAAATCTACAGTTAATTTTAGTTCATTCCAAATTTGACTATTGAATCTTATAAAACTCATCATTGAACTAAAAAGGTACTAATAGAATCCTTAACACAATAATCCAATAGATTTTCCATACCCTTTTCGCATGTATTTAAATATTTCAAATACACCGCCGCCAATTAAATCGATAAGTGCCCTTACACATCCACGTTACACGACGTGTCGTCGACGTGTCGCCGACGTATTGTCGCTGTCGTATTCAAACGGAAAAATGCGGTCTGTTTGAAGTCGCTCTGTGGCTTTTTTCCTCTATTGAAACAGTAGACTAGTTACATTGAATAGACATTTGTTAATGGCGTTAGCAAATAGGCAAGGTAAGGATGTGGACACATTTGGAGAAACGAGGATATTTTTCTTAAATTAAAAAGTGCCATATCGTAATTATTGTCCTTAAAAGGCCCCTTGGTAGATACCTAAGCCTAGAATGCCTGATAGGCAAAGAAACAACCTGAACAGCCAAGATTTTTAAAATAGATGAAATTAAAGAAAACCGCAGGCAAATTATAATTCTCCTGCCCTTATCCCATATTATTTGGGGTCGGCGCAATATGTATTTCTCTTCCATACTTCCCTATCAGCCGTCATCTCTGTATTCACTTCCTTTCTGGTCTAATCATCTTTCACACAGTCCATCCATCTTTTCTTAGGTCTACCTCGACCCCTGTACCCACACACATTCAAACACAAAACCTTTCTTACTACGTTATCTTCATTCCTCCGCAAAACATGCCCATACCTTGACAAACGCTTGCTCCTCAACTTTTCTATCACTGGAGGAACTTTCAACAGTTAAAGAAAACCGAAAACAAATAACACTACTAAATGTAGTGTTATATTTCTTCGGTGTGTAAGGTCCTCCAGAGGTCTAGAATAGGTACTCTGAGGGCGTGAGCAACGGGTTTAATTATAAAGAAAACAGTTTTTATATTATTTCTTATTTATTTTTCGACTATTCGTCGTTGAATACAAATTGAGAGTCTATCAAAAACAAAATAGAATACTAGATTCTTTCAGTGTAGATTCAAATTTGGTATGATTTCTTTGTTTTATGTCAAATAATATTTACTGCGCTCGCCTTACAGTACACTGCGCTTGCAGTAATCGACTTATTGCTGACTGTCCTTTCGGCTATAAGGTTAGTGTCTATAGACTACGGTGATCATGAACCGTCAGAGGGGTCATAAGCCTGCTTACTAACTTGGCAAAAAATAAGATTCGCGTAAATTATGGCTAGCCCCGAATAACCACTACCAACCAACCTACTTCAAATCCCCCCTTTTTATTTATAGAAGTGCACGAACTCTGGCACAACAACAAAAACAAATTGATGTCTAATTTTGAAATTGGAACTTAAAAGCTATTCGTTGTTCCGATTACAATTTGAATTTAGAAGTTAGGTGACGCTATAAAGCCGTCGGATTTTGACTTTCACCGTCAGTGCGGGCTCGTCTTCCCACGATAGTAGGTAGTTGTTTAGTAGGTAACAATTAGACAATTGTCGGCCGTTTTAACGATCAACCATAAAATCGGGTTTCAGCCTCTCATTAACCGCATTCTTGTGATACTTCCGCTTTTATAGTTTTACTAATCAACGCTTTGAGATTAATACAGTCCCGCACGTAATAGCGTCGGCCTGTGTTCAGATTAATTTTATTGGTCCGGGCTTTGGACAATTGGTCGTATATATAATTGAGTTTCGAATGGATCGGCGTTTTTAAACTCCATGTTTTCTGTTAGGTTGGTATCGTAACTTATCTATCAAGTTGCAGCAAGCGACACTGGAAAAGTCTAATTCATTTTGATAACAAAAGCATTTTACGATCAAACAAATACGATACATTCAGGAACAATAAACTTTTTGAACAATAAAAGTTATCTTCTATTTTTTTTACATCCTTTTTTTATTCTAACGTTATGTCCTACCAGGTCAAAGAGCTGGCGAACGATAGAACTGCTTCGCGATTTCTCTATTGACAAGAGCCTAGCTTTTAAAGGACATCATCCATGTTTCATAGAGATTTGGTACAAATCTGAAAGTGGCGGCCAACGCATTTTTTTGTATATTCTGTTAGAGCTTGACTGTCTGTGAAACAGTATGAAAATTCAGATTTTTAAAGTTAAATAAAATCAACTGCAATAGTCTTACAGCTTTGGTGTCAAAGCAAAAAATGTTCAGACGGGTAAGCTCTAACAGAATATACCAAAAACAACGATGGCCGGCCCTTACAGATTTGATGTCCTTTAAGATGATGATATTCTGTACCAAAAATGATATTACATTCAGCCATGATTGAGGCAAGCAAGCAAACAGCCTATTTTCGCAATTTTCATATTATAAGGGTTATAAAATTTCACTATAAAAATAACATAAAATGTTTAACCGTATTTTTGTATTGAGACGTTTTTTTAATCAACATTTCATATAAAATATACTTATACTGGTTCCAGAAAGATACTGATGACAAAGTTGTATGGTAATATTGAAACGAGCAGGAACATAGTAAATTTACAAACAGTACCACAGGTCGCATTCACCCCTTTTTTATCAACACAACTTTTTACTATTATTGTAGATGTACCTACAGAATAATTCAACGTGAATTTCGCTGTCCTTAAATCGTCTGTCCAGTACTCTGTAGCAAGAACTCCAGTACCAAAAAGCCGTGGTGGCCTTGTGGTTGAAGCAACGGCCTGTCATCTGAAGGGCCCAGGTTCGAATCCCGGCCTGTACCAATGAGTTTTTCTATGCTTAAAAGTACAGTGATTAATCACACCATGAGCTTTTAAAAAAGAGGGGGAGGGCGATTTGGAATTTCCCGTGGGTTATCCAATTGGAGCCCCCCGACTGGGGACTGTACCTCCGCTTTACAGAAGACCGCAGTGAAATAACACAACATGATGTCGTGCTGTGTTTCTGCGGTAAGTAAGGTTGCCAGTGCTCCACGAGGATACGCTGGGCTTGTAGTAATGCTGCTAGCACAGCGCGTCTTCATTAACAACATGGTTGGCACCCCGTAAGTGATTTCCCTGATATTGCTAGCGGCTATAGGCTACGGTGACTGCTTACCATCAGGTGGGCAGTATGCTTGTGTACCACCTTAGTGGTATAAAAAAAAATCTTTATACTAGGAACGTATTCGATAAAATTACTCTAAATTCCAAAAAAAAGTAAGAATTTAAGTTCCAATTTTACAGCGCCGCAGCGCTGTTTATTTTCTCATACAAACATAGACGAAAGTGAAACGAATACGCAGTCGAAAGTTGTTGTTGCTAAGGCTACTGTTAGCAAGAACATCTTTCGAAACTATTTTTTTTATCTTTGTCCTTATCTTCTCACCAGGATCATAAGTATACACACATTGAAGCATATTTTTAAAGTGTAATTACTGTTCACCCTATAGTGGTATATAAATAATTGCCTAATTAAAGCAACATCCTGATAAGTTTGTAATGTTTGTCAGTCTGCAAATTCAAAGATTCTAATCTTCATTATGATTAGAAAATAAAAATATATATTGTGCACGTAATTTATTTTCAAGTTGGTGTACTGAATCGAGCCTTTACTAAGCGATTGAGGTTTTTATTGTGTATTGTGGTAAAAAGGTTTTACCGCTGGCCGCTTAAATGGTGAATTTATTCAAGTTTTCAAACAACAAAGCAATACCAATATCACATTAACAGCTGATATCAAAGTCTCGAGCAATATCTGATGTTCTGGTATGTATAGCAAAACACGATGACCCAGAAATTTTTATGAAATGTATTCTAATACAACCACAGGAAGGTTCAGTTCACATTGGTAAGGGGATAAATGAGTGAGAAGGCACAATACAATATGGTGTGAGAAGGTTCTATGAGATAGATTTTTCCATTCAAAGGGGCTTTCGGGACCACGAGTGTGGTCCCCATGAAAACTGATGATTAAATTCAAAGTGGCTTTTGGGACCGTGGTCCCGGTCCCGAAAGCCCCACGACTCTGTAAGCTTCATCGCAAACATTTTGGTACATATCAAATGTAACAAAATGTTTGCGATGCCTCCGTTACGGCGTACGGGCTGCTTGATGGTAAGCGGTCACTGCAGCTAACTGAGTAGGAGGTTTGTTTTTTACACTGCTAAGGTGGCACACAGTCATACGGCCCACCTGATGGTAAGAAGTTACCGTAGCCGATAGCCGCTAGCAATACCAGGGGTATCACTAACGCTTTATCAACCCTATTGTTAATGAAAACTCTCTGTGCTAGCCATAATTTTATTATTCTGGAACTGAAGAAAAGTGGTTTGTTTAAGAAACTGTTAATTCTTAGCTAGTATTTTATTCAAATCGTTGGAACTCGACATGTCGTTATTAACGATTTTCACTCTACAATTTGATGGCTGTTAAATTATTTTTCGTTGGAATACGCTTCCGGGTTTTTTTACTTATAAAACCATCAGCACAGCCATTTGTCTTGTTGTGAATCATTATTTATTGTAGCCACAAAACTCTATTACGCCAAAGTAGGCAATATTTTTAGAAGATTTATTTATACAGCATGATTAATTGAAATTTATTGATTCGTGGGAAACTTACTTTTATATGCCCGGCAAATAAAATATTTTCTAGTCTGTATATCTGAAACAACTGGACAGATTTTGATACAATTCCATCACTAACTAAAGGCAAAATTTAACTGACGATTTTTTTTTAATCTTAATAACTTACAAAGAACATTCTGTACGGATGTATCCCCGTCTTTTTGGTAACCGCTTTCCATAAAGCACCTCAAGTAATTACTGAAATAAACATATTTTCAAACTGACGAACGGTGAAACAGACTTCGCATTTATCCTACTTATATTATAAATGCGAAAGTTTGTGAGTATGGATAGATGGATGGATGTTTGTTACTCTTTCACGCAAAAACTACTCAACAGATTTGGATTAAATTTGGAACACAGATAATTTATAACCTGGATTAACACATAGGATACTTTTTATCCCGGGAAAATTTTAGGTTCCTCTGTGATTCTAAGCTCAATGCGGACGTAGTCGCGGGCAGAAGCTAGTGAATAAAATAAACTAACGATTAATTATTCGGCATCAAAAACTATACAAATGCAAGCAACCCGAAGAAAAGACCCCAGGTGGGCCGATTAGTACACTGTAAATAATAAACACCAATATAATTGCTCGCGAGTGTAATTTCGTATACGTAATTTGGTTTCGTGTTGATTTATTCGTGCCAGTGGGTGGATCTACCAATTTTATTGTTCGCGTTTCGGTAACGGTTTACGGCAAGAGGGTGTGACCACTCTGGAAAGAGGCAGCGTGATATTAAGTCCATTAATATATTCCTACATTGGTGTTGTGGAGAGTACGGGGTATTGAAACTCCACCTTCCATGTAGTAGTATTTATTTCTTCCAAGTGCACACAAAGTAACTTTTTTTTTTTTTTTGGGATACGGTCTCTCGCAGTTAGTTCGAGGGAACTTTTACTGCTTAACCGGACTAAAGTGGCGAGGCCACTTAAGGCCTCCAGCCAGAAGGGGGGCTAATTCTAAGCAACTGAACTAGGGGCGTTGCTGGGAGATGGGCTACGGAGCCGTGACTGGTTTTGGGGACAAAAAAGACGGGATGAGTGCGACGGTCCTCGCCGACGAGGGCGGTATAGGGGTCGGTTTGCGGTTTGTGCGCGTTTAGTGGATTCCTGGAGTAGGGTGGTGTCATCGTCGGGATCGAGGAGGACATGCCTCGGTCGACGACGTTTCGATATTCGAGATGATGTATATCGGGCGGCCGCTGCTATCAGCGGGTTGGAATGTTTTTCGGCAGAGTCAAAAAATCGTTTGGCCAGCTGTTTTAGAAACTGCTTGATGGTAGGCAGTTTCAGATCCACATGGAGTTGGCTGTTGCGGATGTACCACGGTGCACCAGTAGCCTTGCGCAAGAATCGGTTTTGAACCACCTGCAATCTATGGATATGGGACTTGGCCGTGTGTGCGAAGACCACGCCGGCGTAAGTCATTATTGGGCGAATGCACGCAAGGTAGATTCGCACCTTATACTTGAGGGACAATTTACTGCGTGTATTTAGTAGGTGATGTAGTCGTCCAAGGGCAAAGACGGCGCGATTGCGCACTGTCTTTATATGCTCACGGAAGGTGAGTTTTTGGTCGAGGATGATGCCTAGATATTTGGCCTTTGATTCCCATGGAATCGGTTGGTCGAACATCGATAGTGGTCGGATTGGAGCGTGGTGTTGGTCGCCGGATCTCGAAAAGAGGACGGCTGCGCTCGTGTCTGGATTCACTTCGATCCTCCATTTCCGGAACCATTTGCCTAAGGCAGAGGCTGCGGCCTGGAGGTGTCGAGCGATTGCGTCGCGACTACTACCGGTGTAGTAAATGGCCGTGTCGTCGGCGAATAGTGCCAAGTTTACTTTTGGTCTTTTTGGGATATCGCTGGTGTATAGCGTAAATAGAAGTGGGGAGAGTACAGAGCCCTGAGGGACTCCTGCACGGATCGGTCGCGGGGACGACAGAGCGCCCTCTATGCGATAACGGAAGCTTCGTTTCGACAAAAAGTCTCGTATGATGAGTACGAGGCGGTCCGGCACTCCCAGTTGGTACAGCTTATAAATTAAGCCGTTATGCCAGACTTTGTCGAAAGCCTTAGCTACGTCGAAAAAGAGCATGCCAGTTGTCCGCTTTCGCTGAAAGCCAATACTGATGTGTTCAACAATGCGGTGCAGTTGCTGGACACACGAGTGCTTGGTTCGAAAGCCAAACTGTTCGTCGGGAATGAGTTTATTTTACTCGGCGTAATTTTTGTGTCTCTTATAGAAAAGCCTTTCGTAAATCTTCCCAAGGACTTTGAGAAGACTAATAGGACGATAGCTTGAGGATTCGGTTTTTGGTTTGCCCGGTTTTGGGATACCTATGACGACAGCTTCTTTCCAAGATTGTGGAAATATGTTGTTGCTGAGAGCTGCGTTGAATATTGCAGTGATGAGGATTATAAGTTGGGGGGGAAAGAGCTTAATCACCTTATTGGTAATGCCGTCCGACCCTGGAGCTTTCCTAGGGCGGAGGTCCTTGATTATAGTTTTGACTTCATCTTCTGATATTTCAGGGATGGGATATTCGGGGTTCTCAGTGGGTGGCAGAGCTGTTCTACGTTCGACTTCGGCATCCACCTTCTCGAGGTGAACCATGTCTACTGGTAGAGAGCTAGGAGAGCATTGAGCTTCAATGTTGTCGGCTAGGCATTCTGTCTTTTCGTCGTCGTCAAAAGCGGGGCTTTGCCCGGGGCGGTTGAGAGGGGGGATGGTGCAAACCTCTTTGGATTTGAGCGTGCGTTGTAGTTGCCAGAAGGACTGGTGGTTTGGGGTGAGGTCACTTAGGAGCTTGTCCCAGTTGGCTTCCCTCATTTCTTTCATGCGCCTCCTTACTTTACTTTGTAAGTGGTTCATGAAGGATCTGTTGGTTGCATTTGGGTAAGTCCTGTAAGCTCGGATAGCCGCGTTCTTCTCTGTTACCAGATCTCGTACGTCATCAGGCAGTTTCCAGCGATGATCGCTCATGTCTGGGATCTGCTGTGAGCAGTCGTCAATGGCCGACTGCACGTGATCGGTAAGCGAGTCGATTGCTTTTATCGTGTCGTCTATTGATACTATATTATCGGGGATGGATTCGAGGTGGACGGACGGAGTGTGTTTGAGGTGTTCCTCAAGTTTCCTCCAGTTCGTTGCCACTTTTGACGGGGCTGGTTGACCAGGATCGGGGGGGCCAGTGTGGGGGGTTAAGTTTATGATCACAGGTCGATGGTCTGAGTCAAGTTCGTCGTGTGATACTAGGGAACTCAAACGGAGATTTATGTTTTTTAATATTGCCAGGTCCAGAACGTCAGGACGGTGGTTAATATTAGCTGGGAAGTGGGTTGGATGCATTGGGGCCACGATATCAAAGTTTAAAATGCTACTAAGATAGTCGAGTTGCTTGCCTCTTGTGTTGCCCGTTTGGCTGTGCCATGACGCGTGCTTGGCATTGAGGTCTCCCACCACTAGGACTGAGTTGCCCAAGTTGAGGAGTACTTCGATATCGGGTCGGATGTTGATGTTATGGTCTACGGGAGAGAGGTAGGCTGATGCAATAATGATTGGCTGGTGTCCTGTCATGCCTAGCCGGCACACTGATGCCTCAATGTGGGAAAGGTTAGGTGGGTCCATGGGAATGCAGTACAAGGACCTTTTATAGTATATTAGCGTGCCGCCTTTGGCCGAACGGACTCTGTCGTTGCGAACTATTGCATAGTTTGCGATTCGAGGGTCTCGGTTAGATGGTTTTAAGAAGGTCTCTTGTACTAGAAAAATGTCTAGTTGGTGGTCGCGGAGGAACGAAGCGATCTCGTCGCGTTGGTTAATTATGCCGTTGGCATTGAAGAATCCTACTTTGAGGGATCGGGGTTTGAGTCTACTCTTTATAGTATCCATTTAATGGCCTGGGAGTAGGGAGGCGAGGGACTTGGTAACATGGGCGTATTCACCCAATGTTGCCAGAAGGGCAGGTACGTTTCCGCGTGCTGCCCTAAGTTTTGTAGCCATTTCATTGAGGCTGCGAATGTCTACTGCAGAAAATAACTGGCATAAGAATGCCATGTTTTCTGCGGTATCATCGTCAGGTACCTCTGTGGCTTGTCGGGGTGTTCCCTTAGACAAAGGGACTGGTTTGTTGACCGGCACGGGGGTGGTCATATTGGCAGATACGGTCGCCGGTAGGTTTGCGCTCGGTTTAGGAGCGGGTTTAGCCATCAGCGGCGGTATGGACGTGGTGGTGGTCGGTTGTTGGGGGGCAAGTTTCGGGAATGCGCGTTGGTGGTTGAGCGCGTTCCAGGGGGACGGTCTTTGCGGGCTGAGGCGTTCGGGAATGGTCACGGAGGGGAGATTTTCCCGCAGTTGCCGAGCTTGGTTGCGCTTGGCTACTTTTGGGTTGGAGCGGGGGGCCTTTGGACATCCGCGGTAGTTGGCTGGATGGCCAGTTGTACCGCACAGAACGCAGCTAGGCGGCTCTGTGCATTGTGAGACGTCTTTAGGGCGAGGGCAGTCTTTTGTGCCGTGGTCGCCCAGGCACTTGACGCACCTAGGCTTCGCAAAACAATTGCGAGATGAGTGGCCGTATAGTTGGCACTTGTGGCACTGGCCGATTTGGCCCCTTTTATTCGGGGCTTCAATGGTAATGCCAGAGAGTTGGCATACCTTTTTTACGTTGTAAATGGCCTTTGCGGCCGGGGTATGTTTTGCTACGACAAAGACCATGTCGTAGATAGGGCCGCCACGTGCACCGTGCATGCGGTGTACCTCGAGAGCCGGGATGTCTTGTGACTGTAGGTCCGCTAGAATAGACTGTTTGTCTATTTCTTTGGGGATCCCTCGGATGACTACGCGGAGTAGGCGGTCCTCCGGGAGGTCGTAGGAGTGGAAGGACATTGATCTGTCCTGGAGCATTTTGGATAAGGACCTGTGGTCCTTTGCTGTGGGGATCGTGATTTTTATCCCATGACTCGTTGTTCGAGCCTGGGTATACTGGACTTGGTGGTCATTACACCACTTTGAAACTGACGTCCATTTATCTTTATCGTGCAGATAAATGGGCGGCGGTGAACACTCCTTCCGCGGGGCTGGGGTTTCATTGACCCGGGGGCTGGTGGGCCGTTCCGCCTGGGCGGGGGCTGATGCCTGAGATGCGTGGGTCGCGGAGACCCGAGAGGCTGTCTTTAGTGATTTGGCCGGGTTAGGGCCCTCAACGGTTTTGGTCTTGATAGACCGTTTCTTCTTCCTGCCTACGAGGACTTGGAAGTCATCGGGCGAGGAGGTGGAGCTTGAGTCGGACAGATGGTCGGACTCCGAGGCCATTTCTGCGTCATTAATGACGGGCACGATTAATGCCGGTGAAATTCCGGCAAGTGGACTCGCCGGGCTTTCCTCGAAGTGAATCGGGTAGGTAGGCGGCGTCTTTGTGACGCAGGTAGCCCGTGTGCAAACAAAATATTTGTCTTATAAAAGTCTACCCGTGCGAAGCCGGGGCGGGCCGCTAGTATTATGTATAATTCTGAAATAAATATTGAAATATTATTATGAATCTTTTACAGTATTAAAGAGGATTTTCATTATTATGCCACTATGATGGCACACAAGCACACGGACCACCTGATGGTAAGCAGTCACCGTAGCCTATAGCAATACCACGGATATCACTAACGGGTTGCCAACCATGTTGTTGATGAGGACTCACTGTGCTAGCAGCATTACTACTAGCCCAGCGTATCCTCGTGGAGCACTGGCAACCTTACTTTCCGCAGAAACACAACTCTACATCAAATTGTGGTATTTCACTGCGGTCTTCTGTAAGGTGGAGGTTCAGTCCCCAGTCGGGTGGCTCCAATTTTAATGGGATAACCCACGGGAAATCCCAAATCGCCCTGGTCAAACCACTTGATAAACTAAACTAACTGCTTCTAACAGACCTCTAACCAAAGATATGTTGGTACCCGGACATGAATCTAACAAGGTCTCCGATGCACGGAGGGAACTCGGTATCGTAAGGACGGACACCCATCCAACATGCGGCTATAGTCAATGCTCCTTAACTGCGCATATCAATCGATATCTGTTCATTATTATCTCCCTAATGACAGTGAACTTCAATAACTCAGCTAAAAAAAACGGCACCCATTTTTTTCTCAAACCAATGCCTTTCTTTCGCAACAAATCTAAGTTTAACCATCCTGAGGAGAGGTAGCAGTTCCGTATTGCCCTTAAGCGTTCTAGTAAAAACTGACTTGTAACAAAACATCCACGCGTTATGGCCATCACTGGAGACAGCCCAAGACAAGTACACTGCAACCACATTTATTAGCAACGAACAATGAGCTTGTCCTGGATTTGAACCCGATATTCATATCTAGCTGTTACCCTGTGTTTGGTTTTTAAAAGAGTAATTGCTGAGTTTCTTGCCGGATTCTTCTCAGCAAAACCGACCTTCCGAATCCGGTGGTAGATTCTAACGATTTGAAAGTGCTTGCCTGTAAAGTCTAGTTAAATAAAGATCGTTTTGAGTTTGAGTTTGAGTTTGACCCGCGACTCCGTCTGCATTTGTGCATGTCCTTCCCCAGGATATAATATATCTCATAGCCAAAGGACATCATAAATTTTGGTCCAAATCTGAAAGTGGCGGCCAACGCAATTTTTTGTATATTCTGTTAGAGCTTGCCTTGCCTTGCATCAAAACCGTAGGACCTTTGTCCTCAATTTTATTTGAGTTCGGAAATCAGCATCTTAAACTCAGTGTAATTAAGACTAATGTGACAAGAGAATTGGCACCTATATAGACCTATAAGTAAATAACTTAGTTTTAGTTGTTATGTTTATTTTTAAGGCAAATTTTAAAGATTCAAAGTAATTTTACCTTACTGTTTTTATGTGCAGCGTCTAATTAGATGATTACATTTCGTACTTATCAAATTATTTTCGTCCTACTATTGCTCATTTGGGATTTAGACCAAAGGCGAGAAAATTAAGAAGCGTAAAACCCTTAGGCATTAGGGACATTCAGACATTTAAGACTAATGATTTGTGAATTTTACCTAAGTTTCTCTGCACACCTAAAGTGCCAAATTTTAAGAGGATATTGTTTAAGAAATACACTGAGCAGGGTAAAAATGCTGTGACATTAATATATATACAATTAGTCATGTGCCTACCACTTAATTATCTGCCTACCATAAGAAAATATACAGCGGCGCGAAAGAAATACTAGTTAGACTGTACTGAAGGCCCAGAACCTTTTCAGGCGCACCCAGTTTTTGCCGCAGTAGCGTCGTCGCATTGTACTCTTATTACAAATTGTAATACTTTCCTTCTACAGAATATTTGTTGGAAAGTAATTTAATTAGGTATTTGTTGCCGTTAGCGCACAAGGCGGTGAGTAATACAGGAATTTAGTGTCTATACCTATTTCACTGAAATATATAATCAGTTCGTAAGTTTATTATGAAAGGTAAGTACTTACGTACACGAAAATCGAGCAAGTGTTTGTTGCGCCTCCTGGTGGCTAAAAGATTTGTTGTTGTGTAGTGGACTATGCCATAGGGCTGGATACCTCGCTGTTTGTAATAATAAAAGTCTTGTAATCAGCAGCACACGTCTTGTTTATTTTGATGTTGGCGGGAGAGAGACCGAGGGTTGCCAGCACATAAATGAACATTTCTACTATATTAGTGTTGCTATGCAACAGTAGTAACTCTTGCTAGTACCTAAATGAATATCAACCATATATCGAGTTCCGCTCCCTACGTACCTCAGAAAGTACGTTGAAGGGGTACTCAACGTATCTTTTTTCTTATAGTAGGGTACTATCAGGCCCCAACAATGATTGGGAATGGGCCCATGTACCACCCCGCTATGTGGCCATGGCCAGCGAAGTGATACATAGCCACACAGCATCAAGGTTTTCCTGTTTTTTTTTTTCAAAACATTATTTAATAATACTATTTCAAATCAAAAATCAAAGGAAAAAAGAAAAAAATAGTAATATAACAATTAACTATGGGACAATCTAAAACTAAAAAAAAAAAAAAAAACTGAATATAAAATCAAAAATACGTTTGTGTGGTGTTAAATCCTACTAATATTATAAATGCGAAAGTTTCTTAATGGATGTTTGTTACTCTTTCACACAAAAACTGCTGAACGGATTTGGATGAAATTTGGAACACAGATATATAATTTTTTTTTTTGGATTGGATTAACACATAGGATACTTTTTATCCCGGGAAAATTTTAGGTTCCTCTGAGATTCTAAGCTCAACGCGGTCGTAGTCGCGGGCAGAAGCTAGTACTATAATAAATAGAATAATCAATTATTTTTAACCCCCGTAGCAAAAACTATGAGTGTTATAAGTTTGTTTGTTAACAAAAAATATCTACAAACCAAAATACTACAACGTTACATAGCGTTTATTAAAAATCACGAGTCATAAACACAACAACAGCAGATTATATTTTCCTTACCAAATGTATGTCAAGAATATTTTCTCCGTAAATCGAAGTATTTTTACCTTCGTCCATGTCATTAGAGAATAAAAATCACACATCTATTAAACTGATTAGATTCCTATTCGTAATTTATTGCCAGGCTCTATAAGCCAGTCGCAGAGCACAATGCCCGCTAGAGCGAGAGGGATACAGGTTTAGAGCGAGAAGGGAATAGTGGGCCTTGCAAGGTGATTTCAGTTGCGTAGACGCAAGCTTGAACGCAGGTGCACACTCCCGCGTACCAGCGCGCCCTTATTCGGATGCGCGAGAAAACGATGTACGCAACGTTTCAATATCGTTCCTACATCGGTAACGTATGACAATGATGTGACAAAATTATACTGTGGGTATGTGACACCGTGATTGCTCGAATATAAGTGGACCCGATAATATGACTACCTAAATTAATGTTTTGTGTAGTGCACATGTGTTTAGGTACATAGCTGTGAAAGTTTCAATAACTAATGATTGCTAGTGTACCTAGAACAATTTATACACAGTCGGATCAAAAGGTACGTCTCTTTGCGACATGCTTATCAAATATATTAGCACATTATTGAGTTGTTATTGTAATTAGAGCGCTATCTTATCTTAATTATTCGATAAAATATTGACTGAAGCATTAAATTTCCTACTAAATTAGCTTAACTGCAATCTTCTAAATTAATTTATCGCGTAAATTTCTATGCTCCGTAATCACACGCTCCATAAATACTATATTTTATCTTATTAACTAGTTTTTTAAGACTTATTGCTTATTAAATTAGCTTGTCTGTAATATTGCGTCTTGTCACGCTAATATAATTAAGCAGTCTTAGTGGTATTCGGTATTAAGGTGATTTAAAAGGTGCTAAAAAACATTATTAACACACGATTTCTGTCAAATTATAACGATTGAACTATCAACGTTATCGAAAGGTATAAGAAACAACAAAATTCAGTCTTCAAATATTTATTATTAAGATTCATTATGATAGATTTAGTAAAGTGCCTTTTCAAGACCAAAGTTCAATAGATTTATTATTTCCATTATTATTTCCAGATGGGTATTAAAAAATAATAAAATATTCGCAACGTTTTAAAAATACGCACTCACTGTTTTCACCCACAGCATCAAGGGTGGATAATTTGAAAAATATCGATACGTCGTTGAAATGAATCATATTAAATTGACAATTCCACTTATCTATAAACAAGTAATGGTATCAATTCAATTGTGACACGCTAGTGATTATGCAAAATTTTAGCCTGGTACTGTCAAAATCTAATTAAGTTCTATCAAAACTATTAATGTAGCTATAGTTTCAATTAATAACATACTAGGGTTAGTTCTCCTGACTGATGAGACCTGATGATGATGACCTGAGGCAGCAAAAATGGCAGCAAAATCTTATTAAACCTAGAATATTTAACCATCCCTAGAGGAACCGCGAAAAGGTGAGAAGAGATACAAATCGACACAATTTTCACCGACCATAATTTAGATTCATCTATCTATAGTTTTGCCTCAACGACAATCTTGTCAGCTTCCTACTCATCCTCTTGCGGAGCACCGCTTTGGACAAAAAACCATTGTATTGGTTGATGAAATATTGTCATAATTATAATATTATGTCAATCGAAAAAAATATTGAAACAATTGTTTAATTTAATAATGTTACTGTTAAATATAGTCTATTCGTTGTCATTAATTCTAAAAACGTCTGTAAGCCTTAAAAACATTAACAGCTATCTTGCAAATGCGTCAAATATAATCTAACCCAAAAAAAAATTTTGTATACAATTTCTAATTCTAATTTTCTCCCAGATTTATAATAACTTACAATTTAGACAAAAAATCTAAGTAATTATTACTAATAGTGAATTTGCTTAATATTGGTGATGGGTGATGATTGAAACACATAAACTTGCATACCTATACCTATAGCACCTATAGTATATACCAACGTTGATTCTCTTTTGGGGTAGGTAAAGTATGGCGCTGTTCACCATTTAGTTTTTTCTTTATACCACTAAGGTGGCAAACAAGTGTACGGCCCACCTGATGGTAAGCGGTCACTGTAGCCTATGGACGCTTGCAACACCAGGGGTATAACTCGCGCGCTGCCGTTGTCTTTGCACGCATGCCTGTTTTGCCTCACTATTTTGCTGAGGGATCACGGCCACTGCAACTTGGCTGTAATGTCGTAGTAAATAATCAATTTAATATCGTATAACACACGTTGTTATGACAATAATATATATCTTTTGCTCCTACATTCATCAATCTCGGAATGATTTTTGATGAAAAGCGTCCTGTAGGGTTTCTGCAAACATTAAGTCAAATGTGGGAAGGATAGCTAAGCTCTGAGATGGCACTGAATAGCTTGCTGGTTATTCTCAGGTGGTTTTTTTTCCGAACCAGTGATTAATTAGACATGCATAGAGCTTTAATTAATAGTTTTGGTCTTGAATTTGTTTATTTAACACTAGATTACGGTCGTCCACAATGCAATATGTTGAACATATTACTACAAAAAATTATAACGATCGCCGTATTAGCATATTTAATGTGTATCCAAAGTGAAAAATTGTGTATCTGAAATTGAGTGATATTAAATTATAAGAGAATATTCTACAAGTTTAAAACATTTACATTCGCATATATTTAAGATATTCATAGAAAGAACTAAATAAATATGTAGAGTTACATGTTAATATTGGCAGGACAATGGTACACATCATTAAATAAAATAATAAATAATTAATGCTGCCAGCATTCTTGGCACGCTCCCGCATGATTCTGGTTTGGTTCAGAGCTTTTATCTATAAGTAGGTAGGTTAAATTTTGTAAATAGTTTAAACTGTTTTGAATAAAGTATTAGATATATATAGATTCTTTTAACGCCTTACTTTACACCATACATAGGTACGAAATTTGTGAAATACAACAAACAAACAAACACATATAATATAGTTACAATGATGTCTTTTGTTACAACCTGTCCCGATTCACTGAAGCATGCTCATTCCGTAACCATGGCAATTGATCTGATAGGTGTCGGATGAAAGTTGACTATCCCAGTGTGTATCTCAATCTTACTTACTTGATTCACTAGAGATTTGCCTACGACTTTAACCATTTCGTTCATTTTGAAATGAGAAGCTTTTATCTCGGTATAAAAAGTGTAACGAATTTTATAATTCTTCTTTTTCTTCTGGTGCCTCGCCAATCACTGAAGGTTGGCTATCAGTTGGCAGTTTATAATTAGAATTGCTAATTAAAAAAATATTACAGGTACTACAGATAAAACATTTTTTACATTAAATATCAAAACACAATTCATTTGGATTCCAAATTTAGCCGACGCTATAATTATCACGCTAAGTAATAAATGATTAAATGATATAAATGGCGTTTACATTTAATATATCGTGCAAAGAACACATTTCGCTTTATTTTGATTAATAAAAGTATAAAATAATCAAACTGTGGGGCATGAATAATTGCGACAACGTTTTCGTATCGTCTTCGACTATTTTTGTATTGAAAAATGAACAGCACTGCGGCGGTGAAAAGTGGAACTAAAAATTAGTTAGACAATTTTGACATTTCGCGAGTTACGTTTTCGAATACGTTGTCGAAAAAGTTCGTGCTACCGGCACTGTTCTCAAATCTTAAATCAAGCCAAAATGCATATAATAGCAATGAATTTCTATTTGCCTTAGTCACGGCATCACGTGAACGGCTAGACTTGCTAATTCTTTATTGATACTTATGTGTATGACACCACACTGAGTCCTGGGAGTGGAGGCAGTCAGCAGCAGGTCTTGTTGAGCGTGGTGGTAATGAAAACTATGGTAGAAGTATACGTAGTCCACTTTATTGGTATTTTAGCTCAATGAGTCTCCGTCGCTGAGATATATACCATAGCGACGGAGACTCTCTACAGTGCGTGCTATAAAACGTATATGTACATAAAGCGCCATCTATTGGTTAAAAACCTAAAATAACAATCCGTCAAACATTATTAAATGAACTTTTAATTTCGGGATAAACGAAGGGTCCTATTTTATATGATGTATTTGACATATAAATTCATAGCTAATACATGACAACGGCTATCGGGACAGCTAGTTATATAATATTAATCAAAAAAGTGTACAAGAACGCGTTGATGTCTTTTGTTAGAATTTCAAACGTCTTCCAAATAGCCGTCCGTCGGACGACTTAATAAGGAATCTTACTTTATTTTATTAGTCTTTTGTTATTTTTAATAAGTTATAAGTAAATTTAGGCCATTTAATATTTAAAATTGATTAACGTTCATATTTTAATAATCACGCCAAGTCCCTCACGGGGTAGGCAGAGAGTATAGAGAGACATTTCTCTCTTGACTTACACACCTCTTTTGCTTCTTTACATTCATCAATTTCTTCATAAAAATGCCCGCCGATTACGTGTACAGTTTTACCTTTGCAACATGGAGTACTTTGGTAAATAGATCTAGAAAGAATTCACAGACCAATCAATTGCATACATTTTATGGAAGTTAATTTAAGTAAAGTTAAAAACCTCGTTTAAACCTGTATAAAACAGTTAATGCTTATCTTTGCGATAAGATAAAGTCAGTGTTGATTTTTTTCAAAGTAAATCACCAAATTTACCAAAGTATTTTTATCATATTATTACTAAATCAGGTATTTCCTCAGATCAAATAATTTACGCCGGTTTTTAAACATGTAGTGCGTAGGCAAGGCGTAGTTTCGTTGTATTCGTTGTAGGTGTTGTGCGTGTAATTGTGTATATGAACACTATAAGGCGTAGTTTGAACCGGCGTCACATTGTTGTTCGGAAAGTTACAGAATAAAAATAAATAATTAAAAGGGGCTCCCCTACGAGAAATAGGTCTTTGCTTTTTTTTACTCTCTCTTAATAACGGCAACTAGTAGACGCTTGAAATGCTCATAGACTGTATTACTATAACTATAATAATATAAAAAAAAGAGCAATTAACAATTACAAACTTATTATTTACACTTGGCTCAATAGCGCAATGGTCGTGCCGAACGGCAATGCTAAAATTGTAATGTAACTTAGTTTATTTTTAGTGCGGAACCCTCGCGCCTCGTTACGATTCCAACTCGCACATGGCCGATACTTTCAATTGATCTGAAAGTATTCCAGAATCCAACACGCACAGTAAGCCACATAATATTCAACGGTACAGCAGTGCGTGTAAACCACGCAGTTTTTGAGATCAATGCAATTTTTACTTGAACAATTTAAAAGTCAAAAGAGCAATTATTTTAAACCGCTGTTGTTTTTATGCAATTATTCCGTTTAAGGTGCTGTTATAAAATTAAGCTCAATTGTTGCATTTTTAAAGTATTGTTGCAAGGATGGTTCTCGTTCGTGACTGCGTTTGGACGTTCACGTGTTTTCCAGGAATGGATACATTCAAAACCATTTATTCGGTTAAGGCCCTTATAAAGCCCTTATGAAGGTCTAAAATACCATATTCAAATTCTTCTCCAAGCTTCTAGAACCTTCTTGCAATGCACTTATTACTGGTGAATTACATATAACTTGTATTCTGCTGCGACGTCACTCATTGGATATTTGATAAATAGCCATCCACCCCATTGAAAAATAAACGCAAAATCAAATTTATATTTACCCACATAATAAAATAATTGACGAGTTTGTGGTTTAGTGGCTCGAACACCTGACTGCTACGCTAGGGGTCGCAGGTTCTATCTCTCTGCCTCCCCGAAATGGACTCGGCATGTCTATACCCACCTATATAGCCGTGGTGGCCTTGTGTTAGAAGCAACGGCATGTTTTATAATGGGCCCGAGTTCAAACCCCAGCCTCCCTGTACCCAATGAGTTTTTCTAAGCTCATGTACAGTGATTAATCACACCTTGAGCTTAAAAATAGGCTTAGGCGCAAATTGTATTGGAATCTCCCGTGGGTTTTGCCATTAAAATTGGAGCCGCCCAACTAGGGACTGTACTTTACATAAGACCGCAATCATATAACACTAATTTGATTTAGTGTTTCTGCGGTGAGTAAGGTTGCCAATGCTCCACGAGGATACGCTGCCAGTAGTAATGCTGCTAGCACAGTGAGTCCTCATCAACAACATGGTTGGCAATGTGTTAGAGATGCCCCCGGTATTTCTAGTGGCTATAGGCTACAGTGACAGCTTACCATCCGGTGGGCCGTATGCTTGTGTGCCACCTAAGTATATTATATATTTATGTATGTATTATAAATGCGGCTTTTCAATAATTCAAGCTAATAATCACACGTCACATATAATTACTTCTCCACACTATGAAACATAAAACCACTGCAGCACTGTCATTGTGATCAACAAGACAAATTTGACAACTGACAATCTTATAACTTACAATTTTTTTTTGTATTCGTAATACGTAGTGAGTAATCGAATCAGTTACAGTGACTTTACTAAGGCCTTTACTTTCGTTTCGATGAAAGAAATTTCAAACTTTAAGGATGAAATAGAAAAATAAATATTCATTAATGTAATTTTAAGATAAATATCTGATTGATGACATTGCTTATCCATATTAAAATTATAAATGCGAAAGTAATTCTGTTTGTCTGTTTGTTTGTTTACTACCTTTTCAGGACTAAACGGGTGAACGGATCGGGATAAAATTTGAAATGGAGATAGATAATATCCTGGGGAAGGACCAAACCTTATTTTTTCTTTAAACAAATGCAGACGAAGTCGCGGGTAACAGCTTGTAGTATATATTTCCACGGGATATTTTCATATTATTTATGTTTTAATTTTGTTCCACTAAGGAAATATAGCAAATCTTTAGGTGCAGTGAATAAATAAGCTGCCTTATCCAATGGCCATAAAATGACATCTATTGTACACCAGATTTTATTGAACCTTTAAACAATAGATTAAAAAAAACAAAGTTGACAAATTAACTCGATACACTCTATTGTTTTTACATTAGCAACACGCTGGGTGTAATCACACGGTGATACGGTAAGCGGGCGTTAATCCGAATATTATCGAGTAGAGGTTTCAATTTACGTGTTCGATTATCGAATACAAAAAGTCGATGCCGCGCCAAGTGGAACGTGAACTCGGCACGCAATCTTCGCTTCTGTTTGTTTTTTTAACAGAGACGTGCTTTGTATATAACTGCAGCATTTTTTTTTTAATTTAAATTTAGAACTTATTTTTTGAGCTTCAGCTGTTATTACGAGGGAGGTTTTAATGGAACGGTCTTATAATGTATTTAATTTCAAAATACACTATTTATTTATTTTGTTAGAATATTAATTGTTTTAAGAAATTATACTTCAAATTTATTGTCATTCTATTCTTCTATACCAGTATTCATTAAATAATTATACAAAACAACTAGGTATATTTATTATAAAAAAATCACGGGATTTACAGGGGTCGAAAAATAATATATTACCGTTCATTGCAGGATACGGTAACCACTTACCATTAGGCGGTGCGAGAGTTTCATTAGGCACACGCCAATTCTACCTGTCTGTCTGTCTGTTTGCTCCGGATAATCTCCGTAAGGGCTGAACCAATTTTAAAGGGATATTAAAACTTTTAACACAGGCACATAGATGGAGACGTTACTTTTATTTTCGTTCCGCGCAAAAATAATAAACCCGTGAAATTGTGAAAATAAAATGGTTGTTTCCACTCATAAAGTCGCGGGTACCTGATGGTAAGCAGTCACCGTAGCCTATAGCCGCTAGCAATACCAGGGGTATCATTAACAGTGCCAACCATGTTTTTTGATGAGGAGACACTGTGCTAGCAGCATTACTACTAGCCCAGCGTATCCTCGTGGAGCACTGGCATCCTTACTTACCGCAGAAACACAACACTACATTAAGTAGTGTTATTTCACTGCGGTCTTCTGTAAGGCGGAGGTACAGTCCCCAGTCGGGCGGCTCCAATTTAAATGTGATAACGCACGGGAAATCCCAAATCGCCCTACCTCTCTTTTAAAACCTACAGCTGGTCATCTATTATGACGTCACAACTCAATGTTTTGTTGGAAATTGTTTTCTATGATAATAACACAGCTCATACCAGTTGTGGATAACAAATTACAAAGTTACCAAACAAATCTGGCGGCAAGTCATCCTTGTGTTCCAACAATGTTTTTATCATCGTAATTTGATCTTGAACACTTTCTTTGCTATCAATAGGGATTTAATAGCAGTTATTTAAGACTTTATGAGTGGAAACAACCATTTTATTTTCACAATTTATTTTTGCGCGGAACGAAAATAAAAGTAACGTCTCCATCTATGTGCCTGTGTTAAAAGTTTTAATATCCCTTTAAAATTGGTTCAGCACATTCCATGCTGCTGCAAAGTGTCCATGATGTTGAATGAGTAAAATTGAAATAGAACTTCACTTATGGTATGTTCGTATAATTTCTCAATAATGATTATCATGGCAATAAAGGACAGATAATACAAACGGGCTCTGTACTACTCTATATACATATTTAAACGCGTGTTAAAGTTCTTATAAGTTTCTAATTAATATATTTTATTAGCTTACAAAAACAGTTTACTTCATTAACACAAATTTATTTATATACACGCATAGATAAAGATCATTAAGTTGTATATAGGTAGGCCTTAATAAAAAAAAACATTATTTATTACGTAAAAGATAGTTCTACAAAAAAACAAACATTGAATAATTTGCATGAACTGATAAAAAAACGTAGGCTTTTTGTAAATTTAAATAAACTTGATATTTTTTTGAATATCATCATATATTTACTCTATATATGTATATGAAATGATACAACCTACACGTCATATAAATGTCCCGAGCCACTGTCACGTGGAAGTGTGCCAAGAAGGCTGGGCCCTTGCCACGCTGTATTGCAATGCTCAACCCTCTTGCTACGGGAGGCGTCGCATAATTCATTTGAAGTCTCGTTAAAAAAATTATGAGCCTCTGGCCACCACAGCCCAAGAGTTTCGACCCCAAACACCACAAAGATATATCCGGCCTTCAGCTTTACTGTTTACGGCGCTTGAGGCACTCCTGATCCATTTTGATAATTTAAATTATTTATCGTGTATGAATACACATTATTTATCGTGAGAAGCCTAGTTAGGACTAGCTTTCCTTGCCAGTTCTTCTCAGGAGGCTTTTTTTTTCCGAACCGGTGGTAATTTAGACCTTCATTAGATCCTTTTTAGGGCCTAAACTGATTAAATGATTTTGATTTTGCTTTGGATCTATTAATAGTTTAAAACTGTTTTTATATCGGCGCCTAACTACTAAGATTTAAGTAAAATTTACAACTTATATTACGAATACATATATTTATAGCCTTGGTGGCCTTGTGGTTGACGCAACGGTCTGTCTTCTGATGGGCCTGTACCATAGAGTTTTCCAAGCTCGAGTACAGTGATCAATCGCAGCATGAGCTTTTAAAAAGAGAGGAAGGCGATTTACGATTTTACGTGGGCTTTCCCATTAAAATTGGAGCTGCCTGACTGAGGACTGTACCTCCACCTTACAGAAGACCGCAGTGAAATAACACTACTTTGATGTAGTGTTGTGTTTCTGCGGTAAATAAGGTTGCCAGTACTCCACGAAGATACGCTGCGCTAGTAGTAATGCTGCTAGCACAGTGAATCCTCATCTATAACTTGGTCGGCAACCGGTTAGTAATACCGCTGGTATTTTTAGCAGCTATACGCTACGGTAACTGCTTACCAACAGGTGGGCCGTATGCTTGTGTGCCACGTAAGTGGTATAAAATCAAAAAATATACTAGCTTCTGCCCGCGAGCTCGTCCGCGTTGAACTTAAAATCTCAGAGGAACCAAACATTTTACCGGGATAAAAAGTCCTGTGTTGATCCAGGTTAAAATAATACATGTGCCTCATTTGATACAAATCCGTTGTGCCGCTTTTACATGATTGAGCAACAAACATCCATACATCCATACATCCATACATCCATACATCCATACATCCATCCTTACAAACTTCCACATTTATAATATTAGTAGGATTTCATGTGAATATAAAATTAAATATCGGACTGGTTAAAAAAATTGGTTCCTATGTTCGTGACGTCATAAATTAGTCATAAGTGAAATTATATGTACTTAAATAGCAGCTGTGTTTAGTTCAATGTAGGGTTTAATATTGATAGTTGGTGATTGAGGGCGTCACTCTTACAATAAGTCGTCAGACAGGCAATTTTAAGCCTTATGGATATAAGGCTTAAATGCACAGACTATAGCCACAACGTTTAGCAAGCACTTAATTACATATTCGGTTTCATATCGCTAAGCAAATATTAAATGAGAGAAGTACATCATCTTATCTAGATTTTTTACATTTCCTTTTTAACGTTTTTTTTTTCGCCGCCGATAATATTTGAAATTATTTACTGAAAATTTGATAACACTTATGTGATTAATTAATTTATTAGCATATATTAGGTCCTTACATATGAAATTGGCGTTTTTCGTACTGGCCACTTTAATCACGAATTTCTCCTCTTTGGTAAGGAATTCCAAATTCAAATTTGTACAGCTATAGACTCATGTATTTGTGCTTCGATGATCGTCATTCATTTGTTTTTTTTCTTCTGTTTTTTTCTGTTTGCGTCACTCATTTTACAAAATGGAAAACCTTAAATATCGCATTATTTACGAGTACGAGTTCCGCCGTGGCACTAGTGCTGCGGAAACAACTCGAAGGGTGAATGATGTGTATGGCGGTCGTGTTGCAAAAGAAAACACAGTTCGTTTTTGGTTCCAACGTTTTCGTTCTGGAAATTTCGACCTGCAGAACAAGCCCCGTGGACGGCCTGAGACTCAAGTTGATAATGAAGAGTTGAAGGCTATTGTGGAAGCGGATCCATCGCAAACCACGTCCGAGTTAGCTGCAGGCTGCAATGTTAGTGATAAAACTGTTTTAATTCACTTGAAGCAAATTGGGAAGATTAAAAAGCTTGAAAGGTGGGTACCTCACGAATTGACTGAAACAAACCGGCAAACGCGCGTCGACTGCTGCGTTACATTACTAAACCGGCACAATAATGAAGGTATTTTAAACCGAATCATTACCTGTGATGAAAAATGGGTTCTTTACGATAATCGGAAGCGCTCAGCGCAATGGTTAGATCCTGGCCAGCCAGCCAAATCCTGCCCCAAGCGAAAATTAACCCCAAAAAAGTTACTTGTAAGCGTTTGGTGGACTAGTGCCGGTATTGTTCATTACAGTTTTTTCAAATCTGGCCAGACTATTACGGCTGATGTCTATTGTCAGGAATTGCAAACCATGATGGAAAAGCTAGCGGCTAAACAACCTAGGCTGGTCAATCGCTCCACGCCACTGCTGCTTCACGTCAACGCTAGACCACACACTGCGCTACAGACGGCTACTAAATTAGAAGAGCTTCAATTGGAAAGTCTAAGACATCCTCCGTACTCCCCGGACCTTGCTCCAACAGATTACCATTTTTTTCGAAATTTGGATAACTTCTTGCAAGGGAAAAAATTCAACTCCGATGGGGCAGTCCAAATCGCCTTCAAAGATTTTATTGATTCCCGTCCGACTGGTTTTTTTAGTAAAGGGATCAATGAACTACCTATGAGATGGCAAAAGTGCATAGAAAATAATGGTTCATACTTTGATTAATTAAATATATTATATTAAAAAATATTCGACTTTTTGTTCCTCCCATACAAAACGCCAATTTCATATGTAAGGACCTAATATTTACATCGACCGTGATTCGATAAAGTTTTTATCAAACTCTGCGTCATAGCAACATCTAAAATTTATATAAAAATATAATGTATAATTTTATATGGGAATTACGGATTAATATATTCAAATGTTGATATTTAAAAACAGCCTCAATATATTTTTAGAAAATTATTGATTTAATTTTAGGCTCAAATATTCCATTAGGCTGAACGACCTGCATTCCATGTTAAATAACCATATAATAGGTATACAATATGATTTATAAGCTATTAGTAACAGTATTTTAGAAAGTTTAATCGATCATGCTCATAAAAACATAGGTGATGAGCTAGTTCTTAATATGGTTAGTAATGTAGCTAAGAATTTTATAAGATATAAAAATAATTTGTTGTATAGGGGAAGCGAAAAACAGTGTGAAATAATGGTGAACTGCTTAACGTGGTCTGCGCTCCTATTGGCTAAGGTGATCGCTTACTATCAAACGGACTTCCATTCCATTACGGTACTATAATTAGCTTGGAATTGTAATTGTAATATGTTCATCTTTTTATTCTACTTTTTTTATACCACTAAGGTGGAAAACAAGCATACGGCCCGCCTGATGGTAAGCGGTTACCACAGCCTGTGGACGCTTGCAACACTAGGGGTATCACTCGCGCGTTGACGACCCTAAAACTACCTACCTGACGGTAAGCAGTCACCATAGTTTATAGCCGCTAGCAATATTAGAGGTTCCACTAAAGGGTTTAAATATTAACATTAAGCACTCCTTCTGTAACTTTAACTGCGCCAAATTTTACACTCATCTGTCTGTTTTAATATTATGATAATTAAAATATTAAAAGAGAGGTAGGGCGATTTGGGATTTCCCGTGGGTTATCCCATTTAAATTGGAGCCGCCCGACTGGGGACTATACCTCCGCCTTACAGAAGACCGCAGTGAAATAACACTACTTAATGTAGTGTTGTGTTTCTGCGGTAAGTAAGGTTGCCAGTGCTCCACGAGAATACGCTGGGCTAGTAGTATTGCTGCTAGTACAGTGAGTCCTCATCAACAACTTGGTTAGCACCCCGTAAGTGATATCCCTGGTATTGCTAGCGGCTATAGGCTACGGTGACTGCTTACCATCAGGTGGGCCGTATGCTTGTGTACCACCTTAGTGGTATAAAAAATACACAAATTTTGGAAGACATAGCCGAGTGTGATAAGGCCGCCATTTGTACTTTTCTATATCACACTGTATTCGTATGTTGTATTCTTTGGTGCTGTACAATAAAGTTTAAATGAAATAAAGAAAGAAAGAAAGAAAGAAAACATAAAATACACACTTAATTCTAACTGCTGGTTACGTCAAGATAGTCTTCGCAAGAGCCGTCTTTTTGTAAAAGGAACTGAAGGTAAGATACATGTTTCCAGTTTTTAGATGACTTCACAAGTACTCAACAGGTTTTAGTAAGGATAGACAGCCGAAGGACATTGACGTCGTGTTTTGTTACCTTCATAACCTCCTCCTGTTTAAGTCGGTTAAAAAAGTGTACATTAATCAAGTTGTATTTGAACTTTAAGGTAGTTGGAATACACAATGAGTATAAATTTGATGAATTTATTGAGAAAGTTTTATAAGTGTACTATTAACGGATAATAGTATACTACATATAGTATACTATTACCCGTTATCCCGTAGAAAAGAAGCATTTTCCCGCGATAAAAACGATGCACAATTAGTATAAATTTGATGAATTTATTGAGAAAGTTTTATAAGTGTAATATTAACGGATAATAGTATACTATTACCCGTTTTCCCGTAGAAAAGAAGCATTTTCCCGCGTTAAAAATATCCTCTGTTCACCAGGGATAATGTCGGCTGCTAATGGTAAGAAAATTTTTCAAATCGATCCAGTAGTTTCAGAGCCTATTCAATACAAACCATCCAATCTTTCCTCTTTATAATATTAGCGTAGATGCCTAGACGAATCACTCAGGAAGGAATCTATCTTAAGACAAGTAATTTACCGCTACCACTAAGGGCCCTTAAAACGACTATTAATTTATATTACTCTTACTACATTCTATAATGTGATATTAAATGTAATTGCGTATTTTAGCATCGTAATGACCAGCTTCTAGCCCATAGTCCGGATGAAAGGTCGTGGGTTCAAATGTGGATAGTAGTTTTTGATTGATTTGCGTGCGCGTCGTGAGAATAGTTTTTCTTCAGGCAAGTAAAGGAACACGCCCAAGTTAATTAGTGACTTATTTCAACAACTGCGTTAGGAGTTGGTACTAATTCACATAAACAGTAATTTGAAGTAGGACACACACGCATACGGCCTACCTGATAGTAAAAAGCAGTCACCATAGCCTATAGCCGCTAGTAATACCAGGGGTATCACTAACAGGTTGCCAACCATGTTGTAGATGAGGACTCACTGTGCTAGCAGCATTACTACTAGCCCAGCGTGTCCTCGTGGAGCACTGGCAACCTTACTTACCGCAGAAACACAACACTACATCAAGTAGTGTTTCACTGCGGTCTTCCGCAAGGCGGAGGTACAGTCCCCAGTCGGGTGGCTCCAATTTAAATAGGAAAACCCACGGGAAGTCCCAAATCGCCCTACCTCTCTTTTTAAAAGCTCATGGTATGATTAATCACTGTGCTTAAGCTTAGAAATACTCATTGGTACAGGCCGGGGTTTGAAGCTGGGCCCATCAGATGATAGGCAGTTGCTTGAACCACAAGGCCACCACAGCTAAGTTAAGCTCTAATAAAGCTCTTATTTAAGGTCTTTAACGCCGGTTTGTAAAAAATCTACCCGAGAAGAACCGGCAAGATATTCAGGGCTCAGCCTTTTTTAACAGAATAGCAATATAAAAACAGTCTTGCGGTTAAACAACCTTTAATCAGGCCAATAGTTGAATCGGTGACCGCTTGTACCTTGACGAGCCTACTGCAACAAGTGTCGTAAGTCCGGTTGCAAATTATTATACTCGGCAATCGATAGAGTCTAACGATTCAGAAGCAGAAAGTCTGATCAACACGAATACATACGAATACATACGTATTCGTGTTTCTTGCAAAATCTTACTAATATTATAAATGCGAATGTTTGTGTGTGTGTTTATGCCGTTTTCACGCCTCAACGGCTGAATGGATTTGTATGAACATTGCAATGGAGGTAGCTTATAAGCTGTATAAACATACAGGATACTTTTTCCAGAAACTTCTATTTTGGATAAGAAATATAGGTCCCGTATTAGAATATAAATTAATTCCACGCGTACGAAGTCGCGGTTACAGGTACTCATTTAATAAAACAATAGCTTTTTCCCCGCGACTTCGCCCGCGCAGCAATATAGTATACTATTACCCGTTTCTCCGTAGGAATGAAGCATTTTACCGCGGTAAAAAGTAGCCTATGTTCATCAGGGATAATGTCGGCTTCTAACGGTAAAATAACTTTCAAATCGGTCTAGTAGTTATGGAGCCTATTCAACACAAACAATCAAATCTTTCCAGCCTACACTAATATTATAAAGAGGAAAGATTTGTATTCTTGTATGTAACGAATAAACTCAAAAAGTACTGGACCGATTTTAATAATTCTTTTTTATTAGAAAGCTACATCATCACTGAGTAACATAGGCTATATATTATACTAGCTGCCCGCCCCGGCTTCGCTCGGGTACACAAAATATTTGATAAATGTCTATAGGCTCCGAAACTACTGAACCGATTTCAAAAAAATCTTTCACCGTTAGAAAGCTACACTATCACTGAGTAACATAGGTTAGCTGCCCGCCCCGGCTTTGCACGGGTAGACAAAATATTTGATATCAATGTCTACCCGTGCGAAGCCGGGGCGGGCCGCTAGTTTATAATATTAGTGTAGACTAAAACATATAATTACATTGTTTTTATGTGGCACACGATCCCATAATCGCATCGTACTACGATAAATATAAAACAATATAACACACTCGTGACCTTACTACTTGTAAATATTCATTTTGTATGTTTAATATTGAATATAATGTTACATGCAGTGGTTTATAATGGGCCATTGTGTAGGCAACAATAAGGAAAACCCTTGCCACGTTTATCAACGCTTATCCTACATGCATCTACGCAGCTTCTTATTTATCTTAAGCATAGAATTAATTGATTTGAGATGTGAAATACAATAGACTTAGTTCAAACACAAGCTTGGTTCGATTAAATGCATGTTTACGGCTTATGCTGTTAAAAGGCGAATGCCAAAATTATATTCCTTTTGCTGATTGAACCCTGTTTGGTATTTATTTATGAATTAGCCGTACCCGCAACTACCTACGTGTAGAATTAATTTTGTTTCATGGCGTTTTTATTTTTTGCGCGGCAACCTAATTATTTTTCCAAAATAAATGTAGTTTATGTTACGCCTTATGATATTTACTATCTGCCAGTGAAAGTTCGTTCAAATCGTTCCAGCCGTTTTGGAGATTATCCGTAACAGACACAGATTTTTTTACAATTTGTGTTTTTCTTATAGCTATATTATACTGTCATATGAATTGAGAAAAAAGCTGTTGATTTGACATTACAAACAGAAAAGTGTCTGTAAATTTAAGTAAATTTCTAATTACTACGT
The DNA here is from genome assembly GCA_951449985.1 of Falcaria lacertinaria. Lineage (NCBI taxonomy): Eukaryota > Metazoa > Arthropoda > Insecta > Lepidoptera > Drepanidae > Falcaria > Falcaria lacertinaria. Next base: position 6,269,164 of record OX602129.1, read on the forward strand.
TCGCCTACTAATAAGATAAACCAGTACCTAAATTATCCTTTTTATATAAATACGTTCTCTAATACGTACCAAACCCCCATACTCAATGCAAGCGCTCCGAAACGAGAATCAAACCCGCGATACGAACGTAGCAGTCAGTTCTACGGCTACTAGACCAACGGTCGTCAACTGTTTTTTTATCTGCTCTCTTTTTGCATGTTTAATTTATGAGCAGGTTCCCCGCTGTGACGTCTATTCCTAATTTAAACACGTCTTGTAGGGCCACGAATACATCAATTTCAACCACATTACATACAAGTTCTGTTCATACATCGGGTCGTGGGAAACAATAGCTCAATCATGGTAATGCGTGCACCTGTCGACGAAGATCGTCCGTCGTGATGGTTGCTCGTACCAATGGTTTACGATTTTTTGTCGAGATTTTGTGAGAATCCATTGTCTATTGTTGTTGGGCTAAGGTTGGAATTCCAATGTAGATAGAGATAGAGGAACTGAAATTAAATTGTGCTCTTTTTACCCCGCGAGAGGCTTAGCGTGATGAAGTGAGTATTTTTTATTTCATTATTTTATAAAAAAAAATATATCAACGTATTACGTAGCCCTTCAGAACAACTATTAAAACTAAATATACTACAAAATCACAAAGTATTTCATATTTATTCTTTTTTGAAAAGTCTATAAATAGTTCGGTAATTTGACTTTATTGCCAAAACGGTGAATTCAAGTGAGATAAACGTGAGATCCAATAGTATTGGGCCTGCCTGTCATAATAATAGCTGTCGGCATGTTAAAGTGCTCAACACTCACTATCTATCAATAAGCCTAAAACAAAGCTCATAGCATGATCACTCCTAAGTTGAGGGTCATTTTTAAACCTCTTTTTTTTTTTTATATACCACTAAGGTGGCAAACACGCATACGGATCGCCTGATGGTAAGCGGTTACTGCAGCCTATGGACGCTTGCAACACCAGGGGTATCACTCGCGCGTTGCCGACCCTGAATTTTGATGGATGGAAAGGTTGATGCTCTATTCAAGCTGCGGTAGGCTAGCATACGAACGGCACAGTAGCACCCCAATTATTTTCCACTCTTTTTGCCAGACTGTGTGCTTCTTTTACATTCATCACACAAAGCTTAGTAAACAAATATTTATCAATGAAATTGGACCTTTAGTATAAAACATGACAAGAAATTTCCTAATGGCCGTGTGTGGGCAGTAACCCAGATCGCTCATTGTCGCCTCGTCAGGTAATGCTAATCACTTTTTGTGCAAGTGGCTAGGCGCAGTTTGTCGGAATGGGTGTGCCGCGGAATATAATTGTATTTACGACTAGCTTCTGCCCGCGACTACGTCCGCGTTGAGCTTAGAATCTCAGGAAAACCTTAAATTTTCCCGGGGTAAAAAGTATCCTATGTGTTAATCCAGGTTATAAATTATCTGTGTTCCGAATTGCATCTAAATCCGTTGAGTAGTTTTTGTGTGAAAGAGTAACAAACATCCATCCATCCTCGCAAACTTTCGCATTTATAATATTAGTAGGATTATCTTTTCTGTGTGACTACGCCCACGTAACATTAAAGAGTGTAACAGTATAAATATTTACAAAAATAAACTTAAGCAACATATACTAAGTACTATAAACTAGTCACAATCAGAGATGAAATACTTACTAGAGAACATATTTGTTTCATCTTAGTGAGTGAACTTTATACGTTTTTATGAGAATAAATGTCTTTAAACATAAGTAAACCGATAACGGGCATCTAGTGCAGTGCAAGTAGCAGGAACATTGTCGACAACGTATTCGAAAACGTAACTCGCGAAATGTCAAAATTGTCATACTAATTTTTAGTTCCACTTTTCACCGCCGCAGCGCTGTTCATTTTTGAATACAAAAATAGTCGAAGGCGATACGAAAACGTTGTCGAAAAAGTTCACGCTACCGGCACTGTGCTGACAACAATGTTACGAATAAAGCTATAATGATGAGTTTTTTTAATTAACTTTCCCCACCACTTCACCCGCGTAGCAATATAGTATGTGGCCTATTTCATTAAGTGATAATATAGGTTTCTGTTGGTGTAATATTTATAATATCGGTCCAGTAGTTTTTGATTTATTCATTAGGTACAAATGAAAATACAAATATTTTCTGTAATTTGTACAGATGTAGCAGAAAGTGGTAATTTAGACCTTCATTAGTGCCATATTAGGGCCTAAACTGAATAAATGATTTTTTGATTTTCATTTTTGAAAGTGTTTCGGATTTTGACGTCATATTCCTCGAATATTAGAATGTTATAATATAAGATATAAGAATGTCAAATGTAACATGCTGTGGGCAACCTATTATTAAATAAATAAATAAATAAAATGTTTTTGATTTTTGAAAGTATTTCGGCCTTGGCGCCATATATCTCGAATATTTTGAGTAAACTTGCAGTTAGAATACAAAAAAACATATTTTTTGTAATTTTTGATACCACACCCAAGAAGGCTTAAAGGGGATTAAATTGTGTTTTTAATGCAATTATGTTTAAAATAAATATCTAAAATATGATAAAGTTTTGAACTATTAGTGATTGAGAATCACGTTTAGTAGAGGTTGTGTAAGATAAAAACCCGTTAATATATCGTGTTATAATTATGCGATACATATTAATCAATATGCAATCGATTACTTCCTGCAAAAACTTCGACGTGAGAAAATGATAAGTTAATATAATTAGCAATAATGTTAATGCGCTAGAATACAAAATATATTATAATTTGCTTTGTCCGCTTAAATGAGTGTGATACGGTTGAACGGCCTGCGCCCAGGTGTGAGCTCAGGCGTGGTTTCTTCCGACACGTGTTTCAGGACTTCCACGTCCCATCATCAGGGTGCCGCTGCGTTGGTCGAGCAGCGTGATGTCACATCTTAATGCGCTATTTAGGCTCAAACTAAGCAAAAGCTTCTACTATGGGATTCAAACAACTGCTGGAAGACTTACATTATTTATTTACCGACTACGGCGAAGCCAAAAAGAAGGGTTATGATTTTAGCAGTCTACGGTATGTATGTATATGTATTTACGTATGACCCACTGTAGCACCTAAATATTCATAGAATTTGATGAATAATAATGATGTTTTGGACATTATCACACAGCGCCATCTGGCCCCATACTAAGCAAAACTTGTACTATGGGAACCAGTAGCTGATATAATACTAATATACTTTTTTTTTGTAAATATATACTTATAATACATACCAAACACCCAAACGCAAGGCAAACATATTTGTCACATAAATGTTTGCCCTGGCGGGAATCGAACCCACGACCTCTAGCGTAGCAGTCAGGTATACTAACCACTAGACCAGCGGTCTCGTCATATAGTGTCATAGTAAATAGTAGTCATAGTACAAAATAATAGGGGTGCCACCGCTGCAGCTCATATACCTAGAGCATCATCAAAGTCTTGATTGGTTTTTTTACAGTAAACTTCTTAACATAGATTAAATTTTGTGAAGGTTGCCAGCAACCAAAAATTTCGTTCCGTTTCTGGACTTGTTTTCCAAGCTACACAAGCATTTAATTTTCCGGGAAACTGATTTTCCCTTGTTTGTATTCCCCTACTTATTGGATGGCTTATCACACTTTGTTCACCCTTTTAGTACATACTAACTAACCTCAATATGAAATCACTTTTTAAACTAATTTTATATTTGAATATGTATAACGTTGCGTACGCCCACTGTACTCCCAACCTAAGAAAAAACAATCTACCGCGTCTCTTAATTCAACTCGAAATGATTGATGACATGTTTGTTGTTTTAATTGTATAATTAATTGATTCAGACAAATTAGAGTTAGTGATTGGAATACATTCAAGTTATATAGGGTGATCTACTATGGGAGAGAGCTTCATACATATGTGGACCACGAGAGATTAAGATAATGATAATTAAATCGATAATAATAACCAATATTTAGATGAAAATTGCAAGGAGATACGTGTGCTGCTGGTAGCGTGAACATCTTTCTACTAAAATTCTGAAAGCTACTCTAAATGTCTAAATTTTCATACGAATTTTAAGTTCAACTTTTCGCGGGCGCAGCGCTGTTCGTTTTCCTATACAATAATAGTCGTAAGCGATACGAAGACGTAGTCGCTAGTAATTCTTGCTAGAGCTAGTGATCGTGTTTTTATAAACCACTTAGATTAGTCACTCCATGAGCATTACGGTGAAGGAGAACATCGTGAGGAAGCCTGCATACGTCTGAGAATTTCTCAAGGACGTATGTAGTGCCTAAAGAGACGGCCGCGGACTCACCATCTGTCAGGTTGACACCAAATTTATCTTCCGTGAAAAGTATGGTTGTATCACCCCTGCCTACCACTGAGGGGGCCTTTGTGAGGAGTGAAGATATATGATTGCCTGATGGTAAGCGGCTACCGTATCCTATACAGCTAGAACACCAGAAGTAATGCGTTGCTGACAAAAGGTCATTAATTATAGTATTTAATTCCATGTTACATTCTAATCACAGTTATAAAATTACAGTTTTGAAATATGCGCTAAAGTTCCGGTTTTAAAATGTTAGGACTATAATTAAAAAGCTGCATAAAATTTCAAATAATTTATCAATCCTAGATATTATTCATAAATTAGCCGACTTAGGTACGTACAAAAACCTAGGTCATTCACCTTTATATGCAGTTTACATTGCGGCTTGTGCTTGATAAGAAATGCTTAGCGTAGCAATATCTACAGGGTGTTACAAAACTACTCGTAAAGCCGAAAGGAGGTTAAATGGGGCCTTATAACGAGTCCATTCACAATATTAAGAACCGTAGTAACGCTGTATAAAATACCACATTTTTTTTATTATTATTTTCACTGATGTGCAAACCCTATTTCAGTAAAATTAAAGAGTAAACTACGCAGAATGTACCTAAATTTCTACCTAATTCGCGGAACGACAAACATTTTTTTTTTGCCCGTACTTGAGTATAATGACATCCTTGTATTGAGGTAGCAAACATTTATGAATGAATTATTATTAGTAGACAATTATTAGGTAAAATAGGCACGTAGGCCTTGCTGTTTAATAATCTGGTTCCCTGACATGACAGCTTACTAGGGTTGTAATTTTTTTTGGCTTGTTTATTAATTATATTTTACGGGGTATTTTGTTCCACGTCGTATAGTCCAGTAGCACTCACTTGGACATAATTTTTAATCATTGTAATAATACAAAGACGAAATAGGTACATCTTAATCTGACATCTCGGTACAAAAGTGGCAACCTATTTGACGTGTGGGTAGATTGTCGTGTTAAGACTGGTTGGATCTATCCATCTGGAATGGAATTGATTGAAGCCGGTTCTACGTAAGTGAGCGTATGTTTGGCAAAGTCTGTAGAGTTCCCCTTTTATAAAATATCCTTCTAAAATTTTCGCCTAAGGATTTTCCGTGACCTTTCTAGTTGTGCAATGAAGTCGTACACAGAAGCACAGTTATGAGGTCAATTACCTGAAAGAAGGGTTGTTTTTAAAATGTTTGTACGTCTATTTCTGTCTCGCTCTTTCAGCTAAAGGGTTTGGTGGGTTTCTCAAATTGTGTGTCGTTAAATTGGAGCTACTCGTGGCAGTAAGATTTATTTTCTTTATGTTAACTAGTTAGAAGCGAAAGTTGTGTAGGTGTCTACTTTTCTTTATACCACAAAGGTGCCTCCCTAAAGTGGTATAAAAAATGACAAGTATTTGGCCTAACCAGGGTGGTCACCGTAGCCTATAGCTGCTTGCAATACCAGGAGTTGCAATATGTACCAGGGGTATCACTAACGCGTTGCCAACCATGTCGTTGATGAGAACTCACTGCGTTAGCAGCATTACTACTAGCCCAGCGTAGCCTCGTGGAGCACTTGCAACCTTACTTACCGCAGAAACACAACACTACATGAAAGTTGTGTTATTTCACTGCGGTCTTCTGTAAGGTTGAGGTACAGTCCCCAGCCAGCCGGCTCCAATTATAATGGGAAAACCCACGGGAGATTCCAATTCGCCGTACCTCTCTTTTTTGACTCATGGCATGATGAATCAATGTATTGCTTAGTAAAACTCTTTGGTTTAGACCTGGGCCCATTAGATGGCAGACTGTTGCTTCAACAACAAGGCCAAAATATGCTGCGCTAGTAGGTAATGTATGCCGCTGCGCTAGTAGTGTATGCCGCTAGCGCAGTGATGGTTGGCAGCTTGTTAGTGATATAATTATCTTGTATTGCTGGCGTCGTTAGGCTACGGTGAGAGTTTCCTATCAGGTGGGCCGTGCGCTTGCGTGCCAAATTAGTATAATAAATTTGTTAATAATGTCAAAATATATGGTTCTTTAAACATTGTCAAAAAATATCGAGCAAACGACGTAGGTTGAAAACATTGTTGGTCAGACGTTTTTTATGAATCGTAAAATGCCTTTAGTATGTATTTATACAAATATGCTTAGCCGTATAACTTTTTTGATTTCAACGGTATGTTAAAGTATTGTATATACTATCTTTATTTCAGATATTTATAATATTCGATTTCAAAGTTAAAACGAGTAAAGCTTAACTTTACTCGATTTAACTTACTTAGACGAGATTCTACTGTACATAAATTAGGAAGCTGACTGACTGATTTATCAACGCACAGCCTAAGCGGCTCGGGTTAGAGACTGGAAATTTTGACAGTAGGTACCTTTTATGACGTAGGCATCCGCTACGGAAGGGTTTTTTGGAAATACTACCCCTAAAGGGGTAAAATAGGAGTTGAAACTTTTTATGAGAATCCGTCATATCCGTCCGGAATCGTTTTTAATGATACATCCATGAATATTAAGCCACGGGCAAAAGCTAGCATTTATATAGACGAGACCGCTGGTCTAGTGGTTAGTATACCTGACTGCTGCGCTAGGGGTCGGGGTTCGATTCCCGCCGGGTAAAACATTTATGTGACAAATATGTTTGCCTTGCGTCTGGGTGTTTGGTATGTATTTACAAACAAAAAGTATATAATATTATATTAGCTGCTGGTTCCCATAGTACAAGCTTTGCTTAGTTTGGGGCCAGATGGCGCTGTGTGATAATGAAAGAAAGAAAGAAAGAAAGAAAGAAAACATTTATTCATAACAACACAAACATATACGAAAGTAATACAAGTGTAGAAGAACATAGTGTCATTATGAAACGGTCCCAACTCAGCATGTGCTGGATGTCTTGTGAAGGACAACCAGCGCTGATCTTCCGTTGGGACCGGTCCGCGACGTCACTGGTGTCACTGGTAATTGTCACAACAGAGAGAATGTCCAAGCATTATTATTATTATTATATAAAGGTACATGGTATTTTAAATAGGTACATGTTGACTTTGTCACGCGTGCGAAGCGGACAACACGCGGACAAAAGCTAGTAATTACATACAATTAATAGTAATAGTGTCTTACTCAGCACTTATAATTATGTTAAGACATTACATAAACTCAACACGATATTGTAATTTTGGTAAAAAACATTAGGTACTAGTTTTAAATAGTGGTTGTGGTACTTTTTAGAGATTAAATTGCGGTCGTGAACTCTTAATGACTATATAAAATAAATTGTTGGATAATGTTTTACGTGTTTAATATAATATGACAGGTGGAAGCATCATATCATTGTTTATGAGATACATTTTTGTGATATATTCATGTCACATAAGTAATTTAAATGTAAATAATTATGTTTTATTTGAAAAGAGTAATTGCTCAGTTAAAAAACGACCTTCCGAATCCGGTGGTAGATTCTGCAATTTGAAAATAATTACTTGTAAAGTCTAGTCAAATACAGAAGATTTTGAGTACGCATACTTCTTTTTGAAATATTTCTTTTGCACTACCCGCATCCAATAACCAAAAAATGTTACCGATGTTATAATATTTATGTTTGTTACACTGTGAAAATATTAGAAAGAAAAAGAAAATTGTACCACAGAAATGAAAATCTCCGCTTATTCGATGTCAGCTAAAAATGAGATAAATAAATTTAAGTACTAGGTACTTAACTAGGTACTACCGTACTTTAATTAGTATGCCATAAATGTTAAGACATATTTATTTATAATAATTATAATAATTCAATTATGGAAGGTAAAATAGAAGGAAGGCGTGGCAGGGGACGACCAAGGATAAGTTACATCAAGCAAGTTAAGGATAAGATAGCCGTCACGTCATATAGGGAGGTCAAAGAAGTAGCACTGGACAGGCAGAAGTGGAGGGAAATACATCGGCTGCACCGACAAGAGTAAAACTCTTAAATAGAAGAGAGTTAAGACATATAATATTATACTGTCGTACATACAATTTATAACTCCAAATTCCTTTCGGAGAGCGCCATGTCACTCATGAATTGGACACCTCCTTTGCATGTTTTACACTCACCATAATGTATTATTAAAATAAAGATTTAAATGTTATAATCTAATTTGACAACAATAGCTATAAACAAATCCTTCTGCGAGGAACCAGACCAGCGTTACACGACAAATTAGAATTTCACTATTAAACACCGAGCTTACTTTAATAAAACTTATTCCCAAAACTTTACCGTATAATCTGTCACCCACTTAACTTATCGTAACGTCACCAAACAGTAGACATTTTAATAACACGAAATGACGTCACTGTTATAACTCAATCGAATACAAAGGCCCGGCTGCAGGGCTAAGTGGTGAAAAAAAAAAAAAAACGAGAACCTCTTTAACAAACGACAACTGTCAAATGACATGCGTAGGAGTAAAGAGACGCCGCCTCGACTTTTGATTTCTTATTTGTCGTAGAGGTGTAATAAACCGGACATTTTATGCCGTGGACTTATACTTATAGTTGTAGGCTGTTTTTCTAATAATAGTCACGTGGTGGAATGGTCTTTGACTAACGATGACATGTTCGGTAGAGAAACTCTCTTTGATGAACTATTGTGCAGGCTTGTTTTGTTTTTCAAAATTCGTGACAACAGTTCGAAATTACATGACTAAAAAAGAAGGAAATACTTTATTATTTAATTTGCTTAGTAGTAACTACCAGGTCAATAATAATGAAAACTTAGAAAAATTCAAATAAATAATACACTTGTCCCAAATTGATTTTGAATTGACAAAATATATTTCTTTCTTTCGCGTAATAGTTATTTTTAACGATTTTATTGTGTAGTGCAGAAATATGTTACATTGCATCCACAGTTTCTTGTTTTGTGTATAAAACATAGAATAGGCTAGCAGACGTAAGAATTTCGTAAGACGTGGGTGGAAAAAAATACTTAACCAAAAATAGCAAAATGTTTCTGTCGCAACAAAAAAGTGAGTTAGATAATTTTATAAATACAAAAGATACGGCCTGTCTGGTGGCAAGCGGTCAACTTAGTATCATATTCTGAAGACCTTATTGATGTGAGGGCTTACTGTGCTAACAGCTTGGGAAACCTCACTAGTCTCAGAATCACGAAAAAATCTTAACGGAAACTATTTTTTGAGTGTCGGAATGTTTTCTTCCGATGAACTTGCAGAATAAGGCATGTGAACACGTAAGTGAAGCTTAGATTTTTAATGGACATTTTCCCACTCGCTATCACAATAACCAAGATTTCTTACACATAATTTTTCCATAACCCATAACAATCTCTAATAAACGCATTAAGCGGATATAGTGGTAATCTGATACATTTGTATGGAAAACTACCTTCACTATATTGTATGGGTGTAAAACTTTTACATAAGCATAACTTTTAAACTTATATTTATTAATAACTTAGTTACGAACGTTAATCTCAAGTTGGATTAAGGAAAAGTTAGTGACTTTGTATTGACCGTAAATTGTGGTATTAAATTGTCGCTGGGAAAATAAATACGCGTGGATCCATTAATTGTCTTGAGTAATTAACATCACCCTTTAAGAGTAGGTATAATTATATGAATTATGAAGTATGACATCTGAGTGTCTCATCCATACTAAAATTATAATTGCGAAAGTATCTGTTTGTTTTTTTTTTTCTTGCGACCATTTCTCGACTAAACGACTGAACGGATCGTAATGAAAGGCAATGAGATAGTTTTTAGCCTCGGGAGGGACATAGGCTTTTAAAAAATCCTTTTAGGGGGTGAACCAGGGACTGAAAGTTTGTATACTGTCTTAATCAGCTCAGTCAGAATTATCTTCTTAAACAATAACGTTTTCGTTATCTCTAAAACCATGCGGGCGAATCCGCGGGTAACAGTTATACATATAAGTTCCATAAATCTCTCCATCTCTATCCTCAATAAAATCTTGAGACAAAGACAGTACAGGAAGCTAAGAAAATGAAGGCATGCCTACCGGACGTGGCTAATAGCTATACTGATTGACCGTGACTTTGCGAAATTGCCAGTATAAATAAAATTACAGGCTGGATACTTTGTAAATTATGGGATCATTTCAATGTTTAAATTTGTTTATTATAGATTTACTTCGTGTTTGCATGGCATAAGAACCATAAACCTGGTAAACCGGTAGAACTCACTGATGGTAAGCGGTTTGACAATTACACCAAAAATCTATGATACAGTTCCAAAGGCTCTAATCTAGCAACTGAAAGCAAATCGATTAACTACCAAAATTGATTTTTCTGTGCTAAACTAATTGCTTCAAGCCATCCTACAGTTTCCTTTACCTTTTAAACACTGCAATTAACCACTACTTAGGGAAAATAGAGGTGTGAACCTCATTAGAAAAACAACTTAACTAAACCGCAAGTAATAACCGAAAACCGTTCACAAAATTAACCGGTTCAACGAGAGACGGCGCAATTGGCATACGCTAGCAAATAAGCAAATAGCACGCGATATAATGCGTGTTCTGATGAACTAGGAAGCAGATTATACAAATTGCAAGCGTTTTCAATGGCCGTCGGTAGCCAGCTGTCTATGGGTAACCTAGGTAATTTTCAATGTCTAAGTGGACAAGTAAAGTACTGTTCTTTTACATCGGATGAAGCAATCACGAAACTACGCTAATATATTAATTATTTCTTCACAAAATAAATTCAGATGTCGAATTTACATTCTATGGACAGTGACGAAATGTCACTATGACAAAACGCTACAAACCCTTAATAAAAACTGGCCAAGTGCGAGTCGGACTCGCGCACCGAGGGTTCCGTACACACTTGTGGGTAAAATTAAAAATAGGCAAACTTCAAATGAGGTCATTATTCGTCGGTGACTCTCAACAGCGCGATTCAGGAATATTTTTTAGTAAATTCGCATTTAAAGAAAAAACCAACCACATTTTTGCGGTTTTCAGATATTATCCTTTACTTGGGCTGTAAGACACTGCTTCCTGCCAAATTTCTCGGTTTACCGGAAGTACCCTGTAGGTTTTGATTCCCTTGTGAAATCGCAAAATATGCCAATAGGTTACCAACCATGTTGTTGATGAGGTGCTACTCACTGTGCTAGCAGCATTACTACTAGCCCAGCGTATGCTCGTGGAGCACTGGCAACCTTACTTACGGCAGAAACACAACGCTACATCAAGTAGTGTTATTTCACTGCAATCTTCTGTAAGGTGGAGGTACAGTCCCCAGTCGGGTGGCTCCAATTTTAATGGGATAACCCACGGGAAATCCCAATCGCCCTACCTCTCTTTTTAAAAGCTCATGGTGTGATTAATCACTGTACTTATGCTTAGAAAAACTCATTGGTACAGGCCGGGACTCGAACCTTAGTAAGTAACCGAAATTAGTAAGTATTTTTAAGAATTAAATATTTCTTTTAGCGTTACCCAGAGCCATTGACAGGGGTTAGACAGTTTTGGAGCTCATCTTTTTTTTAATTATTATTGTTTGTTTTATATTTTTCGTGGCGCGTCCCCAATTTTTTCGCCCTGGGCCGTCCCCCTATCACGCCCCCCCTAACGCCGGTACTGTCTTAACTAGGTGTTCTATCACAACTCTCATTCTTTATCCTATTCATGTCGTGCCTTATACATGTTCTGATGAACTAGGAAGATAAGATAGATTGCTTGAGCAATTACAATGGCGGTCGGTATTCTGACAGTAAACTAGGCAATTTGACCATTTGCATGCAATGGGAAATAAAATTGGTTTTCCTTGTTATCTTTACGCATGCAATATATAAATGCACAATTCGGATATGGTAGTTTGCTTTAATTGTTACACACCACATACACTCATTTTTCACACATCACAAATTTTAGAAATAAACTATTTATTACTCAGTGATAGTTTCCGTACAAATTATGGAAAGAAAACGATACTGTTTGGGGTAGTGCAGCTATATAACATCTTACCCAACCATTAAAGAGTGTAATACTCCATATTTCCAACTGCTATTATTTAAAAAAAAAACTTCTTATTGGATGCCTACGTCATAAAAGGTGCCTACTGTCAAATTTCAATTCAACCGCAGCCGTTGACGCTGTGTTGATATGTCAGTCAGTCAGCTTTTCTTATAAATACAGATAATTAATTCAAAGTCACCCATTATTTCAATTGTCATATTGTACTTCAACTACCAACAAATACAGTATGACATTAACTATTCTCGACATTTCCATCGCAAGGAGCGTCACTCCGTGTGAGCACAAAATACCGCCTCCATTTTCTCATACCTCCACTTTTCGTTGTAAATGAAGATTCAGTTATAAAGTTGGATTTAACGTAACCACATAACATTACTCCTTGCGGTACATTAACCAACTAACTGTGACCTGTTCGCACATAACTTATCTATTTACTTTAAGGGTCAATTTTAACTGGCTGTACGAGAATTAGTACTATGCGTCAGTGACCTATGGGTCCTTTGCACGTTGTTTATCATAGAGCTCATGTTACACTGGCCTACAATAATGACCAGCGTAGATTGTAACTGTAGTGCCTTTTATGGGAGTTTCTCTTGTTAGCTGATAATTTTGTGTAGTAATTATTTGTAAAGAGGGTACTGGGGGCTTAAAGTAAGATCAATTACAAATGAATGTCATAAAAAAATGAGATTCTCATTTTTTGTGTGCTAAGTATACATTTATTTTGATGTAGAAAAAAAATACGTCATAAAATCAAGAAATATTTCAGTGTAGTTCAAATTAAATGTAATTTTAATACTTGAACTTATTAGAACAGAATACGACATAAACTGGTGTTAGAATAATTGAGGTAAACAATGAAAGCCCCGTGGGTCTAGTAGTTAATAATCTGACTGCTACGCTAGGTCCCGCGGGTTTGAATTCGCATGGGCATTTATGTGAAGATTTGTCAATTATACCTCGGTGTTTTGTATGTATTTAGACAAATAAATATTTATAATTTTATCAGTTAGGACCAGATGGCGATAATTTCCGGATATTATTACACACTGTGTGGTTTTGCATTCTTGCCATATTTACCATAAACAATTGTGTTCATAGTTGATACATACCTTCAATAGAACATAAATCAATGATTAATGATAGACGTATTTTTTTAATGTTTTTTTTTTTATACCACTAATGTGGCACACAATCATCGGGCCGGCCCACCTGATGGTAAGCAGTCACCGTAGCCTATAGCCGCTAGCAATACCAGGGGTATCACTACGGGGTGCCAACCATGTTGCTGATGAGGACTCACTGTGCTAGCAGCAATACTACTAGCCCAGCGTATCCTCGTGGAGCACTGGCAACCTTACTTACCGCAGAAACACAACACTACATCAAGTAGTGTTATTTCACTGCGGTATTCTGTAAGGCGGAGGTACAGTCCCCAGTCGGGCGGCTCCAATTTAAATGGGATAACCCACGGGAAATCCCAAATCGCCCTACCTATCTAAAAATAATACATATACGAAATAATCTCCCCTTGCACAACCGTTTCTTTAAAATAGCCTTGTGTGTATGCGACGGTCTTCACACAAATTAGGTAAAACAAGCGTAGGTATACCTAAATCGCGGTTATCGGCCTATTCTGAGCCCTCGAGATTTTTTATTCTGGTTGAACGTTAATCATGCATCATCCACATGTTTTAGTTAACAACCACAGAATTATTAATCTATTTTTAAACAACTAGAATAATCTTTTACTGTTCGGTTTTCAAATATGACAAGACTGCAAAACCACATTCTGTATAATGAAAATTACCATACCAAATATGAATAGTAATATATTTTAATAATAGAAGAAAATCAGAAGCGTCAACTCAGAACTGATATAAAAAACATGCCATATTTCCTTAGCGTGGGAATCGAACATGCGACCGTGAAAAAGATCGAGACTTTTATACAAAACCATTATTTACCCAAATACCAGTCACGTGAGAACGATATGAGAATATTTTAATTTATTCAAATTCGTAATCTGACCTGTGGCGTATGCCCCTATCAAGAGATAGACAATATTGTGAGCTATATTATAGTGTAAGAAACAGCTTAATATATAGACTAGAATTTACCGCGTTTTCGCCCGCAAGGGTTTAGTTAAATACACAATTACGGAGAAAAATAATCGTATGTGTTAACCTAGCTACCTCCGATCCAAATTTCATTCAAATCCATTCAGTCCTTGCCATGTAAGAAGAGAGAGTAAGGAAGAGGAAATAAACTCACATAGATATAAAAATAATGGATATTTATTATTATTTATTTATGGAATCCACTGTGTAAATAATAAAAGCTATTTATTTCAAACTTACAAGAGATTACACAACTAACTTAGACCTTACAAGTGGACTGTTTCATGGGCGGGCGTGATGCTTACCACAAGGAATATTCTGCTCACCAAGTCACCAAGTTGTATAAAAAAACTTGCATGGGCTATGCAAATACTGTTCATATATATATGGCTTTTACAACGTTGACAAATTATGACACATTAAAACTAGCCGACAATAATGAGCCCATTTCACAGGGAAAACCCGTTACCTAGACAAGATTTTTCATTCTAAATTAAGTCATTAAGTGTTTATTATAAAGTTGCAATTTGATATCTACCAATGAAGCATTAATATACAAAATATGACAGCTATTTAAATTCAGAAGTCAAAAAGTTTTTTCATTTAAATTAAAAAAAGCAACTTATTCTGAATCCTATTCGATTATAATTCACCATAAATCATAATATTATGCATATATAATTTATATTTTGTGTTTAAAATGTGTTTCGGTGTAATTTTTTGGGTTTGTCGGCAAGTTTGATCTGCCTGCCCGTTGTACAAACAAAAGCCAACTTCTATTCTTTTTCTAATACATTCTAAGGTTGATTAAAATACTGATTGTTATTTAAAAAAGGTATGTTAAAAGTTGTTAACAATTTATCAAACAGTTACGGTAGCCCATAGCCGCTAGCAACCAGGGGTATCACTAACGCGTTGCCAACCCTGTTGTTGATGAGGACTTACTGTGCTACAAGCATTACTACTAGCGCAGCGTATCCTCGGGGAGCAATGGCAACCGTACATACCGCAGAAACACAACACTACATCAAAGTTGTGTTATTTGACTGCGGTCTTCTGTAAGGTGGAGATACAGTCCCCAGTCGGTTGGCTCCAATGTTAATGGTAAAACCCACGGGAGACAGGGCCCATTTCGCTTTACCTCTCTAAAAAAATTAGGCTTCATCTTTATATAGAACAGGCCACGGTCGAATAAGTAATTGCTTTTACATTCCACATAAATATAAAAACATGTAAAACAAACGTTGTATAATCTCAAACATCGGATTAGCGTGAAGGTCTGCTTGTCAATTAAAAAGCGTAAAGCATCGATCTTCAAATCGATACAAGTCGATTCGATGTATCGAATATAAAGGCTCATTTGTCTTTCTCGAGTGTCACCAGATTTTTATCTTACGTACTCAGTGAATGTTGATGATATTATATTTTTACGATGACAGTACCCTTTGACCTGTGATTGTGTGTGTCCAAATTATTAACCATGCGTTTGTTTCTTGTATTTTTTGTATACCACTAGCATAAGGCCCACCTGATGGTAAGCAGTCACCGCAGCCAATAGCTGCTAGCAATACTAGGGATATCACTAACGGGTTGCCAACCCATTTGTTGATAAGGCCTCTGTTCTATCAGCATTACTACTAGACCAGCCAGCGTATCCTCGTGGAGCACTGGCAACCTTACTCACCGCAGAAACAGAATTCCTTCCTCAAGGCCTTCCTCTATCTACAACGCTTGCCTTCGATCTTTCCCTCTGTGATTTTTCATATAAATGCGTCATGTTGTAGCAAATGGCCAATCATGTTGCCCCTCCTATTTTCAATCGTATTAAATCATTCTTTTTTCTCCTACTCTCTTCAAAACGTCATTTGCTGTTACCTGTTTCTGTCCAGCTTATTCTCTCCATTCTCCTCCAGCACCCCATTTCAAATGCTCCAGGCTTTATATGTGCCTATATGTGAATATACAATGTAAATTAAGATAACGAAATATTTTTTAACATGTTTTACAGCTTTCTAACGTCTACACAAAGTATAATATCCGACATAAAAGATTTCTTCACAATATATTCACGTTTCAAAATGATTGCTTCAATTTTACGAGAGTGACGTCATTTAGGCCAATTTAAATATTAGGTTAAGCATAATTATATTAAAAATATGTAAAGTCTCAACGAATAGAACGTGTACATATACAATATTATATCATCAAATATTATTTCTAGAAACACGGCATTCTAGTAATAATATTTAAAGAATTGAGCCTATTGTCATTAATTACAAATAAATGGGCCGCATAAATTTTTGACCAACTTGATAATATGGCCATAAATTATGCGTTTTATAGTGGCGAAATATTTTTTGCGTTGAAGCGCGTTGCTATCGTAGATGAATCGATCGTCGCTGTTGCAAATCTATGTAGTAAAAAATAAACGCCTGTTTCCCTTGTTCACGGCATCTCGCGAACGATTTGACCGATTTCGCAAATTCCTTTTTTTGTGTTTGTTAAATTGAAAGGTTTGAAAATTTAAACGCAATTTTTTTAATTCCTAATAAAACTAAAAGTCCTTTTTTTTCTATGGTATATTCGACATATGCATTCATAGCTAAGACAGGACAACGTCTGTCGGGACAGCTAGTTGAATAAAACACACTATCATCGGCAATTGTCACCGCTCTTTATGCCTTACCAAAAGGGTGACCTAGAAATTAAGTTTTGACATAAGTCGTCACCGATTGACTTCTCACTGAAAATATTAAAAGTGGTGTAAGCATCGCAGTTTCAAGAACCTTCCTTTCAATACGGTATTACCTTCCAATCCATCATAAGCTGTCAATATTGAAGCCTACAACAAACTACACAAAGCAATAGCAGTAAGCCACCGAGCTAGTAACGTTTTTTAGCACCTAGCTATATTTTTTTAAATCCCAGTGCAATTTGACAAGACCGCTGCTCTAGTGGTAAGGACAACCTAACTGCTTGGGGTCACAGGTTCGATTCTCGTCGGGAAACATTTATTTGATAAACCGTTGAGCTAGCTAGACTGGGTATTTAATTTAAATTACAGTATTAGTATGTTTATTTATGTAAAAAATAAATATTAGTTCCCACGAACGTGTTGTTAGAATACTTATAAACTTTTTGTGGTGTGGATTTTGTGTCTAAGCTTTGCTTATTTTGGGACTTAACGATGTTGTGTGTTGAATGTCCTAGCATCGTTATTATTATTTACCTACACCGTAATTTATGTACGCACTGAATGCGTAACCAACGCGAGAGCCAACACGGCTGGTAATACAAAGTTGTTTTTGCTGGCGCGTTTGGATCGTAGACATGATGCGTTACTGAAGTGCAAATAATTTTCTAATTCTATCATCTTTATTTGACTGGACTGTAAAAGTACTTTCAAATCATCAGAATCTACCGCCGGTTTCGGCAGGTCGTTTTTTGCTGAGAAGAATCCGGTAAGAAACTCAGCAATTACTCTTTTCAAATAAAATACATAATGTCCGTCTTCCAGACGCCGCGCCGCAAAGGCTAGTGAGCATGACATTTTCAAACCCATTACAGCAGAATATATGAAAACCTCATTCCATCAATGGCCCTAAATAAGAACCAATGCATACTTACTAGCTCTTGCCCGCGGCTTCGCCTGCGTGTTTCTAAATAAAGATAGCCTGCATCCTTCCCCAGGATATAGGCTTAATATCTCATTGCCAAATTTCATTACGATCAGTTCAGCCGCTTAGTCGTAAACAGTAGCAAACAAACATACAAGCAAACAAAGAAACATCGTTACTGTCGCATTTATAATATAAGTATGGATAAAATCCGCTTTTTACTGCATATTTTTTATGCGTGTAGAAAAATTATATTATACATGGCTCAGCTGACATAAGTATTGAATGAAATTCCAGAACAAACAGGCTTGTTCTGGAATGTTATTTTCATGTTTAGTGTAATTTGCATTAAATTCGTTTTTATAGTCTGTTTATTAGGAGATACTAACTTTCAAATATACTTAAATACTTAAAAATAGAGCTTAATGCAAAATTTACGAGGAAAGATATGGAATGATAGGCAGAGATATATAGACATTTTTTGAAAATTACCTATTAGTTCGTATTTTTTTGACTAAAAGCCTATACCGCTTCCAATTAGCTCAGATTTGGAAACGAACTAGTTTATTCTCTATGCGTAACATTATCATTTATGAATAAATGCAAACCATTAAATACTGCCTATGGATTTTATTGAAGTTTTTAATGTGATACTTCAAATTATTGACGTTTTAAATAATATTTTAATGTGATATTTCAAATACTTACGGTTTTAGATTGAGATGACATGTTGAATTGTCACCTAAATAAATTAATATCATAATATTGTATGTTGGTCATAATAATAATAGTTTTTATGCCAGCTATAAACTTTATTTCATAAATTCTTAAAAATATGTATGCAAATTTTTTATATTTTTTTGGCTTTATTATTCAGCTAGGAATTTTATTTTTAAGTTCTATATAATAAATTAATAACGTATTTATTTAAGTTTATGAGTTATAAAAACTTCAACTATTCAAGTTTTGTAAATTTAAAAAATGTTGTCACTTCTGCCCTCCGGAAATCGATTAATTGGTCGATTTGTGTGCTAACGAGTGTATTCGATTAGGGAAAAATTAGAATTTCATACAATATCAAGACAAGTTATAGTTATGTCAGCGCAGTTTTCTATTCATTTTAATATTAATAAAGACGATCTAACACGAGAAAATGTGTTCCATAATAATTCCCAGTTAGAATTATCATAATTTAAGTTTATTACTTCTGTGCCGGTAGCATGATAACTTTTCGACTACGTATTTGAAAACGTAACTCGCGAAATGTCAAAATTGTCATACAAATTTTAGTTCCACTTTTCACCGCCGCAGCGCTGTTTTTCAATACGAAAATAGTCGAAGGCGATACGAAAACGTAGTCGCAATTTATTCATGCTCGCGCTACTGAAAGTAAGCGGTGACCGTAAGCCCTGGGTGTATTCGTCTTTATCGACTTTATAATAAATGGTTTTTCCACATATTTTTTTTCCCGACGATTTGTTATTAAAAACCTAATGGACGTTATTGTGTTGAACATAAAAACTTTCTTTGTACGCCAAGTGTACGAACCACGCAAACTCATTTAACTATTACCGATAAAACCGGATAACCGTACGGACGGTCAGTGGTACACCTGTCCAAGTCGTGTTAATTATTTTCTGATAATTATAGCGATTGTGACTGACTGTAGAAGGTTGGATGCGGCATTGATTTCACTTGATTAGTGTGTTATTGAGGTTGGCGTTGAACGTTTAAATTGCTTTTTGTGTTGTTAAAAATAAGAAAGGAACCTGAATTTTCTGTGTGGTTAAGCGATATTAAGTACTTTTTACTGCTCGTAACTTCGCCCGCGTAGAAATGGGATGTGTAGCCTATTAGTGATTTTTTCGTTTAAATTCAGAAAATCACAATGATAGTCTTAATTCTCTTCAACGAAACCATTAAACTAAACAAATTTGACAGGACTAAAAGTATTGCTTTCCTTATTTAACCCCGTATATGTGAAAAGGATAGCAAGACTTTTCAGTCAAATAATGCTTCAGAAAAGAGGGGTTGAACCTGGCTGGGGGTAAAAATTGTGGGGGTTGAACGTAAACTTAACCCGGAAAATTGCATGACAATTAGGCAGATGGACTTATCACGTTGTCACTTACGTGTTTTAGTAGAATAAGGATAATGTTACAACCCTGCCTACCAATGGCAGGTTACCAGAGCTTCAGCTGTGATAATCTCCATCTTAGATATGATGACAATTAATGCAATATGTGTTTAAAAGTTCGCAGGTAAGTAGCGCCACCTTTAAGAGTGTTTTTTTTGCGTTATATTTCCTACAAGAATTTCAATAACCATAAATTCGGATTCAGGGACTTTCATTTCCCTATGTCAGTTTTTTTTAAATATCGAATTTAAACAGACGGCCGATTTTCAATTTTATAATAGTATAGAAGACGCGTTGTGCGGGCAGTAAGGTGACATGTATCCTGTATGTTTCTATACTAGCGATTCCTCAAAGTTTATACGGTAAATAAAACAACTACATCCAGTCACAAATACGTCTGCAACCCATGACAAGAGAACAGTAAGTTATCCAAACAGACAGCGCTGGATTAAGGGGATTAGCATCAATCATGGTCACAAATTGGTGTTACGTCAGCTACCGGCTTAATGCCATCGACATATTAATTATTAAATGAAATTTAAACTTTTACTATATACTAAACATATTGTATTACTTAGCAACGGCTAAGGCTATGTTTAAATAAAAGTCATTCTAATCACCGCGCTTTAGAGTTGAAATTTAAAATATAGTAAGTGCTAAAGTCGCCGTTTTACTGCTGATTAGCTTGTGTGATCATTTGATGTGTTTGTTACAATAATAGTAATATGACATGAAAGAGTTATAAGGTTGTTCGCGGCAGTTGGGACTTGCGCCTTTTTAAGAGGACTTGTCAAACGTAATGAAAGATTTTTTTCTGTTAGTAGTGTGCTTTACCACAAATCGTAGGTATTGTGTGCACTACGCCTATGTCATGACTAGATATATAAGATTAAAGGATATTTTATGCTAGGAGGAAACCACTCGCCCACCGGGAAGTAAGCGATCTTCGTACGTATGCTCTAGAGTATAGAGTTAAATTTTGGGAGGACTTACTATATTAGCACCATTTAGACTCTCTATTGCCAGTTCATCTCATTCTAGTGAAACTCGAGTAATAACACTCACCGCAAAAACACAATAGGTACATCAGAGTAGTTAGGTAGTAGACTGCAATTTTACGAAGGTGGAGGTACTGTCCCCAGTAGAGCGGCCTCAATTTTTAAACAGAAAATGCATCACCTCACTATTTTTACCGTATTAGCTAAAATATAATAATGAACTAATTCCCATGTATTATTAATATTAAAATATCTATGACGTAGGCAAACTAAAATAATTTCATAATCAACCATACCAAAAATAAAAACTTTTATTTGAGCACTAGAAACATTGTAACAACATTAGCACTGGAGCCTCCTTTTAGACGCCATACATTTTTTGAATCAAGAACCAAATTGTTCGTAGGTACTTTAAACACAAGTTTACATCATAAATCTAAAGACCACCAACACAGAATTTTCTATAAAAAAATTCGACGTCTTAAAATTTATTACAGCGATGGGTATTGTTTCAATTAGATACAGAATTAAATATATTATAAAAGACGCCCCTAATTGCTGTATCGTGGCGTCATAATTCAGAATAACTTTCTATTGTATATCAGATTTATTATGAAATAATCAATAAACGGAATACACCCTGAAGGTACGCCGTTAGCGTCACGCCTATCCTGTGTTATCGAGCCCATTATTTTAGTTTTCGATTCAAGAATCGATGTTTAGCGAATCGATCCGTGAATCGATTTGGAACTTCTGTAATGTAACTTTCTCTAACCTTTCGGTAAATCAGATTGTACGTATTTGCTTTGTTTTGCTCGTATAAGAAAGTCAGTTAGATCAGAGACGATGTGGAAATCTTCATGAGTGGGTCACGTGATTCCAAATCAATATTGTTCGATTAATTATGCAATTTTCTTCTAAACTAATAAAGAGAAATTGCTATCAGTAAATGTTATAATACAGCACTGAGGAAGCTTCGGTTTAATTTGCAAAAACGTACTAGGTATCAGGAAAAGAAGTCGCAAATTATAAGACACGTATCAAGGTCAAAAGCATACGAGCCGTAGATAAGCGCTTATCGCTTTGAATGGTTGCAAGGCCAGGAATCACTCGGAAGTCAGGTCGTGTTGTGAGGCTAAGCAACCGAAATAAGGTTAGGTTAGCTAACAGAGCGCCCTATCTACACTATATAGATAGGGCGGTCTGATGAATGAATTCCTATTTCTCTTGGTCACAGCATCACGCGTGAATGGCTGGACCGATTGCGCTTTTTTTTGTGTTTGTTATATTTATAGTCCATCCTAGTCTCTGTATGGTCTCTATTGTAGTCCTTGCCTGACCTTGGAGGATGAAGCGCGACTGATTCACTAGCAGAAAATCGTCCAGGTATATAATTGTCAGTATAATGTTCTTATGAAAATAAAAATTTGAAAAAAGAATCGGAATATTTTTAATTTCGCGTTAAAGTAAAGGTCTTTTTTGCAATGGTGTATTTGACATATGAGTTCATAGCTAAGACAGGACGTCTGTCGGGACAGCTAGTACTATATACATCTTACTCATCAAGGGACTAGGGACCCAAAGCTACCTGTTTCAAATTCCATACACGTTACCTATCATGTCATAGATAGATAGACAATATTAATGGTAGCTAAAAATGTCGTTTTTCAACAAAGTTCGCATACTTGTATGCTGACCTGTGAGGTAAAATTAACATAACGTAGGTCACTGATCTCACATTTCATACGAATTTGCTCAACAATTTTCGGAATGGATTCTGGCATAAAATCTTTTGTATAGTGAGTATGATTTATTGATATGTTACCGTTTTTGCATAAGTGTTGGGTCCATTCCTGTTAAAATAATAGCTAAAAAAATAATTTGAATTTTAAATTTTAAAGGAATGTCGTCAAAGCTAGTCTGCCTAGGACCAAAATAAAATCTAGGTCTTCATCTGTTGACATACCTACATTATTAGTAAATTATTCAGACAGATTGCTTTTATTATTTGGTACTAGCTTACCAATAAAGCCGTGGTGGCCTTGTGATTGAAGCAACAGCCTGTCATCTGATGTACCCAGGTTCGAATCCCGGCCTGTACCAGTGAGTTTTTCTAAGCTTAAGTACAGTGATTAATCACACCATGAGCTTTTAAAAAGAGAGGTAGGGCGATTTGGGTTTTCCCATTTAAATTGGAGCCGCCCGACTGGGGACTGTACCTCCACCTTACGAAGACCGCAGTGAAATAACACTACTTGATTTATTGTTATGTTTCTGCGGTAAGTAAGGTTGCCAGTGCTCCACGAGGATACGCTGCGTTAGTAGTAACGATGCTAGCTCAGTGAGCCCTCATCAACAACATGGTTGGCAACGTGTTAGTGATATCCCTGGTATTGCTAGCGGCTATAGGCTCCGGTGACTGCTTACCATCGGGTGGGCCGTATGCTTGTGTGCCACCTTAGTGGTATAAAAAAACGTGATAGATAAATCTAAGCAATCTTTTTATCGTCATCATTTTTTACTTTACAATAAAATTGTGTTCCTTTTAATTGCAAATACTGTACACGCCTGTCATAGGTGTATATTTTAATTTAATTAGTTACTACCACTTTATAAGATGTATGATTTAGATATGTATACTGTTAGTGTTTCTTTCTCAAAATAAATAAATGATTAGTGATGGAAAGGGATCATCAACATAAAACCGTAAAATGTACAGCCTTTAAGGTGTTACTAATTTACGACTAAAGGACTATGTTATCTCTAATGGAACCAATTAAAATAGATACGACTTAATTTATCGTCAGAACCACGTTAAATCTTAGCTTCGTATGCTTCCGAATTTAGAATAGATTTTTGACACATAGGAAAGCAATGGATGGAATCAAACCAGATAGGATATTAATAAATGGATGAGTCTATATAAAAAAATAGCTACGAAAAACAAAAGAATAAAAAACTGTTGATTTTTTTTATTCTTAATTTTTAAGCTAGGTTTGTATGTTTTTAAGTAGTAAGTTTCTCATTAGTATACCTAAGGCACATGTGCGAAGCCGGGAGGGTCGCTAGGGGTACATTTTCTCCCTGGCGCATTAATAAAAGTATAACATTTTGGGGTAACTCGAGGGTCGGCAACGCGCGAGTGCCTACCAAAAGTTTAAAAATAAAAATAAAATTCAAATTCGCTTCATAATTAAATCTAAGTCATCGCGTTACATTGGTAACATAATTGCTTTTATCAATTTCATACTAACTACCGTTACAAGACAAGTCAGTGTTACAATTACAACAGCTTCTTGTAAACTAATACAGTTAAAAGGCGTCTACTTTAACGAACGGAGCGAAAAAAGACACTGCACAAGTTGTCGATGACCAAGTTACTCAGACATTTGCAACGCTGTTAATAACCTTAAACGTATTAGCTTAAAGTCGGATTTATTTCGAACGCCATAATTTGGTATCTCATTATTCGAGGTAGGTAACCAAACCGCGATGTGTTGAGCAATGTGACACCTCCAAATAAGTATAGAAAGTTAGACGAAGACCACAATGAGATACCCATGCATACCACCGATTCAATTGATTCATTCTACCATTAACTACTCTATGTAGCGTTCGCAGAAAAACACTAAGTTATTTGGGTCAATTATTTTATATATAAATAGTTTTATTGCTGTATCTAATTTATTGCTATTATTTTAACTTTAAATCAACGAATATTTAGTTAATTTGAATTTATAATCACAGTCGAAATGTCGTTTCGTAATATATAGCGCGATAAAGATTATTTACACTGCTAAAAAGTAAAAAGAAAGGAATGTAAACGTAGATGGATTTTAAGTATACCTAATTAGAAGAATGGATACCAAAAATAGTGCAATAGGTATATATATGAAACGGTTATCATGACATGAGCATAAATAATGTAAGTCCTAAAGTGTTGGTTTGAGTGCTATGTTGAAGACTAGTTATTTTCAAACTATGTAGTTCAAACATTATCGCATTTGTATTGTATGTATTGTGTTCGTGGGAATGATAAATAAAATTTATTACGATGCATATACGTCATAGCAATTCACCTTTGGGTAAGTCCCTCACGGGGTTGACAGAAAGTACTACTATAATAATAATAATGCTTGGAAATTATCACACAGCGCCATCTGGGCCCAAACTAAGCAAAGCTGGTTGCAAGTGCTCCATGAGGATACGCTGGGCTAGTAGTATTGCTGCTAGCACAGGGAGTCCTTATCAACAACATGATTGGCACCCTGATTGGTATTGCTAGCGGCTATAGGCTACGGTGACTGCTTACCATCAGGTGGACCGTATGTTTGTGTGCCACCTTAGTGGTATAAAAATAAAATAAAAACTTGTACTATGGGAACCAGCAGCTGATAGAATACTTTTATATACTTTTTTTTTGGAAATACATACTTATAATACATACCAAACAACCAGACACCAGGCAAACATGTTTATCACATAAATGTTTTTCCCGGCAGGAATCGAACCCGCGACGAATTGAATTTAAAATTACGAATCAAGGATACCAATAATTATGTGCAAATAAAACCACTGCAAAAAATATATCAATTAGCGACAAATTAACTTTTTTCCTAACCCTACAACGCCCCCATGAGTGATTTTTAATTTAATTGTAATACCTGATTTTACTCAACCGACCGTGCGGCTAGCCAGAATGACAGATGTCAATTTGAACCGCTAGTTTTTTTAGTTACATTTTTTAACTCATGAATGGTTGAAGACTTTTTGTCGTTATTGTCAAATGTAATGATAGTAAGATATCGGCATGTGAAATCATTGAATGTTTTTTTTTCATAATTCTTTGCTTGTCGCGCTTATGACATATTTGTAAGGTGTCTTATATTATTGTTTTACCTATGTAACATTAAACAATATTTATATTAACATTCGCGTTGTACATAACGCATTTATTTTTTTGGTTCTATATAAAAACAATTGTCACCACGAATGTTTTGTATATTTTAAACACGTGACGGCCTCGGGCCCAATCTAGTTTTGTTAAAATTAGTAGGCCTCCAACGGTAAACATGACACAAAATTCAGAATACGTTAAATCATAATTTAACGATTACGATCCAGTCTATGACATATTTGTGTGATCTCATTATTTTAATGAAATGCCGGATTTTATTCCAACAAACGAATGAATAATAAATAATCGTATTTATACTCAAATCGTTTGTTTCAGGTACACATTATAAAACCAGCAGCTTCGAGCCTTAATGCCACAACATAGAATGCAGCCAGTACGTCAACTACATAATAAGGCGATCAGTTATTTTCGTCATAGTAAATTTTTGGTGATTTAGGTGTTTTAACGCGGAACGCGCGAATAGAGTCAAGGTGCGAATGATACCCCTGGTGTAGCGTCCATAGGCTACGGTAACCGCCTACCATCAGCCATCAGGCGGGCCGTATAATTGTTTACCACCTTAGTGGTAGGTATAAATAATTTTATGTCATAGTGACATCTTTGGACATACCGTACACAATAAGTTCTACTGAATTTAATAAATGAACAACTATAAACATAATAACTATACGTAAAAACCCTTATTTCTTACTAACAAATAATTTTATTACCCCGAATTTTCAAGTGATAACTATAGTCTTCCTATATTGCGTAGTAAGTACTTTTACTGGCAATTTTCTATCAATTGTGCGTCTGCGCAACACCGCGTATTTTCATAGAATTATCCACGCACTGACCACTTTCGCAAGGCACCGTCCACACCGTTCAAGTCAACTTGCCGAACCACTAAGCCCATAACTGAATGCGACGGATGTCTGGTTTAGTAACGCGATTTAGAATGCTAATCAGCGTTTTGTTTCCTTTTTTGGGAGCAGTTCTTTTCACTTTTATGTAGGTATCTACATGTGACATGTTGTTTGGTTGGAGTATACTGCTGATTAGACTAATGGCCTCGCATTTACTAAATTTTTTAACGTTGTTATGCCATGTTGGGCAACACTTTAGAGCCCCCTCTATCAACAATCTCTTGATATGCCCGCTAGTTCCAAGTAGTCTTAAGCTCATTTGATCTAAGTCAATCGTTTTCCATCATTGACTTAGATCAAAGAGCTTGGAGTGTTCATATATACACAATTGCACGCACAAACCTACAATTACTACGCCTTGCCCAAGCACTATAATATATTTAAAAAACCGGCTTCACTTCGTTGCTCGCAAAGTTCCACCTATTTTTTGTATTTACACTGATATCATTGATGACTTCGGTAATTCGATTTACAAAATTATTAAGCTAATTTTTGTATAATTACTAGCGGCCCGCCCCGGCTTCGCACGGGTAGACATTTATTGTCCTGATTTTTTCCTGAATTTTCTTTGCTATAAACCTCACGGAGCCCGAGACCTTTCCAACGAATGCAAAACCGTGGAAATCGGTTCGTGCGTTCTGGAGTTATAGCGTCAGGAAGGAAAACCCGACTTATTTTTATATAGTAGATTTGTTAGAATACTGCAAACTAAAATCAATTCAAAAGCTAATTAGTAAAACCAGTACGTATTACAGATGTCCATAAAACTCGGAAGCTAGTTACTATGGATCAAATGTGTTTCATTTTTTATGATTGTTGGTAGGTACCTATAACTTATATATCTCTATAACACGTCACTCGCTAGGCAAATGACAGAACACTGTAACATTTATGTCTTATTATCGTATCTACAAGCCGCTTCTGGGGACGAAATAATGAATTAATTTGAATTTTATTAGTAGCTCAGCATCCAGTGAGAACACTGTTAAGTAAGGGTTATGGAAGCGGCGTTCGTGGCGTGGGATACTAGGATTTTACAGTAATTAGCGCTATAAAGGCTGTGATAAACCAGCATAGCTACATTTTACTAGGTTTCTTAGATTGGTACCAAAGTACTCCATGGCAAGGTACTGAGAACTCTGAGCAGGCGGCTATGAAGAGTTATGATGGATGGATGGATTATAAAAAAGCCGTGGTGGCCTTGTGGGTGAGGCAACGGCATGTCATCTGATGGGCCCAGGTTCAAATCCTGGCCTGTACCAATGAGTTTTTCTAAGCTTAAGTACAGTGATTAATCACACCATGAGCTTTTAAAAAGAGAGGTAAGGCGATTTAGGTTTTCCCGTGGGTTTTCCCATTTACAATTGGAGCCGCCCGACTGGGGACTGTACCTCCACCTTACAGAAGACCGCAGTGAAATAACACTACTTGATGTAGTGTTGTGTTTCTGCGGTAAGTAAGGTTGCCTATATCCTTCTCAAAGTTAAAATCTATCTCATTGCCGAATTTCATTACGATCCGTTCAGACGTTTAGTCGTGAAAAGATAGCAAATAAACTGAGTAATATAAGTATGGATTCTATCACTTGTCTGGTGGTCACTTTGATTAGTTCGGGTTCAAATGGCAACATGATAGCTATGGAACTTAATTATGTACATGCAATAACACCAACTAGTTTAATTTATTCTAAAGTAATGCATAGGGGGTATCATGGACAGGATTCCGTACCAATGAGTCTATTCTCAGGGACGTTGGTATAGAACAACGTCTGTCATCCTTAGTCCAGGCTTAGATACTCTCTTTCTTTGGCCACGTGTCTCGCCGCGGTGGAGAGTCCATTGAACGTCTCGAGTGCAGGGGAAAGTTGAGGGTACCAGACCACGGGGCAGATCTCCAATGAGATGGACGGACCAAATCCGGGCAACCACCTCCACAAACTCCATAAATGACTGCCTAAGAAAGGCAAATCAGAGAGACGAATGGCATCGTATTGTAAAACTGGCCACTCAATCTCAACCTTAACGACCACGACCACTCTGTCAAGAGTGAAGCGACTAAGAAGAATAATGCAGAACTATATTTATATGTTGTGTAGAAGGTAATAAAGATATAGGTATCATAATATAAGCCGGTTACCACCACATGTTCAATTTGTCATAAATATTTTCATTGTACAATAATCATATAAGACAGCCATATTGGCTATCTTAAGTTTCCAGTCGTAAAATATTTGATAACACTTTGTTTAATTAAAATATGTAGCTGGCTATTTAAAGTTATTATCATTCAGTATATAATAATACTTCTTATAACAAGACCTTGCCAGAAGGAGGGCTATGTTTTTGTAGTATATGTATAAGTAAGAGAAGTATCCCGGTTCCCGTGCGAGCCGCCCGACTGGGGACTGTACCTCCGCCTTACAGAAGACCGCAGTCTAATAACACTACTTTGATGTAGTGTTGTGTTTCTGCGGTGAGTAAGTTAGTATTATGCTGTTAGCACATTGAGTCTTCATAACGACGTTGGCTACGCGTTAGTGATATCCTTGATATTGCTAGGGTCTATAGGCTAAAGTAACTGCTTACCATCAGGTGGGCTGTATGCTCATTTGCACCAAAGTGAGGGTCGGCAACGCGCGAGTGATACCCCTGGTGTTTCAAGCGTCCATAGGCTACAGTAACCGCTTACCATCAGTCGGGCCGTATACTTGTTTGCCGCCTAAGTGGTATATAAAATAATATGCTCTGGCCCGGGCTCAAACCTGTAAAACTTAACGTAGCAGGAAGTTTAACTAGCCACTAGACCAGCGGTGTCGTCTACTATATAAAATACTATTCAAACAGTCAAGTACTTTCCATTTATGTTGTATATTTTCCACTGACTACATTACTGTTTCAAAGTATTTATAAGGCCCTACTAAACAACGAGTAGCTATTGAGGCTGATTGCTAAATCGGTGTGCGTGCGCCCTAACCGTCTCGCGGCGGTAATCGCCGACATCCGAGTTACGCGTTTACCGAGCCTTCGCCCATTTCCCTTGTTATTACGAAACAAGAACTAAAATCTAGATTTTTCTGCACGGAACATGATTTAGCTGGAATCTTTTCTCACTTTTCTGCGAATGCGGTGTAATTTATGAATGGGTATTCATGTGACTCATACGATATTGCATTGGAGGTGTTCAAGGAAATTTACACCCAATAGCAAAGTAATACGGGTCACCCACGAAGTTAGTGATAGCTTATAATAATGTTATATAATAATAATGTGTTGGACATTATCACACAGCGCCATCTGGCCCCAAACTAAGCAAAGCTTGTACTATGGGAACCATCAGCTGATATAATACATATACTTTTTTTTTTGTAAATAATACATACCAAACACCCAGACGCAAGACAAACATATTTGTCACATAAATGATTGCCCCGGCGGGAATCGAACCCACGACCTCTAGCGTAGCAGTCAGGTGTACTAACCACTAGACCAGTGGTCTCGTAAAAGCTTATACCAATACAATGTTGTTTATTGGCTATATCTATTTCACGTAGCCGTGGTGGCCTTGTGGTTGAAGCAACAGGCCTGTCATCTGATGGGCCCAGGTTCGAGTCCCGGCCTGTACCAATGAGTTTTTCTAAGCTTAAGTACAGTGATTATTCACACCATGAGCTTTTTAAAAAAGAGAGGTAGTGCGATTTGGGATTTCCCGTAGGTTATCCCATCCCCAATAACACTTCATTTTTTTTTTATTTTTGTCTTACTTTTTATTTGTCACAACGAAGTGATAGCTAATACCAATAAATTGTTGTTTATTGGCTATACTAATACACAAATAGAATTGATAACTCTTCAGAGGTTTTGCCTAACTTTTTTTTTATATTCTCTCACTATTAGTTTTCAACATAGGATTTAAGATTTTTATTGGTGGAACAGATTCCTTTTGGAAAATTGGAAAAGAAATAGAAAATCTTAGTCTTACAGTTAATTATCATCTCACCGCGAATGTTTTGACAATTTTATCAGTTGTCCATTGCATTCGCATTCATATTAGGTCCTTACATATGAAATTGGCGTTTTTCGTACTGGCCACTTTAATCACGAATTTCTCCTCTTTGGTAAGGAATTCCAAATTCAAATTTGTACAGCTATAGACTCATGTATTTGTGCTTCGATGATCGTCATTCATTTGTTTTTTTTCTTCTGTTTTTTTCTGTTTGCGTCACTCATTTTACAAAATGGAAAACCTTAAATATCGCATTATTTACGAGTACGAGTTCCGCCGTGGCACTAGTGCTGCGGAAACAACTCGAAGGGTGAATGATGTGTATGGCGGTCGTGTTGCAAAAGAAAACACAGTTCGTTTTTGGTTCCAACGTTTTCGTTCTGGAAATTTCGACCTGCAGAACAAGCCCCGTGGACGGCCTGAGACTCAAGTTGATAATGAAGAGTTGAAGGCTATTGTGGAAGCGGATCCATCGCAAACCACGTCCGAGTTAGCTGCAGGCTGCAATGTTAGTGATAAAACTGTTTTAATTCACTTGAAGCAAATTGGGAAGATTAAAAAGCTTGAAAGGTGGGTACCTCACGAATTGACTGAAACAAACCGGCAAACGCGCGTCGACTGCTGCGTTACATTACTAAACCGGCACAATAATGAAGGTATTTTAAACCGAATCATTACCTGTGATGAAAAATGGGTTCTTTACGATAATCGGAAGCGCTCAGCGCAATGGTTAGATCCTGGCCAGCCAGCCAAATCCTGCCCCAAGCGAAAATTAACCCCAAAAAGTTACTTGTAAGCGTTTGGTGGACTAGTGCCGGTATTGTTCATTACAGTTTTTTCAAATCTGGCCAGACTATTACGGCTGATGTCTATTGTCAGGAATTGCAAACCATGATGGAAAAGCTAGCGGCTAAACAACCTAGGCTGGTCAATCGCTCCACGCCACTGCTGCTTCACGACAACGCTAGACCACACACTGCGCTACAGACGGCTACTAAATTAGAAGAGCTTCAATTGGAAAGTCTAAGACATCCTCCGTACTCCCCGGACCTTGCTCCAACAGATTACCATTTTTTTCGAAATTTGGATAACTTCTTGCAAGGGAAAAAATTCAACTCCGATGGGGCAGTCCAAATCGCCTTCAAAGATTTTATTGATTCCCGTCCGACTGGTTTTTTTAGTAAAGGGATCAATGAACTACCTATGAGATGGCAAAAGTGCATAGAAAATAATGGTTCATACTTTGATTAATTAAATATATTATATTAAAAAATATTCGACTTTTTGTTCCTCCCATACAAAACGCCAATTTCATATGTAAGGACCTAATATTTAGGTGGATAATCTAATTCACACTTGCCTAAAAGTTAGCTAAAGAACTTTTTATATATTATTAATATGTGTCCCTTTATACGTCATACTATAGACGACACCTACAACACCAGTACCTGAAGCCATGTTTACTACCTATAATCGTTAACGCTATAGAAAACTAAACAAATGTATGTCAATTAAAAACTGGACCACGTGACAATACGAATGAAGAAATCCCATACATTTCCTTCATTTTCTATAGCGTTTAAGATTATAGATGGGAAACTGGAGTGTGTGATACATTCTCTACTTTATACTGAGGTAAATCGCGTTTTTAGTACCGACAGGGCCTTACGCGTCTCCTTACTGCCAATACGCATAACTAAGTAATAATTATGCTTGGACATTATGACACAGCGCCATCTGGCCCCAAACTAAGCAAAGCTTGTACTATGGGAACCAGCAGCTGATACAATATTTTTCTATACCACTAAGGTGACACAGAAGCATATGGCCCACCAGATGGTATGCAGTCACCATAGCCTATAGCCGCTAGCAATATCAAGGATAACACTAACAGGTTGCCAACCATGTTGTTGATGAGGACTCACTGTGCTAGCAGCATTACTACTAGCCGAGCGTATCCTCGTGGAGCACCGGCAACCTTACTTACCGCAGAAACACAACACTACTTCAAGTAGTGTTGTTTCACTGCGGTCTTTCGTAAGGTGGAGGTACAGTCCCCAGTCGGGCGGCTCCAATTTAAATGGGAAAACCCAAATCCCTCTACCTCTCTTTTAAGTACATACCAATCAAAATGCTCCTCAATATGGTATTACGGTACCAGTTTCTCGTTCAATCAGCTGCTCTCTCGACTTGATACATCTAGTACGTGAGTAAAATGACCGGTTTCACTTTCCCTATATGAAATCTCATCTCGACTCGTAAGCTTCTCGAAAACAATAGCTCAAGAAATACCTATGATTCACGATTTTATACACTTTTGTATCAAGACTATAAAACGAACAATTATGAACACTATCGCACATAATTTTAAGGTTGAATAACAATATACCAGCATCGTCCCATTAAAAATGAATGCCGTGGCAATTAGGTAAGTTAGTCACCATTCTTAGTAATCATTGTAGGTATTTGACTGTTTTCCTCTCAAAAGTTAAACACTTTGAACTCATATAGATACCTTTATTAAGAGCGTAGTAATTACTTTTAAACTTTTTCTTCTTGAAGTCAGCAAAGCTCACACTACTCAATAAATATTTGTATTTTGAAGTCGATATTTAGAAGCTAGCTTCTTGATAGATACAAAAAAACACTACGGCGAGCAAGCGATCTCACATTGACGCAGCTCTACGCAACATAATGATACGACATACGACATAAAAAAACAGTAACCTGTGCGAAGCCGGGGCGGGACGTTTGTTTATTAAACAACTAGTCTCTGCCCGCGACTACGTCCGCGTTGAGCTTAGAATCTCAGAGGAACCTAAAATTTTCCCGGAATAAAAAAAATCCCCGGATAAAAAGTAGGTATCCTATGTGTTAATCCAGGTTATGCCTCCATCCTCCGTTGAGTATTATTTGCGTGAAAGAGTAACAAACATCCATCCATGCTCACAAACTTTCGCATTTATAATATTAGTAAGATCTTTCCTAAGCAAATCCGCTTCTACTTTCTCGTATAAAAAGCTTCAACGATAAATGTAAATAAATGGATAGAGAACAACGGATTGCCCAAGATATGAGATGCTATGATGTATTCATATATGTATTTATAATATCATATGTGTATGCCGGTTTACATCGTAAGTATAGGCTGTAACAAATTCCAAATTAATGGCATTCCTCTAGGCAAGCTTTTTGTTATACAGGTTGGTAGATAAATAATCTTTTGTATTTCTTTCAAAATTATTATGAATTAATTTCGGCAATTTTTATACCACTAAGGTGGCAAACTAGTTTACGGCCGACCTGATGGTAAGCGGTAGCCTATGGACGCTTGCAACACTAGGGGTATCACTCGCGCGTTGCCGATTTTAATGGTGTGTGACGTATTGTATATACGGCAATACCTTAGTAAGTATTTTTTAGTTAATATTCAAATTCATATTTTGAATATTGACTGTAGGTATATACCTACAGTCCATATTCAAAATATGAATTGTGTCTATAATATAAAAATAACTATTTATATATATAAATAGTTATTCCTGATTCCAAAATTGCCGACATCACACACAAATGGTGAATAGAGAAAGAGAAAAATAAATTCAAATCAAGATATGAGACAATAAAATAAAAGTATTAAATTTAAATGCAATCGACAAATTCCAAATTTATTTCCATAAGTTTCGTTATGAATCCAACCTGATGATAAATTGTATTTTATCATATTGTATCACATGTATGCTTCTGAGGCTGTATCCAAACCAAGAGCCTATTAATAACACTCTGTATACGCAATCCCAAACGCACCTGTTACCTCGGCCGTTCGATATAAATATAAATAAACCTATCGAGGAGAAATTCATTTGTCCACTATGACTAGAAAGGCTATATATTGTGATTAATCGATCATATATTTTGGTAGCTAAACTATTCGATTCGATACCACAATTCGATTTTCAATTCGATTCAGTGATCGATAAGAACTGTTGAAATAAATTGGAAACAGAAGTCGTGTATTAATTTTTAGAATCGTTGAAAATTTTAATTTTTACTTTGACCTACATCTGTCGATTTTATTACCAAATGAATGTTACATTTAGAGGATTTATTGATACTGCATTGTTTTAAAAACTGTTGGGGAATTGCCGGTTGAATCACATGCGGAAGTCAGAATACATTTTTTTTCTTACAATAGTAATTAATACTTGATTGATATGAAACTACCTCGACCCTAATACCATTTGTAACCTGGAAGGTTTTAATATTTCCCTGGACTACGGGATTGTAAGCTAAACGGTCGACACCTCGACACAACCGAGTGTCATGCAGACGACGACAAAACTTGCATTGTTAAACAGGTTTAATTTATATTGTATGATCTTCAATCTCCGAGGTATTTTCTTCAAGAATGGCGTAAAGAGATAATTAAATCTGTGGCTAGCTTGCATCGCAAACGTCCACAGGCTGTGATAACCGCTTATCATTAAGTGAACCGTAAGTTTTAACCGCTTTTATTAGTATAAAAATATGATAGTTGGTTATTTTCTTACGTACAGGTGTGTAAAATAAAGAGCATTTGTTGAACAACACATTCTATTCTTACAAGAGACAATGTACCTACATAAACTATGACAATTATTAGATTTATTAGTCCTCATAGAGAATATGAACCTGTCTTTGAGATAAATCTGTGAACATGGGGGTCAGACACAGACAGACGTCGATCGAATCTCACTATCTCATCTGTGACAATATACAGTGCCCAGCTTAACTAGACCCACGGTCAAACCTTAAGCTCTATTTATATGGACATAGTCACCGTCATGTCATTGAATAAAAGGTAATTTTCAGTTTATAGCATTTATTCAATTCATTCAAAAGAGGAGCAAGTCAAGATTGCAATGCCCTTCCATACTGAGATGTAACTAATGATAGATTTTTTTCTTATTAGTTAAACGTTTAATGATAAATAAATATCGATATTTTTATCGGTTGAAAATATTTGTTAATGTTTTATTTATGATTCGTTTAATAGCTATCGGTATAAAATCACGTTAACTAAAAAAATAAGTTAGTTGAATGCAATATTGATATATTTATTCGATAACGGTAATTTTAATTATTGAAAATGATGGTTAATTTTAAATATTACTTAAATTTATTGGTTGTTGGTTATTTTTAACATCTCTATTCCATACTCTCTGTCTACCCCATGAGGGATGGCGTGATGATATGTACCATTTTTGAACCCCTGACAACGTGTGAGCACAATTTCATAATGATCGTTTGAATAGGAAAAGCGTACCACAAAAACAAAGTCTCATTCCTATTTAAAAAAAAACATTTTTAATATAACGTACGCGTTCACCGGTTATCAAAGGTCTCACCTGATCTCGATTTTATGTTGACAGGAAACCATTTGTTAGTATTAAAGGCGAACCCGGTTTAATTAGTTAAGTTTTGTAATTTTGAACAACAGAATCAACCCCATTGACTCAGTACTAGACGATGACAACGTGACGATCAATAATCACCGACAAACGAATTCACCAGTATTTAACGAAGCAGATAAAACAATACTTACCTTTCTTATTAAATTTACCAAAGTACTCAATGATGGCAAGGTAAAGAGTACTTTGAACGGGAAGGCATGTATGAAGAGATTGATAAATGTAAAAGAAGCAAGAGGCGTGCAAGTCAAGGGTGAAATAACACTATATTATCTGCCTACCGGGGGTAGGTATCATCATTCTCCTGCCCTTATCCCATATTATTTGCGGTCAATATGTATTTCTCTTCCATCCTTCTCTATCAGCCGTCATCTCTGCATTCACTTCCTTTCTGGCCAAGTCTTTTTTTTTTCACACAATCCATGCATCTTTTCTGTCTACCCCCTATATGTAAAAAAAATACTGAGCGCATGCGCAGGTTAAGAAATATTGGTAGCTCTGTTACTCATATTCCATTGTCTGTGGCGCCTGTCAATCTATAGTTATTAATTATTATAATTTATTAGTTCATGCAGCGTAGATCAATCGTTTTGCAGAGTAAAGGTGTGCTTACATTTGATTGGTATTTAAATTCTATGTAATAATTAACTCGAATTTAAATGAGTGAATTGACTGCCTCGTCGATCAATTTACAACCCGATAATGTATGTGTATTAAGGTAATAAGGATTGATGACACAGAATAACTATAACAATTAGCAACCATTAAATTCACACGTTAAGATAAATGGGATATATAAATTAAACTGATGCTTATAGCGCATCAGTTTAATTTATATATCATGACATAAATATGCATCATTAAGAACAATTTAAACAATAATGATTGTTTAAATGGGCAAATTTACAAACCTGCTTAACTTAAACCTCACCACATTATGTTAATATCTAAGACCTAAGAAATGGATTTAATTAGATTAAGAGGATAATAATTAGACATTTATTTAAACTAGTGGCCAATGTATAAGCCGCGATCGTAGACCTGAAACCAAACTTACCAGTTGCTCAAAGATATAATTTATATTTTTGTTTTTGGCGATTTGAATTCTTTACTGAAATTGTATATGCGTTAGTGAATATATACATATATATTTTTGTGATGACATTTATAAGCAATTGTTAATTACGATCAGTAAATAAAATCAAAATTAACCATAAGAATACCTACTTTTAAAGTGTCTCAGACCAAAAAAGTTTATATTTCGTCTTAGTAAAATGCTTTAGACGTCCAATCAACTAAGTTCAGTCAGCTAACAAACCCATAATGTATAAAACATGGCCCCTTATTTCACAGTCGGGTCTAAAACAATATATGTATAGTTATTTCGTCAGGCAAGCGTGTCTCAATCTCCGGACGACTTATCATAAATCTCAATCAAGATAAACGACATTTAGGATTTTAATGGGCCTTTCGATTTATTAACGTCCCATTCAACTCACCAGCATACGTTGGCATATATGTATGTTATAATTATATTTATGTAAGTACGTTGGTACTTATTTTACTTAGTCGTTCCTTACTAGGGCTTGGTCGGTCTTTCCGATATATATAAAACTAGCGGCCCGCCCCGGCTTCGCACGGGTAGACATTAGTTTCGGAGCATAGACATTTATCAAATATTGTGTCCACCCGTGCGGAGCCAGGGTGGGCAGCTAGTATAATATATAGCCTATGTTACTCAGAGATAATGTAGCTTTCTAAGGGTGAAATAATTTTTGAAATCGGTCCAGTACTTTTCGAGTTTATTCATTACATACAAAAATACAAATCTTTCCTCTTTATAATATTAGTGTAGACTAGCTGTTATCTGCGACTTGCTCGTGGTTTAAGAGAAAAAAAACCGGTCGAGTGTGAGTCGGACTCGCGCACCGAGGGTTCCATACACACTTGTAGGTAAGATTAAAAGTAGGCAAACTTCAAATGAGGTCATTATTCGTCGGTGACTCTCAACAGCGCGAGGCAAGAATATGTTTTACTAAATTCGCCTTAAAAAAAAAACTATATATTTACGGTTTTAGGATTTTTTACTTAACTTGTGCTGCAAGACTGCTCCCTGCAAATTTCATGGTTCTAGGTCAACGGGAAGTATCCTGTAGGTTTTGATTTCCTTGTGAAATCGCAAAATATGCGAACGCTATAAACGCTTTTGTTTATGTCGCAAATTGATTGTTCGCAAATAAATTGTTCGTAGGTCAAACCTAATGTAACTACTTATCCAGTTTTTAATTTAAATTAAAAAAATACACATTTTAATTTCGCAACATAAATAATAAGATTAGAATAAAATACATAAATATTATATTTAATGAAAATCTTGCAAGTTTTGTTTACGACGTGACTCACTTTGGTGAATGGAATTTACCGCTAACATGACTCCGGGCCACTTTAACTTATGAATGAAGTTTAAATCCATAAAAAATAATCAATCCATAAAATTTTATGGACATACATTAACCGGTTTAAAACAAAAAGATTATTAATGTGATAGCTTGCCAAATTCTGTAAAAGTATGCAAATTCTAATAGTTTTAACCTCATTGTTAGAAATGGTTAGCTAATCCGATAATTTAATTCTTTGTTGTTGGTTTGTTGAAGTTAAAAGTTTGAGCTCGCCTTCCGTACGTCTGTCTGTCAGCGGGCTGTATATGATCCGTAATAGGTAGACGTTTGAGGTTTTCGCAGAATCTGTATTTCTGTTGCGTGGCAGGTTCACCCCACCTTAGTAGGTAGGGTGAAATGGGATCTACCGTGGGTTTTACCATTAAAATTTGACCTGCTCGACTACGGATTATACCTCCACATTCCAGAAGTCCGCAGTCCAATAAAACTACATTGATTTAGTGTTGTATTCTGGGGTGAGTAAGGTTGCCAGTGCTCCACGAGGATACGCTGCGCTAGTAGTAATACTTCTACTACAGGGAGTCCTCAGCAATAACAGGAAAGGCAACGTTTTAGTGGTACCCCGATGGTATTGTTAGCGGCTATAGGCTACGATGACTTACCATCGTTTGGCCGTAAGATTGAGTGCCACTGGTATAAAACAATATAATTTTAAATATGTAAGGAATATTCCTAAACAACTCATCACCTTTTTAAGACCCGTCATATAGTCGAAGGTGTGATATTAGTTATGTAAATATTATAGGTTTGGACCTCTTATTATTTTAACGTGAAACAAAGTGTTTATAAATATTTATTATATTTTATGTTTAATTTTTTTATACCACTAAGGTGGCAAACAAGCATGCGGCCAGCCTGATGGTAAGCGGTTACCGCAGCCTATGGACGCTTGCAACACCAGGGGCATCACTCGCGCGTTGCCGACCCTACAAAAATCTCTTCACACCCTTCTTGAAGAACCCCATGCTGTAATCCTTTGGGAAAACCACGGCGGGGAGTTCATTCCAGTTTAATCGTACGCGGGAGAAAGGTTATACCTAGTCTTCAATTGTCTGCCACCATCTTTTTAATAGATGTGCTCAGACGTACATACGTATCGACTTAATGGTGCTAATTCTGTTGTCGGAAATTATTAAATTAAACTAATTTGACACAACTGAAAGTATTGCCACCCTTATTTAACCGCGCACATGAGAAAGGGATAGCAAGTCTTTTAGAACTGTCAAATTAGTTTAGTTTTGTGATTTTATACAACAGAATCGACACCAATTTCTTTAAGTTTTTGTTATATATATGTATGTTATATATCTCACGTAGATAATTGAAATGTTAGGTTATTTGTTGATTTATATTTTGATTTGAAAAGAGTTATTGTAGAGTTTCTTGCCGGATTCTTCTCAGCAAAAGACCTTCCGAATCCGGTGTTAGATTCTGACGTGAAAGTACTTATCTGAAATGTCTACTCAAATAAAGGTGATTTTGAGTTTCATTTTTGTATCTAGATAATGATAATAATACACTGAGTCTCTTTTGACGTAGGTAGTTAGATAATATAGAGAGCCTTTTCACTCGTTGCACCTCTCTTTTGTACAGTCAAATATTTTTATTTCTTCTTAATTGATGAGATGTCTGTCTTTTCTAGTTGGTTTCATGTAACTTGTTCTGTTCGAGTGGGCACTTACACTCTGAACATTTTGCAAGAAACGGTGACACAAAAAGATTAGCTCAAACATGATCCCTGATCATCATAAAATTTCCTCATATCTTAGAAATAAATTGTATATTACCTACACTGCAAGTGAAACTTAAGTCATTTAAGACATAGGTACCTATAAATTACTATATCTTGAAGCTACCTTCGTAAAAGCACGCGGAATGAATAGCTCCCATACTGTGACGCAACAGCTAGTTTTGTCAGAAAGTAAACAGCCGGCTTCGTAAACACACCTCTCCAACTGTTAGCTTCTATTGTATTTGTAGAGTTGAGGGAATGACTAGGAGAGCTAATTTTGGATACGGCATATTGCGAACGAATTAACTTTTTTATATTAAGTATAGGACAGCGATCGACAACGATCTCACCTGATGGTAAGTGAAGATGTGATCGAAGGTGGAACTCGCTTGTCCGTTAGTAGCCTATTCACTCTATTCCTAAAGAGTCCCAGGTAGGATTCAGGGAATACTGACGATCACTTAGACAACTGAGTCCGAACAGGGACGGGCTATTTATTTTTGAATCTCAAAGGTAGTTTCATAAGTGAATACAAAATGGTGATGTGGCATTTATGTGTATATATACCTAATGTTTTCTCTCAATGTTTTTATTAATCATTATCATCTTGGTAATATTTTAAAACTAAAACACGTTGAGTGTAAGTATACAATGGAGAGACGCGTCGTAATTCGTACAGAATAACTATCTATATTCTAGCAAACCATATCCATTGGCTTATGCGATCCCGGTGACAATTCAAAACATTCTAGCACACACTCGTAAGCTTTTGTCAGCCCACTCGCCGGACAAAGTGTGATGTCATACAGACTTCAAACATACAGATAAAACAATACTAGATATGCTAAAACGGATTGCAAATATTATGCCCCGTCATTGGTTAGTAAATACTACTAATATTATATTATAAATGCGAAAGTTTGCGAGGATGGATGGATGTTTGTTACTCTTTCACGCAAAAACTACTCAACGGATTTGGATGAAATTTGGAACACAGATAACTTATAACCTGCATTAACACATAGGATACTTTTTATACCGGGAAAATGTTTTTATCCTGGGATAATTTAGGTTCATCTGAGATTCTAAGCTCAACGCGGACGAAGTCGCGGGCAGAAGCTAGTATCCATTCCACCTACGTTGTGTCAGTGTATGATTTTATGTCCACCATGAGTAGACCCATTCGTTGTATATCATGTTAGTAAGTATATTTGAACTTTGATATACGGTGCGGACACGTTGCGACAGTCTCAATCCAGGTATACAGAAAATTTCACGAATCATTCAACCCATTTTTCATCAAAACAAACAATTTCATCTAATAATTTGATACGCCAATATTGCCAATCCCTGGTATTTTACCTGGAATATCTTTCAAGTAAATGCAGTTAATGAAAGTATAGAATGATAATATCGCATCTAGTAACTTATATCAGTGTAAGCATACTGAGTGCACGTGTTATAAAGTTAATATTTAGCACGACCTAAGATTTTCCTCTTATTGTATCCGTAATACAATCACCTTCATACATTTTATTGTTAATACACAATATATAAACTCAAACGTACATTTAACTACATGTAAAGACTGTCTGAATATTGATTTGAGGAGGAAAGGAGTGAATAACGAAATTGCAGATAAAATACATGAGCATATCGACTGTGGAAGGGAAAAACAAGTGAAAGCCACTATGACCGAAAATGAGTTTTATACGCAGAGTTTTGGATTCTCTATCGCTCTGCCTAGGTTAGAAGTCAATCGGAAGATCTTTTTTTTAATCCAATGATAATTGAAAATAAAGATTTAGCTGACTAAACAATTGGCCAAATGGCACTTCATTTGTTTTTTCTTTCCACGGTCGTTATGAATGAATGGAATAGATACAATGCAAGAACAATAATAATAATATGACGCGGAACGATTCATTAAAAAAAAATCCTAACAGCAAATAAGTAAGGAACTAATGAACAATATTAAAATAAGTTTATTCCGACGGCAATGGTACCACAACATTTACCAATTAGTGTGTTTTACCAATTTGCTACAACCCACAAAATTACTATACATTGCTTATTTGTATTACCAAGCGGTTTTTCTGTCGCGTTGCTTTCGCAATCTAATACGTGTATTTGAACTGCAAATAAAGTTGGTACCTATAGTTATTTTTCTAAAATCCCCCTTAACTCGGCTTAACCTGTAGTTAACTAGTTCAACTCTTAAGTTAACGACATAGAATATCTTTAAGGGAGATGAGTTTGAACCTGCGACCTCGCAACTACAGCTATAATATATCCCATGTAATATATTTTTGAAAGCTAAAACTAATTACTTTTAGAAATATAACTGCATTCAAATGTTTATTTTAATTGTAGCAGAGAGATTATTTAAATTGGCAGTATTTTATTGCATGCAATTTGGATTTCCGCAACAAATCTACAAACAACCAAATGTAGGTTTTACTTACAATTACGATTGAAAGAAAACCAATCAGCCCGACGATTGAACAATAGATTGACAATCAAGAACAATTTACATTGTTGTCCAATCAAGTGAACCTCAACTATTTAATGACTATGAAGAATCGCAAACTATCCTAATAAAACCGATTGCTGTCCGTCTTTCTCTGTTTGTTTTGATTTTTTATTTTTAGAGTTACTGTCTTTTAGGTCACTTTCTTTTCATGCCAGTGTTTTTCTTGTCACGAATTCTTTTCAATTTACCTACATCCTCATCATCAGCCGATAGACG
Organism: Falcaria lacertinaria; assembly: GCA_951449985.1. Lineage (NCBI taxonomy): Eukaryota > Metazoa > Arthropoda > Insecta > Lepidoptera > Drepanidae > Falcaria > Falcaria lacertinaria. The sequence continues at coordinate 6,312,609 of OX602129.1, forward strand.
TCCACTGCTGAACAAAGGCCTCCCCATAGATTTCCACAATGACCGATTCAATGCGGTCCGCATCCAACGCTTGCGAGCGACCTTTATAAGGCCATCGGTCCACCTAGTGAGAATTTACCTACATAGAAATATAATTTATAGAGATCTTAAAAATGTTCAAGCGCGGCCTATGACGTAAAGGCAAACTTTTAACGGGTTGTTGTACATTCGCCAGAAAGTAAATTCGTCAGGAAAAAAAGTATGTAATTCGCCACATTTCTAGTTTATGTAGTAAATTTTCAAAATGTTCATTTTGATAATTGTAAATTCGTTATATCTTTCACGTACACAATATTGTACTTGATTATTAATGTATATCCTATATTCGTAAGCCTTTCCTCACGAGAGAGAGTTCCTCAGAGATTATAAAAAATATTGCAAAACAATAGTGGAGTGCCTAATGATAGTTTGCGCTGGAAGGTCGGTGTAAAACGCGTGCGTCGCACGTAACCAACAATTATAATCGGGGTGCATTCGACGGTAATTATTTTCATGTCCAATTCTAAAACTGGCTCCATTGATACATACGTCACGGGTCCTTTTAACAATGTGCACTAAAATATATTTCTTACGTTAGTTTTTTATTTCTTTCTCCATTAGTTTTAGTTTTTATTAATATTGACCTGTTAATTAAAATTATAAAAAGGAAGTTTAAAAAAAAGATGATTTCTAAAGAATTTAAAAGAGTTGCCATTATTTAGTTTGAACACATTTATGAGATAAGATTACCAGACAAATTTATAGGTGTTCGTAATGAAGAGTTTCTACGTGCTACAAGAACGTAAAATAGCTTTACGTTCTTGTAGTCGTTAGCTTTGATTTGACCAATTTAAAGGTTAAAATCGTTTTATTGTAAAAATCATGGCTGCGCGTAAACACAATCAAACGCTAACAACAAGCTCAACAGGGATAACAAAGATCGATGTACGCAAAAATAGAAAAATAGCATTGAAAGTAGGAAAAGTAAAAAAAATGTACTCGAAACCTACGAAAAATCGTATAACTTACTTTATAATCGTGTCTGTCTAGGGGTGTTCTATCTCTCGACTTCGGCTTTACTCTATTTTTGGGACAACCTGTATAAAAACACAGCTACTTCAACCACACGACTGTCAAAATACATTTGTGAGTAGGAGACAATCTCGTATCGTGTGTGTAGATGGAAACTTCCACAGTAACCAATGTCCAATGTGATTACGGCGCGAGCGAGCGGTATTTTTCATTATACTTACAAACCGGACCGGTTAACCGTCCGATGTAGGAAAGCTTTTAACTGTTTGTTGTTAGAACTAATTCAGTTCCACGTTTTCTAAACCTGATTCGTATGCATTCATACATATCATCACGCCAATTCCGTACGAGGTGCAGATATAATAAAGATCCATTTCGCTCATGATTTGCACACCTCTTTTGTGTCTTCTAAATTTGTATCAATCTCTTCATACAATATGTCCGCCTGTGCTGGGTAAGAAGTACCTATCCGTCACTGAGGATGTTGTGATTTTTTTTTGTAAGGGAATTGATATATTTATTTATTAATCGGCGTGGCAACGCCAAAAATTCAACGCTGCATTATGAAAAATGCGACTTTACTACAATTAAAATCCTGAATCACGCCGTTGAGATGCATCGACGAATAATGACCTTATTTGAAGTTCGCCTACTTTAATTTACCTACAATTGTGTGCGGAACCCTCGGTGCGCGAGTCCGACTCGCACTTGGCCGGTTTTGGTAGATTACTGTCTAGGCTAGAAAGCCTCTAGGCCTCACCCACTTCATCCGTAACATAAAATAGACATCGTCTCAAAAGTGACACATTTCCATTGTTTTTAAGATAAAAAGTGATTGATTGAATTCGACTGAATGGGTAGATTAATTAGTACGCACGTGTACAAAGGCTTGCTTGACACCCACACTGAGACTTTATCAGTGGAACAATGTATGAAGTTGCTTCGTTAACTGAATCTGACAGGACGGTAACACAGAAGGAATAATTTTGCATAGTGTTACGCTAGTTAGGTTTTGGTGAGAGCGTGTGAAAAGTCTACAGTGAAGCTTCTACTCTCTGCCTACCTTGAAAGAGACGCGGCGTAATATACATTGCTAGCTGTTCCCTGCGACTTCGTCTGCATTTGTTTAAAGATAAAATTAGCCTGTCCTTCCCTAGGATATCGATCTCCTTGTCATCAATTTTATTACGATCCGTGAAAAGGTAGCAAACAAACAGAGTTACTTTCGCATTTATAATATTAGTCATAAAGTCGATCTATAGCGCGAACATGAATAATTTGCGAAAAGGTCTTCGTATTGCCTTCGACTATTTTTGTATTAAAAAATGAACAGCGCTGCGGCTGTGAAAAGTGGAACTAAAAATTTGTATGACAATTGTCACATTTCGCGAGTTACGTTTTTGCTTACGTAGTCGAACAATATTCCTGCTACCGGTACTGAAAACTAGCATACCAAAAAAGCCGACTGTACACGCCACGTTTAAAAATACTTATTGTACTTACAATGAAAACAAACAAAACGTCATATGAATACGAAAAAGATCGATACAAAATAGTGACGCGAAATAAGCGGTCCATCCAAGTCGGGTAAAAACTAAAAAAGAAAGGCTTAAAACAATTTACGTGAAGCATACCTACGGTAATATGCAATGTAATGCATACAACGGTAATTCTATAGAAATAAGGCTCTATCTACTGCATTCAAGTGGCGCAGCGTTCACGCACGCCTCGCTCAGTTGTTCGATTCGGATTAGCGAATGAGTTTACCGGCTATTAGTTAGTGATTTATGATGTGACTCGTGAAGCGAACGGGCTCCGGTGGACCACGCTGCGCTGCGTGAGACCTAAGGATGTGCGCGTATCGATGGAATATACACTGGAGATCATTGGAATTCGATTAATATTTTATATCGATTACTGTTATTGAGTTTTTGACGAGACCGCTGGTCTAGAGGTTAGTAGACCTGGCTGTTACTGTAGAGGTCGGGGATCCGATTCCCGCCGGGGCATACATTTATGTGACAAATATTTTTGTCTTATGTCTGGGTGGTTGGTACGTATTATAAATAGTAGGTATTTACAAAAAACATATTATAAAATGTATAAGCATTCTATCAGCTGCCAGTTCCCTTAATACAAGCTTTGCTTAGTTTGGCACTGTGTGATAATGTCCAAGCGTTATTATTATTAATATTCCTGCTTATTATTAAATGCCTTTCAATCAAGCTGGAGCTGGAATCAAGCCGCCAAATGGTGAAAGGGGGAGTTATTTCAATAATCTCATGTTTTTAAGACGTTTTTAAATTCTCCTAAGTGAATTATATTAGTATTTTTTCATAATAAATAAGCCCTAAGCAAAGAATCAACTTTCATTAAATTAATCCATAAACTTTCACTTTATCGATAGTATAACAATAATGGTATCCCCGCACTAGCTAACAGGTTGACTGATACAGGTGCGTTGGGTTCTCACCGCGGATAGTGTGCGTGCATGTCTGCGTGATATACACACACGACATATCTCAAGATAATATAGAATATCTCTAGTTATCATGTGCTAATATGAGTCGCTAAATTTGTGAATAAATTCGAAAACCATCACAATATTTCATATATATCGTAAAGAGTTTTAGACAAGGCACATTCGTTATCATCTAAATAGAATAGCAACAGGCTTTTATTTATAACTAGCTGTTACCCGCGGCTTCGCCCGTATGGTTTTTGAGAAAAAAACTTAATTATGTAAGAAGAGCACTCTCACTGAACTGATTAAGGCCGTATACAAACTTGCAACCCTGTTTCACTCCCTTAAGGATTATTTTTTGACACAAGTGAGCGAACAAACCCGTGATGGCCTCGTGGTTGAAGAAACGGCCTGTCATTTGATGGGCCCAGGTTCAAGTTCCGGCCTGTACCAATGACTTTTTCTAAGCTTAATTTCATGAGCTACAAAAGAGAGGTAGGGCGAATTGGGATCTCCCATGGGTTTTCCCAGTAATATTGGAGCCACCCGACTGGGGACTGTACCTCCTTACAGAAGACCGCAGTCAAATAACATATTTTCATGTAGTGTTATGTTTTTGCGGTATGGAAGGTTGCCAGTGGTGCTCCACGAGGATACGCTGGGCTAGTAGTAATGTTGCTAGCACAGTGAGTCCTCATAAACAACAGGGTTGGCAACTCTTTAGTGATATCCCTGGTATTGCTAGCGGCTATAGGCTACGGCAACTACTAATCATCAGGTGGGCGTGTGTGCCACCTTAGTGGTATAAAAAAATTAGCTCATTTCCTTCCCGAGGTTAAAATCTATCTCATTGTCTTTCATTAGGATGCGTTCAACCGTTCAGCCGTGAAGAGGTAGCAAACAAACAAACAGAGCCACTTTCGCATGTATAAAATTAATAATAATTAAAATGGATGTCAAGAAATTTGATATGTGCTATCATAGGCATATCATTTTTGTGGATTTCGAAAACTAAATCGCAATAAATTCTCAAAGGTCAGGTAAAAATGGAGCTTTGTTGATGAGCCTTATGAATAAATATGCGCGCTTAAAATGCTTTGAGTTTTACATTTACCATGGAAGCAAATTAAATTATATCACCTAAAAAAATAATATTATAATATAGCTACTTTCTAAAAAAAATACGAACCTTTTCCGTTTGCCATAAAATAGCAATTTACGACTTCCAGACTTTCTATTTCTAAGACATAAATAAAAACCTCTGTGGCATGTACTCAAGGCACTAAAACAAACAAACCTCTATTTAATCGTCATTTTAAATCATATATCTATATCAAATCACTAATGACTAAGCCGTCAAACGTCGGGGAGAACTATTAGGTCGAATGATACAATTAAAATGAGTTGTCGTCCACCGATATTCATCAATATCCTTGTTTTAGTAGGTACCTCACTAGAGATTATCATTCAGGCCCATCTGTTTTAATCTTCATTATTATGACAAAAAGTTTAAGGTACGTAGTATATTATCTACTCTGAGGTTTAAGGCTACGGTGACATAAAACAAAAAATGTTTGAAAATCTGTAACCCTAAAAAAAAATTTAAACTTTCTCAAAATTCGGAGACCCTTGTGTGAAGGCGTGAAGATATATAAAATTGAAAAAATTAGGCTACGTATATACCTACCTACATGCTGCAAATGATTATTGAATGCGGACAAAAAATTAGAACACTGAGATTATTGTCATAGACACTCTGATAACATAATCAGCAGATCGGGACATCCATTTGAATATATTAAAATATAGTGCCAATATAATATCTTCACATGTATCTCGCGATGGTATCTCGTGTACAGACAATAACGCAACCATCTGACGTTTAGTTTGCGTTTGTCGTTTATTCATAGGACAGCCATTGATTTAAGATAATTGAATTATAATATTATTGTTCTATTTCGCTCAAAGGTTATCTGGTGTATTTCTGATATATTGCTTCTAAACATAAAACTCTTCTACTCCTCAGAATCGGCTTAACCTATTTTTATGTATATTCGGTAGGTATGAGAATAGGGCGTAAACTACTTTACATACCCTAAGTGACAAGGGTAGTCCAAAATTATTATTCTCTTATTATAAACTCATTTGTAGACTGGTGGGATTGGAACTTGCGTCGTTAGAATATCAGGCAACGCTCTTACCACACGGCCCTCACGGGTTTTTTTAACAAATGCTTCCTCTAAGTTCTAAGCTATTTAATTGCAAACCAACTATCTTGAATACAAATATTGGCTGCTAAAATGATTATAATATTATAAAATATATTACACCTTTCGTTTTATAAAGTTATAAGTATTATAAAGAATACTAATTTAAATAAAACATTTTAAAATTGAAACACAATACCGATTCATTTTACTTTTAAATTTAAAATTATCCTATATCAACGGAATATTAATATGCAACAATATAACTCACGCTACATTTCAATAGCCACTTAATGCTTTATGCGTTTGCATATTGTCTACTATTTTATTATTAGCGGTGAAATTTGTTTGTTTATTTGCATGTATGGGATAACTCAATGGGCCGAAGTGACAAATAAAAATAGACATTGGTGTTTAACTAATTTCACAGGTCTTGCTATCCCTTTCTCATGTGCGGGGTTAAATAAGGATGGCAATACTTTTAGACCTGTCAAATATGTTTAGTTTAATGATATCGTAAAACAGAATTGGCACAATTAATTGCAATACTATCCCTGAGTGAGTAACTATTTATAATCAATCTTGAGCTATGCTATTTCTACGCGTACAAAGTCTCGGAAAATGCTAGTTAATAATAATTTATCAAGTATTAAAATGAAGGGAAGAGGAATACCCAGGTTATACAATGAGCCAAGTTAAAGAGAAGCAGTCACGGCATATTGGGAAGTCAAAGAGTTTTGTACAGAGGGAAATGGAAGGACTTGCATCAGCTACACCCACAAGAGTGTTTAAACATAAAATTGTTTGTATGTCATCTCCCACGCACGTAGAGTTTACTGCTTTACTGACAGTCACACTTCAACTTCACTGCTTCACTACATAGTATTAAACAAAGTCACTTCCCGCTATCTGTCTGTCCCTCCGTATGCTTAGATCTTTAAAACTACGCAACTTTTAGATAGAATGATTTAACAGGAAGGTTGTTATGTTTTTCACCTTCCGAATCCGGTGTTAGATTTCTTACGATTTGAATGTACTTATTTTAAAGTCTAGTTAAATAAAGATGATATTGAGTTTGAGTTCGACTCTTAAAGACTAAACTGCCTTAAGTATTGAGAATCTCATCTCTTGATAAATAAAATATAAAGCCGTTAAATAGTTATTTATGTTCACAGTTCTCTGCAAGCAACATAATTTAGCGTCGGCCAGCACTATGGCGTGTACTGTGTAAAAAAATATGTAGAAAGTAGTATGACTGCGCACACATGACCGGCTCCGACTGATTAGGTGGCTCTGTGAACTGCGCGAGAGTGTGCTACAAAGATGTACGGATACTAGAATGTGCATACGCTGAAGGTTAACAATCACTAAACACACTCTCTAGGTTATGTGTTTTTTCTTTGTATTTTTTGAAATAATATATTACAAAAATATCTATGTTAAAAAACAATAAAGTTTATTCATGATGATCATAAAATAATAAAAAAATAGCATTATTTATGTGACTCAAACTAGCCTGCAATATGAGCTGGGGTTGAGTGTTCACACTAAAAATATTTAAAATCATTACACGTAATATATATGGGACAATAATAATACAATCTAAAACTAATGGAAAAAAACTAACCAAATAAAAAAAAAAAAAAACACTTAAATTGTTATACTAATATATTAGGTTGCAAAAGAGGAAATATAGTGATTATACGTGTTAAATAATAAAACATCTAATTAGATAAGATAGAGAGATACACTTATTACACAAAGAGAGGATACAGATTTGTGATGTGTACAGAAATAATATTATATCTCTTAGTTTTATAATATTGTATTCTACTGTTAAATTTGGCAGTATTAACGCATCACATAATAGCAATCTCTTCCAGACCTAACATGTACTTTCTATAGATCTAATTATATCAATTCTTTTCGTATACAAGGGATTTAGACCCTAGCTTAGGACAAAATTTGCGCGTTTCAATTATTTTGGAGAACAACGCACATCAATACCTACGTAGTTGATTTATTTATAACAAAAATATAGTAATTTAACATTTTTACAATATGGGCCTTGTCAAAGTCTGATAACTTTATACCACAATATCCAACATTTCAGTCTTAAAAGATGCGCAGGAAACGTTGCCTCTTCCAGTAACATAACTGCAATAGCCATGTATCTTGTATGTATACCTTCGTAAGCTTCAGCTTTTACTGTTAGTTATAAACAGATAAAGCTAAGATTAAGGACTATCTAGTTATGCACTGTACTAGTGATTACTCGCGACTTACTGTCACTTTAAAACTATTTCATATAAATTTTTTTTTTTACCACTAAAGTGGCACACAAGCATACGGCCCACCTGATGGTAAGCAGTCACCGTAGCCTATAGCCGCTAGCAATACCAGGGGTATCACTACGGGGTGCCAACCATGTTGCTGATGAGGACTCACTGTGCTAGCAGCAACACTACTAGCCCAGCGTATCCTCGTGGAGCACTGGCAACCTTACTTACCGCAGAAACACAACACTACATCAAGTAGTGTTATTTCACTGCGGTCTTCTGTAAGGCGGAGGTACAGTCCCCAGTCGGGCGGCTCCAATTAAAATGGGATAACCCACGGGAAATCCCAAATCGCCCAACCTCTCTTTTTAAAAGCTCATGGTGTGATTAATCACTGTACTTAAGCTTAGAAAAACTCATTGGTACAGGCCGGGACTCGAACCTAGGCCCATCAGATGACAAGCCTGTTGCTTCAACCACTAGGCCACCACAACTTTTCTTTCGTCATTTTATTCTAAACTCGCATATTTTTTAGGGTCCGCAACGTGAGTAGCACCCCAGGAAGCGTCCATGGGCCGTATCTTATTACCGTAGTAACCTTACCATCAGGAAGGCCGTATGCTTGTTTGCCACCTAAGTAAGTGGTATAAAAACGCATCTTTTGCCTCATCTACATTCATTAATCTCTTCATACATGCCCACCGAAACCGAGTACTCTTTACATCTTAGTTTGCAGATGACCATACATACTGAGCACCATTTCACCCTTGACTTGCACACCTCTTTTGCTTCTTTTACATTCATAATTCGTTTCATACAAGCCCGCCGATTCCGAGTAGGTACTCTTTACAAAGATAAAGAGGGAACTACCGTAGTACTCTATGATGGAAAACCATCGTTGAATAGTTTGGGTAGTTTGATGAAGAAAGTTGGATCTCCACGGCTTCTTCCACTCACATTCGAATTGTATATCTTTCTGTCAGTATTTCATAAATAATAATAAATATAAGTAAGTAAATAAATAAATAAATGCATCATTTTTTCAATTTCTTTGTACTAATATTCCGCTCCATGACTCCCTTCCACTATATAACTTGCACTTACCATTGTAATAACACACCTAAAAAAGTTGCAAGAAAAAACAAACTCACTTTTGCGTGCAAAAAATCCAATTAGACAGACTTATTTAGTTCTAGATTTTATCTCTAAATCCACAGTGTTAATATGTATATACTTTTTACATGGAAGTAAAAAGAAATAACAATAAAATAAAAAAAATAAAAAATCTACACGTCTAAAATCTATTATTATTTTTTGGCGATCTAGACTCTTATTTTGGCGCTAATTAGTATTTTAATAGGTTTTTTTACTACTGATGTGGTAACTAGGCATTTGGCTGCCGTGAAGATTGCTAGTTATCGACATTACCGTAATGTACGGTGTATGATGCTTGTATATGGCAAGCTTAGATTGGAACTACACTGTTATTAGCGTTAAGACTTACTAATTAATTTCTGTTACGAAATAGCGTAGGGCTTGGCCATTGCATTGTTTGGGAATGCTTTTAACTAGATTTATCGCTACTTTTGTCTCGTTTTTTTTAATAATATTTAATTTTAGAAAAGTGATTTGATTTTTTACAGTTTCTTGGTCCGTTAGGTTGAAATTCGGTAACGGTATTAATTATATAAATAACAAAAATACATGAATTTTGTTTATGTTCTTTATACCAAATTAGGTATTTTAATTGATATGTTATTTTAAATCTGAATCCTTTTAGAAGACACTTTTAACTCTTTCGTTTCTTCTAAATTCATGTCTTCCCGCATGGCCCGATCCGAACACAAAACTTTTGGTCACGTAGAACTTATTAAATTTAATCTAGAATGTTGGTCCCGCAAGAAGTAGCTTCTTGTAAGAGAAGTTTGTTAAACATTGTTATATCATGATTGTTACATGAATAAAAGACAGAGCACAAAGTTTCTTGCCGGTTTTATTCAGGTGGCTTTTTTTCCGAACTAGTAGTAATTTAAACCTTCATAAGTACTTTATTAGGGCCTAAATTAAATAAATATTTTTTTTAATTTGTGTTTGATGCCCTAATTCAAGCTTTCTTCTACCATGCCATTTAAGTAACCAAAATGTTACATGACTAGAAAGGAGCGGCGTCTCCCAGCGGTTCCTACTCATCGCTGAAACAGCGCTGCAAAAGAGTAGTGTAATCTACTAGCGATGTAATCTTTGTAGACTGACCGTATAAAAAGCTTGGTCGAACAATGCAAAATTACCATCGCGTTACGTTGGTGGCGACTGACCAAAATCAAAAATCATTTATTCAGTTTAGGCCACTTATGAAGGTCTAATTACCACCGGTTCGGAAAATGTCAATCTGTCATCGAGTTAAAACAGCTGCTAGGGGTCAACACGAGTTTATGATTGATGCTTGGATTCGGTGGGCACTTGTTTGTTGTAGTGAGGTCCGAGTTTAAAGTTACGAGCTTCACGATTTGAATAAAACCAATATAATTACGTACTTTTAATGTTTAAAGACTTATTAAACTTTTAAATTTGTGTGAATGTGTTTTTCAATCTGTCGCGTTTCATATTCGCTTTTTGGTGTGTGTGAATCATTATTTATTTGTCTTGTATATTATTCAGATATTGCTATTCCCCCTCTAAATTTATCTATTTTTTTAAAACCAAGGTGGCTAACTATCATACGGCCCACCCGATGGTAAGTGGTCACCATAGCCATAGCCAGGCGTCCATAGGCTGCGGTAACCGCTTACCATCAGGCGGGCCGTATGCTTGTTTTTGCCACCTTAGTGGTATAAAAAAAAACTCGAAAAAAGTGCATTAATTTATCACTCAAATCAAGACTGAAAGTTGAAAATGAGTAAATAACAATTAAAATGTCCATTTAAAAATCAACTGCCTGTGACCAATAGCAATCGATACTTACATCTACAAAAACAAACATAAAAAGTGAGTTAATGAATACAATTAGACTGCCTTTATTGCTTTAAAAGGCGAGTTTGTATCACGATGTATCGTTAATTGTAAAAACTTTTTTTTAAATCTTTGACTCTTCACCTTTCGGAAGTTAACAAAACTTGTTCACAATTCACACTAAAGTTTTATTAGAAATAACTTTTACCTTTCATTACTACTAGAAGCAAGCATAATATACATTTTTATTTGGCTATAAAGCGTCGATGACGAACCCTACTAATATTATAAATGCGAAAGTTTGTGAGTATGGATGGATGTTTGTTACTCTTTCACGCAAAAACTGATGAAATTTATTTATTATGAAATTAGGAACACAAATAGTTTATACCCTGTATGTTAAATGTGAGATTCTCCTGAGATTCTAAGCTCAACGCGGATGAACTCGCGGGCTAGCTAGTAATTTATAGAAGACTATCTTTTACCCACGGCTTTGCCCGCATGGTACTCGATACAGTTAGCCTATAACCTACCCCAGGTTATGATCTATCTCACTGCCAAATTTCACTACGATCCTTTCAGCCATTTAGTCGTGAAAAGGTAGCAGACAAACAGAGTTACTTTCGCATCTATAATATTAGTATGGATTTGTTTTATAAACCTGAATGATGAGACTAGAAAGCTCGTTTGTTTGAAAGTAAGCGTCACGCCTATACATGCTATAGGTGATGTTCCAGGGCCTATGAGACACGAATTTCGCTCATCACCTCCAGAACTTAGTTATTAGGTACGAGTAAGTGATCTTTGCCTAGTTCTACCGTAGCCTATGGACGCTTGCAACACCAGGGATAACAATCGCGCGATGTCGACCCTGCAGAAATATTTTCACACCAGTCTTGAAGGAACCCCATGCTGTATTCCTATGGGAAAACCACTGCGGGCAATTAATTCCACAGTTTGATTTTGCAAGCTATAGCTATAGTCGGCAGAATATCTGACACCTGGCCTTTCGCAAATGGAGAGCATTGAGGGTAAATTATTTTTTATACTCGGATAATCGCTAAAACCTTTGAATTGTACCACAACAATAGCGTAACATAGTGTGAAATCTGACTTCACTATGCTAACAAATTGAAAATCATTCTTTGGACGTCAATTGTTTCTGCAGAGTAGTGCTCTTCGTTCGGTCGGGTTATACTTAGTTCTCACGCTTCTTGGATCCCATGAAGGTCATCATCATATATTTAAGAGCTAGGCTCTTGTCGGTGGAGCAATCGCCAAGCCGTTCTATCGTTAGCCATCTCTTTGACCTCTTGGTACGACATAACGTTAGCCTTCGTCTTTATCTGTTGCAGGTAACTTATCCTTGGCCTTCCTCTGCCACGCTTTCCTTCGATCTTTCCCTCTATGATATTTCGTATAAATACGTCATGTCGTAACAAATGGCCCATCATTTTGCCCCTCCTATTTTCAATCGTACTTATAATCGTTCTTTTTTCTCCTACCTTCTTCAGAACGTCCTTTGTTGTTACCATTTCTGTCCAACTTATTCTCTCCATTCTCCTCCAGCACCACATTTCAAATGCTTCCAACCTTTCTCTGTCTCTTTGCGTCAGTGTCCACGTTTCACATCCATACAGTACGATACTCCATACGTATGTCTTGATAAGCCTTTTTTTAACTTTTCTATTCATACCAGATCCAAAAAGCCTTTTTTTATTATTAAAAGCTTGTTTTGCTATTGCAATTCTGGCTTTAATATCGTGACTACATCTGGAATCACTGCTAATAATACTACCTAAATATTTAAAGTTATTTACTTGTTCTATTGCATTATTGTTAAGTTTGATAGGTGTATGTCTGTAAGGTATTTTGGATGTCGTTAGTGTTTTGGTTTTATTTATATTTATTTTTAAGTGAAATTCTTTAAATATCGTATCCATGATGCCCATAAATTTTCCTAGTTTTTCCCTGTTTTCTGCGAATGCCGCAATGTCGTCTGCAAATCTTATAAAGTGTATTCTTTTACCGTTAATTTTTATACCTCCCTGTTCTGATTCTGTTATCTTCTTTATTGCTAACTCTACAAATAAATTGAATATTAATGGTGAAAGTGGACACCCCTGTCTTACGCCTTGTCTTATCTTTGCTTTTCTTTTTTCTTCTCCTAACTCTATCACAGTTTCTTGTTCTCTATAAAGCTCATATATGATTCTCCTTTCTCTGTAATCCACACCAGCTGTCTTTAGAGCTTTCATCATTATTTTCCAGTTGACTTTGTCAAATGCTTTTTCTAGGTCTATAAAAGCAATGTGAGTGTTAAGTCCTAGTTCCAGACGTCTGTCAGTTATCATACGCAGTGCCAGAATTGCCTCTCTTGTGCCTTTGTCTTTTCGGAATCCATACTGATCGTCGCTCAAACATTCTTCTATTTTTTGACGAATTCTATTTTGTATAATTTTGAGTAATATCTTAGATGCCTGTGATATGAGACTTAAGGTTCTATGCTCTTCACATTTCAATGAGTTAGGTTTTTTGGGTAATGTTATTGTTTTGGTTGTTTTGAAATCCATTGGTATCTTTCCTGTCCTGTACATATCCCTTGTTAAATTAAATAGTTCTGTTAATAACTGTTCACATTCTGCATATTTAATCATTTCTATATATATACCATCGTCCCCTGCGGCTTTTCCATTTTGTATGTTTTGTAATGCTTTGTCAAATTCTAACCTCAAAATGTCTGGTCCCAACTCACATTCCTCTACTTCGTATTCTTTTTCCATGTCATTTTCATCTAATCCTTCTCCTTCATAAAGTCCTTCTATATACCTTTTCCAACGCTCCACTATACTTTTGTTGTCTATTAGCAATTTACCTTGTTCATTTAAAATGGTTGTGCTTTTTGATTTGTGTTTGTTGTCTAATTTCTTGATCATTTTATATGCTACATCGGTTTTTCCCTTTTTCATTAAGAAGTCTATTAAGTTACAGTCGTTTTCTATGTCTTTTGCTTTCTTTTCTCTACATTTTAAAGTTATTTTGTTAGTTAAGATTTTATATTTTCTTATGCTTTCATTATCGGTTTTGTTCCTGATTTTTCGTCTCTCTATTATTAAATCAATTATTTCAGCGTCTAACCATTTTTTCCTAGCTGCAACTTTTTCATGTTTTATACATTCATTCACACTGCTCTTCAATATATCTCTTATGTTGTTCCACTTATTATCTATATTATTTTGTATACAACTATTCTCTTTAATATAATTTGTGTTATTTATTTTTAACTTGTTTCTTATTTTATTACTATATTGCACACTATATTGACTTTCCTTATTTCTTAAAATATTGAGATCTATATTCTTTGGTTTGTTTTTCCTTTTAATTTTTTCTACTTCAAATCTATGTTTACTTATAAGCAAGTTATGGTCCGTATTTAAATCAGCGCCTGGTAATGTCTTGCATGTGGTGACTTGATGTTTATCTTTTCGCTTTACTATAATGTAGTCTAACTGATATCTTCCGATATCACCTGGCATTTTCCATGTGTATAATCTTCTCTTTGGTTGTTTAAATAATGTATTCATAATTGCTAAATTATTTTCCTTACAAAAGTCTATTAATCTTTCTCCTCTTTTATTTCTATTGCCCAACCCATAACTACCAGATACATCTTCTACTGCTTCTTCCCCAACAACTGCATTAAAATCTCCCATTAATATTATGTTATCTTTTTCTTTAGCTAGATCTAATAAGGTATCCAGATGGTTGTAAACTTCTTCGATTTCGTCATCTGGATGTCTACCAGTTGGCATGTACACTTGTATTATTAGTAAATCTGAGGGCTTTCCTTTAATTTTTACAGCTGTTATCCGGTCGCTGTGGTGCACTGTGTTTTCAATCATTAAACCCCATACTTTATTAAATACTATCGCCGTGCCGTTGCTTCCTTTTTGTCCCCCCGTAAAAATAACTCTATATTCGTCACTCCAAAAGTCACCACTTCCTTCCCATCTCATTTCGCTTATTCCCATTATATCAATTTTTAATCTTTTCATTTCCTCTTTTAATATTTCTAATTTACCCGTCGTTAACATCGTACGCACATTCCATGTGCCTATCGTACAGGGATTTCGCAGGATGACGACCTGCGTAGCCCTGCCCCTACGCATGCCGGACTCGGACCGCCACGGCATGTGACATCGTGGAAGCCCGTTGTCAAGAACGTTATATCTATTGTTGACTTTTTGCATTGCTCCATTTTAGGAAATAGTAGTACGGTGGTTTTCCCATTTGCCTTCCGTACCGCAGTACAACAACCAATGTGATTGGGTGTTGATGTCCATGTCAGCAGCCCTTCCGAAATCCGTTTTCTCGGCCTCCTGATGGTACTAGTGCTGCTGCTGCCCAGCACAAGGGGAGAGGGAATGCCTATTTAATGGCGGCATTTACTCGCCATGTCACAGAGTCGTCATAGGACCTTGCAGCTTTTTATAGATAAACCTGTCCCACCAGACTTCCCACTACGTCCTGTTAACCCTGCCGCTGTTTGGTCGGGGACTGCTTATTCACTATATTCGCAGCGAACCACCATATCTGGTGGCCGTTCCACTATCCGCCACCTGTGGACCCCGTTGGTAGCCTGCAGCTCGGCCCCAAACCCATGAAGGTAATTAGATAATATTGAAAATATTATTCCTAATAAATAAATGAGTAGACAATTATTACAACATATTTTTTTCTTTTTTTTATAGAAACAAGTTACACAAAAAATACGTAGATAAATTTTATATTAATTTGTATATTAAATAGTAATAACATTATTTAGGTATTATAAAAAGAGTTATTAAACGACCCCATCGTATTTTACCGAAATAAAAAAACACGAACAAAAGATGACAGTCACAAGTTCAATGACCTAATAAAAATACCAAACATACCTAAAATACTCGTTCAAAAAAGTTACGACAGCACTATTCTACGAAATAAAAAATATACTTTACATTGACGCTAATGACAATATTATTATAAGTTAGTCATGTTGGCAAATAATACTTTATTATCGACTTTGACTTTGGTTGAATGTTCGCCGACTTTGAGCTTTAGCAAGTTATAATAACATCAATGTGGGTACTAACCGCAAAAAAAGTAGACACATTTTTTTTACAGACTATTTTTTATTAAAAAGTCAATATTACAACACGCCTTCCCACTAGGGTGAATGAGTATATAACAGGAAGTTTGAAAGTTGCTCCAGTGATAGAAAAGTTGAGGAGCAAGCGTTTGTCATGGTATGGGCATGTTATGCGGAGGAATGAAGATAACGTGGTTTTATGTATGGATGTGGATGGGTACAGGGGTCGAGGTAGACCTAAGTAAAGATGGATGGACTGTGTGAAAGATGACATGGCCAACAAGGAAGTGCATACAGAGATGACAGCTGATAGAGAAGTATGGAAGAGAAATACATATTGCGCCGACCCCAAATAGGGATAAGGGCAGGAGAATGATAATGCCTTCCCACTAGGGTCATGAATAGCTAGGCAGAGGTGTAACAACATCAACTTTCCACCGAAGATAATTTGGTGCCAACATGACAGACGGTGAGTCCGTCGCCTACTCTTAAACAGTACATACGTCCTTCAATTTGTTCTCAGACATGCAGGTTTCCTCACGATGTTTTTCTTTAAGAACACTGTAACTACCAAGTGAAGTTGCTACTAAAATTAAATAGTTTCGAAATACGGAAGGAAATATTACCCGACTTTTATTAACGAATGGCATGATATATTATAAAACAGAATATTTATTTATTTAAATCATTGCCATCATCATTTGATATATTCAAGAATAAATCATCAATTTAATTACCATACGACCTCGGGCTACCTTCACTTTCAATTTTCCACTGAAGTGGTTTTTCTTTCATCACTACATATTTAATTATTACTGCAAATAATATGTGAAAGGGAAAGTTGAAACTTTTACGCTTTTAATGTGATTAAGTTATAAGTGTTACATAAAATTGAGAACGTCCAAGCGTTCAGGTCAAACGTGACAGACTCGTGGTACTGCGGCGTTCGTAAGTGCGTTATTTAAGGCTTTTACGGAATAAATATTTTTTACTGTAAATGATAGGTAGTATCATATATTATTGAAGATTGAGAGCTGTGCTGGCCTTGTGGTATGAAACTTTGTCTGCTATTCTAGCGACGCAAGTTCGAATCCCACCGGTCTGTACCAATGAGTTTTTCTAACTTAAGCGCAGTGATTAGTCACACCATGAGCCTCATTACATGAGGTAAATATCGTGAGGAAACCTGGATACGCCTGAGAAGAAATGCAAGGATGTATAATGGTGGAAAGTATAACGAAATGTTTAATTATAAAAAGGTAATGCGTAATGTAAAATAAACTGTACCTAAGCCGTTATTGTTTATCCCCTAAATATTTCTATAAAAAACAATGATGAATAATTTTGGAGGCGTTGATTTTTTTTAAAAGGGGAGGCACCTCACATGAGTTTGAGAACACTGGTCTAAGCCAACGGTACTTTCTGTTTGAGTCAAGTATAGTTTCGATAAATAAAATAGGACCTATTAAAATCAAATTTTAAGTTCGAAAAAGAAATATTTTTTTGCCGACTGTTAGTCACTGACAATTATCAAATCGGAACACAATCTTACTATTAGATTATCAGGTGGGTACAATATAGCCGAGTCATCCTTTCATTGTTGTCGGTGAGTTCGAAGCGATTGAATTAAATCGGAAGCTCTTTTGTTGACTGTACGCGATAGGAGCCCCAAAAGTAATAGTCATTGTAATAAAACATTAATATTTAATAATCCTTACTGGTATTTGGTTTGATTGTATTGTGTTGCTCTGTTTGTTGGAAAATATTAAAAAAGTAGGTATTCCCCAGTAGTCAATTCATAGTGGGGCTTTGATCTTAGTTCTCAATTTGAGCCGATTTTATTTTGGTCGGGTATAATTTTGTAAGCATAGACACTACATGAAAATTCTGTTATAAATGTTGACACAGTATTTTTTAGATTTTTAGCATGAAAGCAAAAAAAATCTCGGAAACAAATGAACCAATTCTAAAAATTCCTTCATGTAAAATTGCCGTGAGTTATTATTTTATCTTATCCTATGAGTACGCAGGATAAGTCTCATAAAGAGTTCGTATTGTTACACTTATCACGCCATAACTACTCAATCGACAATCATGATTATTTTTACAGCAGTCAAATAACACTACGTTGATGTAGTGTTGTGTTTCTGCGGTTAGTAAGGTTGCCAGTGCTCCACGAGGATACGCTTACGTTAGTAGTAATGCTGCTATCACAGCGAGTCCTCATCAACAACATGGTTGGCGACGCGTTAGTGATACCCCTGGTATTGCTAGCGGCTATAGGCTATGTATGCTTGTGTGCCACCTTATTGGTATAAAAGAAAAAAAAACCTCTACCACGCGGTCTTTTGTAAGTGAATAATTAAAGCCTTTTTTATAGATGAGTTTCTTATTTTTGGCGTTATTTTCACTAACCGAGAGAAAGAGCTAAGAATACTTACATACTAAGATATAATATTGCACCTCACTAATAGGTGTAAAGCGCAGGCTCGAGAATCGAACCCGTACCATGACCTGCATGTACGGGTCACGCAACATAATTGATTTACACCGCGCTCTGAACATTAACATAAGATAATGCTTAACCTTTGACTTGAGTTTTAAAACTCTACCATTGTAACTTGAACCCTAACCTTGTTACCGCTATGGTTTAATTTATGAGTGTTGTCATTTAGGAACATATTTTTAAATTGTTTGGCGAGAAATGAAGTGAAAGATAACCTTAAAGGTCACTAGGAAGATATATAATATATCTCGATATATATAGCTGCGACATCTGTATTCTACTAAAGTTAAAATAAGTAATTTTATAAGCCGTACCATAGCCATAAGCGTTTAGTTTTCCCACTCTTAAAACAGAATAATTGAAAAAAATACAGTTTAAAAAACTACAAAACACGCTGAACATGTGCTTATACCCATAACTTTATCCTAATATCCTGACGACAAACCTGGTCAGGATATAAGGATAAATTTATGAAATTATTGCAATGTCATCGGTCCTTACGCGTGCAAAATTTTCAAAATAATCAGACGTTGAAGTTCAATTGACTTTAAAAGATTCTATTACATAGATACATTGATATATACATAAGTGAAGCTAATTGAAGGGTGCTAATAGGATGTTTTAGCAAAGTCACAGAATACATAATAGCACCTGCCAGATAAGGTTAGGTAAGGTACAGCTTATAAACTAAAATTACCTATTCATTCAATAATTAAAAAATAACAATGTTATATTACAATTATTGTTCTTATAACTCGATAACTATCTTACCAATTTAGTAACCACTCTGTTCTCTCGTTTGTAACCGAATGTAGTTCTAACAAATTGTTATATGATCACTCAACTCTGACTCTCATATTACAGGCTCTAGTTTGAGAGTCACAGAATTAATTATCTCAAAGGGTGTATTTTTATGAAATAAACATTATTATTATTATTGTTCCAAACAATTTCCATTCCTTATTTAAAAACTTCATCAGCTTTTAGCTAACACAAAAGCAACTCTTTTAGAGTCGGTTGAAAATTAAAACGACTTCCAAGACGAGATCTCAGTGTAAATTGGTCGAGTGTGTAAGCTTTTTGAACAGCGATCAGACAATACAGTCTGACCTCTGGTTGGAATTGATGTCGAGTGCTCGTTGAGTTATTGTTGTTTATTTTTGTTAAAGATGTTATGTGCTATCTTAGATCGTGTGTTTTTTTAAGTAACAATGTAGTGTTAAGATCTTTGAGTCTGTTGATTGGCGCAGGTGCTTTTTTGGCTGTCGGATTCAAGTGTAGGTCGGAAATTCAATTTGAAAATTGACATGCATTAGACGCTTAAAAAGCTTAGACTTGGCTAAGATTGGACATCGTATAAATAAATCTATACTAATAACATTAAAGAGGAAAGATTTGTATTTCTTGTGTGTATGTATTGAATAGGCTCCGAAATGACTAGACCGATTTAAAAAAATCTTTCACCCTTAGAAAGGTAAGCTATCACTGAGTAACATAGGCTATAATTTATATTGATACGTGGGCGTAGTCGCGGGGAAATAGCTAGTATAAGATAAAATAAAATAGTGATAACGAGCTTTAGGATAAATCCAAAGATTAAACAATACAATTATGCGAAAGAGAATTATAAAATCGGTTAATTAGTTGGTATCTAGTAGTCGTTAAAACTACAAATCCAATATTAAAAAATCCATTCACAAGTGTACAAATTAAAACAATTTTTTATTGTCCATCCATGTTTTTACTAATTAGACTCAAGCACCTGCGATACAATCTAGCAAAGAATGATACAAGTTTGTAAAGATCGCAGAGATAAGTGTATGGATGTACCAATCTATTGTCATAAAGGAAGTCGTTAAAGAACTCGTAGCTATTCTCAAGACAAATTCCACCTCACCTGAAGTATTCTTGCAAAATGTGTATTCTTGCATAGTAAGAGACAATGTAGATAAAAAGCAACAACATAGAATTAATAAATATTTCGACTGCAAACAGGTGGTAATTCAAACCTATGGAGGCGCCTAAGGATCTTCACTTTTAAAAACATCCTTCGCATTTATTATGTTACTTAACGTGGATAACCGAAGTCTTAGATTCTATCATCGTTAGAACTAAAGTAGTCAGTGACGGATCCTTAATGGTGACACACAGACAGACAGCTTAGGATTAAACAAATACGGCAAACCAAAATCAATATTATTATTATATAGCACTATTGTGTAAGTATTAGTTACCAAGTAACCTTGCCTGATAAAAACATATTGAAATTGAATTGATTCAGGTTTTACTTTGCGGAAATTCATATTTATAGAATACAAAATATATTATAATTTGCTTTGTCCGCTTAACTTAATTAAGCGGACAAAGCAAATTATAATATATTTTGTATTCTTTACATATTGAAATATATATGACATTTACTTCTATGCCCGTCAGGTGCCCGCCAGAGAAGAGTATAAGTACTATAGACATTGCTCAGTGTTGCACAAGTTCTAAGCCTAAACAATCGAATATCTTTCGCATATATGAGTTAATTGTGAAAGTTGGTTAAACAAAAGACATGACAAACCACAATACGCGACATGATGGTGGTCTGACAATGGTGGGACCACCGTAACGTTGCCGGGCGAACACACACCAAGTTTTCATGTTTGATTAACGTCCAGTTTTGTTTGCCACGAACAAGTAAAGTAGGTATTTCTATTCAAAGAACGCATGTGAACATAGAAAAAGACGAAGCATTTTATGCAAATGTGAAACGATTGATTGCAAACACTCGCAAGCTAAAAACTCTTTAGTATCTTAAAAGAAATAGTTGTACGAGACCAGACTTCGGATTCGTTTTTATATGAAAGAGTCGTACAAATTACATAGGTAGGAATAGTAATGAGAATTCCTGATCTTTAAAGTGAATATGAATTTAAGGGGTCGTACGTTACATCCTTGTAATAGACTCAAGTATCCTGTCTACGACATTAATATTGTTACATGAGGGAAGTTTGTAGGAACGATTGCGTTTGGTAAAGTACACACATTAAAGAAAAACGTACGAAAAAAAATCCTATCGAAAATGCTACCGTGGATGTCAAATAATGATGATTAAAAAAACTGGTGAAGCCACACTAGTTAGATCAAGTACCAACCCCAACATTCTTTGGAATAAGTCTAGGGCGACAATTTAAATAATTTGGATGCAAACATGATCGACTATTGAGTAGAATAGTATTAGGTCAAGTCAAACTACACGAAGTCTGAGGACCAAACCAAGAAACTCTATAACCGTTTATACCACATTACAGCGATGGTCAGACTGTGTGGGAGGCACTAGTTAACACGTTAGGCAAAGTTCATATTTGAGCGTAGTAAACACTTTACAATCGGTCTTGTTACCAAATGGGACTCACTAGTAAACAGACAAACAAAAGGTATGCATAAAGATGTTAGGAGTGAAATTTGTATGTGAAAACAAAAGTTTGTGAAGTTAGGCAACCATAAATTATGGAATTTAAATGGGCCTAAATCATCCAGTTCGTATCTATCGATTTTAAAAGTCAAACTACGTTGGTGGCCGTCCGTATAATGTCGGGTACCCTTCGTGTCTTGGAGGTCGTGTTAATTCTTTGATGTCGATAGGATGTATTGAACATCCTACCGATCCCAACCGAAGATCAGCGCTGGTTGTCCGTCACAGGCCATCTAGCACATGCTGAGTTGGGACCGTTTCATAACGACACTAGGTTCTTCTTCTACACTTGTCTTCCTTTCGTATATGTTTATGTGTTGTTATAAATAAATGATTTTTCTTTATTTCTTTCAATATCTTTAGCGATACGATAGGCCACTGGCAGGAAATTCATCTTCGGAATCCTTACACACTGGAACCGAAATTAACTCGCACTCTGAGATGCCGAAGGAGGTTCTTCCCGCGCACGATCATATTGTGGAATGAGCTACCCATGGCTTTCCCAAAGGAGCACAGCATGGGGCTCTTCAAGAAAGGTGTGAAGAGATTTCAACTGGGTCAGCAACACGCGACCTTGGTGTTGCAAGCGTATAGGCTACGGTAACTGCTTATCATCAGGCTAGCCGTATCCTGGTTTGCTACCTTAGTGATGTTTAAAACCAAAATCTCAGTAAAGATTTAGATATTTTTTAAAAAATCTGGTAACTAGTCATTTCGCTTGCTAAGTTGGTGACGGAACGGACAAAATAAGAATCCAAGGCTGATTCATCGCGGTCTATTTGCCAATTCTTTATTAGAATTAACTAAAGCTACGTCAAAATCAATTGCTCCAAATAAACTCCAAATAATCATCTAACACAAAATAATTATCATATCTTTAAAATGTTTATGCGGATGTAAGTCCGTTAAAATACCCACAATTATATTCCTGCAAATTAGAATTCCACAATTATATTCCTGCATTTTAGGGTCGGCAACGCGCGAGCGATACCCCTGGTGTTGCAAGCGTCCATAGGCTGCGGTAACTGCTTACCATCAGGCGGGCCGTATGCTTGTTTGCCACCTTAGTGGTATAAAAAAAAAAAAAAAAAAAAAAATTCATTGTTATTTTACCGTTTCAATTGCTTTTTTCTGCGCTTTTAACAACGACTCCATGTGATCAGGTCAAGTCTCAACACTTTACAAGTATTTCAATGGGTCCTCTAGTTCCAACTATTGTATGAATTCGTTACTTGTTAAGGTCAAGAGACACTTGGTACGTGACCAAATCGAGTCATATTTGCTTTGGTATACTGAACATTTCGTAGTTTTGTTAAATTGTAGGTACTTTAAAACGCCGAAATCACTATAAATTCTACAAGGAAACTGTTAAACGAAAGTGACAAGGGTGGATTTTGAAAAAAAGCACAAAGATCTCACCTTATAATACACAGTAGTATTTTGACTTATATTACTTCAGCAGTTCAGTCGTGAAAAGCGAACAAACAGACAGAGAAAGAATATCTTTTGGGATTAAAATTGTACAACCTTTAGATTTGTGGCTGGATTTATATGGCTTGTATTGTTTTCCACACAAGAAAGAAATAAAGAAAGACGTTCCTTATTTCTAAATACTTCTTAATTCAAATATATCTGCTTGTAAAACGCCTGAGCTAAGGATCGCCTACCGTTTGTTAGTACGACATGGATGAAGCTACAAAGGAACTTCTAAAGAAAGTGCCGAGAACAAAATGGGTCGGTATCCTTTTGTTTTAATACCGATATGAATAGGTTGCCAGTAAGACTAGACCCAGATTCAACTATTCTCGATTGTAGATAGCCTGACGGACGACCACATCTCGAAATTACTAGTTTGACTAGTTCTATATTTTTTCGCATATAACACTATTATTTTTCATGTTATACTAACTGCCAAAACAATATAAATTGCTTCTAGTAAGAAATATAATGTTGCTTGCAAAATACCAATAGTGATACCTGTGATACTCATAATGAAAATAACATATAATTTTGCCTTGTGTAGATACTAATAAAACGAAAACCATTGTTGAATTATTATGAAGACTATTAATAATGTCTGTTCATACGCTCTTTCGACACATTATTGTTCAATTATAGATCATTAAAATGCTGCTGCAAGCGTTTAGAGTTAAGCGTAAAAGTAGATATTAACTTAATTATACTCACACCTACGGGTTGCGAAAAGTCATTATATTTGTGAAATGTAACACAATAATGCGTTCTACATTTTTTTATTACATATCTACTAGTTAGACAAAGTAAGCGGCGTTTGTAAAGGCTTTTAAGGCAGCCTTAAAAAAAACAACCGAAAATTATACAGGAAATTAATCTAGTCGAGTAGATAAAATGTTTTCGACACAGTTAAAAATAATGAGATTAAATGTGGATATTTTTTTATACCACTAAGTTGGCACACAAGCATACGGCCCATCTGATGGTAAGCAGTCACCGTAGCCTATAGCCGCTAGCAAAACCTAGGATATCACTAACGAGGTGCCACCCCAAAATGAAAAGAAAAAATTGTTATTATGTGCATTGTTTGTGACCCACGATACAAAGCAACTTAGAAAAGGCTTACGAAGTTTTTTTTTCAGTTATCCACGATCAGCGGCATTTTAGCGCCTTTAACCACGGGTCAATCAAACTTTTTGTGTATGCTCACTATGATTTGGAGGAAAACCTTAAGATCCCGGATCAAGAAGTTCCTACTATTTCTTATACCTATTGTTACTTTGACATTGAATTTATTTTTTATACCTTCATAAACAACACACAATGAGTTGCAACGTATTGTTAAAAAGAAAAAAAGCTATGTTATTATGTACCTACCTCGAAGTTATTTAAAGGACTGGTTTCGTGTCTTTGTTCTCTAAATTATAATATTGTTTAGATTTTGACACTCAATAAATTTAAAGGACTTGTTTGGTAGATTAATTTAACAAATTGATGGGACTGCGACCACAGTGTTGCTTTAAAACCACGATTTGTATATATGTAATTACAAAATTTATATTTTTCTTTACTGTTTTGTTTTTTATTATGTTATACGTGTAAAAGTTAAAAAAATACATAGCTTGCTTCCGAATATAATGCCGGTCATAATTTAAAAATACCCAATAACGGCTACACTAATGCGAGCATGAATAAATTGCGACGTTTTCGTATCGTCTTCGACTATTTTTGTATTGAAACATTAACAGCGCTGCGCCGGTAAAAAGACGAACAAAAAATTTGTATTAAAATGTTGACATTTCGCGAGTTACGTTTTCGAATACGTAGTCGAAAAATGTTCATGCTACCGGCACCGTTGTTCTTCCTGGACATCTTCCGCTTCACTCGTGGAACCTACTACAACAACCTGTAGTTGTTGTCATTAGGAACATATATAATAGGCTGGACAGCATAAACAATCCACAACACGACACTGATTGTAAACTTTTTATGCAAAAAAAAGTCTACATTATAGCTGTATTCAAACTAAAATACACAGTGTCTTTATGAAACGACTAAGAAAACGTATTCGATTAAGATGCTTAAATTCCTAAAAGAAATACACTGGGTGTTTTAATATTGATTTCTGACATATTAATGTTATTCTTGTATATTTTTGACAGTGTTATATATAATAAGTTTGAAGTTACGACTTGTTTTATCGACGATAAAATATCGATAGTTTCAAATGTCAGTGGGTGGTCGATATCGATTCAATTATATAACTCGATCAGCATTTATACACACAAATTACTTTGAGCCTCTTCTTCAATTCAAAAAAAGTTTCTTTGTTTGTCCAATATGCTTTCCGATATCATTAATTCAACTGAGATTAAACTTTGGTATTTTGTGAAAAACTGAAGCACACCCAAGATTCAGCTAAATTAAGGCATCGCGCGAGTGATACCCCTGGTGTCGTCCATAGCTATGGTAACCGATTACCATGCGGGCCGTATGTTTCTTTGCAATTGCAACCTTAGTCGTATAAAATAAACTTATAAATTCAGTTACTTTGATTATTTCTGGACGGTGGCGCTTCAAAGAACGTGAAAAAATAGACGTTGAAGTAATTCATACTCTGTCAAAGTGCATGCCCCAGCGTAAAAATCGAATTGCTTGGCTTTTGCACTCATAAAAAGTTATACTTGCTATGCTCAAATTAGTGAACGGATTCTATGAAGCCTTAACGTCGACCTGTCGTAGTCTTCAACTGGATGTGAGTCTTTAAAATGGGGCCATGAGTCGAATGTTACATGAAAAAAGACAGAGGTTTGAGTTTCTTGCCAGTTCTTCTCAGGGGTTTTTGCTCCGGGATTTTTTAACCGGTGGTAAAGTAGACCTTCATAAGCGCCTTATAAGGTCTAAATTGAATGACAGATTTTTTATTTTGATGAGCTTCGTTTCTTATACTACGTAAACGGTCACCGTAGCTTATGGGAGCCTGGAATAACCAGGGCATCACAACCGCGTTACTAACTTTATAGTACGTGATTTCACTGTATTAGCAGCATACAAGTAACTCCCCTTTTCTTCTTATTATTACCGTTGAATAGCAAAAAGTATTAATAAAAATTGTATATCAAGTCTAAAGTAGGTCACCTGCAGTCCAACGAACTCTTGCAATTTTACTACAGACATCCGCGCAGCAATTTAGAGGGATCACAGATCATCACTATTAAAAACTGGCTTGTCAGATGGTACCAGCAAAATGATTGCGTACACTGACTAATAAATACAACTAATCATAACAATCAATTAGGAAGATTGCAAGAGATCGCTTGAAACACTTTCTGTTCGGCGATAGAACTAGGAACGCGATACAGCCGGCATTATTATACCACCATAATATAAATACGTGATTCAAAAATTCTGTACCCCTTTTGAAAAATTGGTGAATGTATGATAATTGGTACAATTAAAGTTTATTTTATCCACAACAAAGTAATAGGGGGAAAAAATGGCCTGAATTGCTTATAAGCTTTTTTTTTATACCATTAAGGTGGCAAACAAGCATACGGCCCGCCTGATGGTAAGCGGTTACCGCAGCCTATGGACGCTTGCAACTTCAGGGGTATCACTCGCGCGTTGCCGACCCTATAAGCTGGATGGAAGCTAAGCATAGGATACGTTGGACACAAGCTTTACTGAATGTCACAGTTTGTTTAAATTTCGAATTGCGTTCCAATTTATATCACTAAGCGACCGTTAGTTATTATAATTATTTAATAAAGAAACTAATCTCCGTTGATTTCAAATGCATTATTTATAACGAGTTTTGTAAGCGTGTGAACATTATGGAAAAGAATTCGAAATTAACTTAAATTGTATGATGAGATAAAAAGTATAAAAAGCGTTGTGCTACTTCAGTCAGTCAGTAACTGTTGACTGTTAGCCAGATTAAAAATTATTTATACTTTGATGGTAAAAATATTTATACATGGTAAGCGATCTGTCTGACTGAAAAAACTCTTACACCTTCCCTCTCCACTTTGTTCGTGGTGTTATAAAACACTGTACATACTTAGAAAAACTCATAGGTACCTGCAGGCCGGGTCTGAGCCAAAGTTACCACAAATAGTAAGGATTTCTTTTCACGGCTTCAGAGAGTCTCCGCAACATAACTTTGATTTCTTGAAAAAATATTGATAATATTATGCCATTCAACAAACATAATTTACTATAAATGTATTCTATTAGTATAAATATACTAATAGAAAATGCGACAAAATGTCTTCCGATAGTCTAGACTATATATAGACCACACAAAAAATTCGCACATTAAACCGCTATCCATCACTTATTCAAATTAAAGAACTACTGAGATCATAATCTAACAGAAATAAATATTGATAAGATAATCGATCAAAGTTCGATTCTATTCGTTCCTAGCTCTGTGAATCTAATAAAAAACCAGTTATCGAATCGGCCAGCGAGTCGATTGTTTTGCGTTTGCGCAACTCGAAGCGTCCACTCTCGTGATCGAATAGATGTGGGCGATCTCACGGTTATATAGGGTGTTTTATAGATACGTATATAATTGTAAACTTGCTATAACGCGAGAGTTAATTTAAAGCCTTTGATATATGTTGCAAACGTTGGTATAACGCCTTCCGGCTAAATTTATTTAAGACCTAAAAAGTATGTTGCTTGCTTATCGATGTGCGTTCTTACTAATCATTTTAAATCTTAGGATAAATCAGGTCAAATATAAATTAATTGTCACATTTTTTTTAAAATATACGTACGGTCTACTAATGGTAAGCGGTCAGTAGTTTTAAGAGAGGTAGGGCGAATTGGGATCTCCCGTGGGTTTTCCGACTGTACCTCCACCTTACAGAAGGCCGCAGTTAAATACCACTACCTTGATGTAGTGTTGTGTTTCTGCGGTAAGTAAGGTTGCCAGTGCTTCAAGAGGAAACCGTTGGGCTAGTAGTAATGCTGCTAGCACAGTGACTGCTCATCAATAACAGGGTTGACAACTCGTTAGTGATATCCCTGGTATTGCTACCGGCTATAGGCTACGGTGACCGCTTACCATAAGGTGGGCCGTATGCATTTTTGCCACCTTAGTGGTATAAAAAGGGCCTCGATCAACGTCTGCTTTTAAACCATACATTGAAGAATTGTGCTTATATGATGTTTTGAAAATCTCTTCATGTTACATGGGATCCAATCACACGCAGAATAAACGTGTCTCAAATCTTTTCATTATATTTCTCTTATGTCTTAAGTAAATTGTGTCATATTTAAGACACCAATACTTCAAAACTGTTTCTTCACTTTATAACATCGTAAAACATGCTCATTGTTATTAGCAATGCCTAAAACAAGTTTATCACAGTTGCAAAGATACGTTTCATTGATTTAATGTGGGAGCATACATTATTAGCCTAATCAATGTTACAAAATGTACGTACATCAATAAAAGTTATATTTGAAATTGCTCTATAAATCGTTAAGCAATCAAATTTTAAAAAGACCGTATACTTCTAATTGCGGGTTACACAACATGTGAAAACGACGTAAGTATCGAATAATAATAAACATCGTAAATGGAATTGCGTGAAAAGACAGATTGCTAATATTACCACTGTATTAAAGGAATCGAGCTTTCATTTATCGCAATAAGCGTGTCACTTACTATAACTTTAGTAACTTAACACCTAGATTCAGAAAATAATACTTTCTAAGTAGCCCACTGTAATCGTATAGCGCAGTGTATCCTCGTGGAGCACTGGCAACCTTACTCACCGCAGAAACACAACTCTACATTAAATAAATGTTATTTCACTGCGGTCTTCTGTAAGGTGGGGGAACTTACAACCCCAGTCGAGTGCCTCCAGTTTTAGTGGGACAACCCACCGGAGCTCCCATTTAGCCCCACCTCACTTGATATATATAATATATATATTTTATTACTTTTGACGAGACCGCTGGTCTAGTGGTTAGTATACCTGACTGCTACGCTAAAGGTCGTGGGTTCGATTCCCGCCGGGGCAAACATTTATGTGACAAATATGTTTGTCTTACGTCTGGGTGTTTGGTATGTATAATAAGTATGTATTTACAAAAAAATAAATATATAAGTATTCTATCAGCTACTGGTTCCCATAGTACAAGCTTTGCTTAGTTTGGGGCCAGATGGCGCTGTGTGATAATGTCCCAGCATTATTATTATTATTATTATATTATATATATAATATATTTTATAAGCTGTCCCGACAGACGTTGTCCTGTTTTAACTATTTTTTTTTATGACAAATATACCATAGATAAAAGGACCTTTAGTTTATCCCAAATTTAAAAATGTTCCGGTCTTTCCTTTCATAGGAACCTTCTCCTGACAGTAACAAACACAAAAGAAAGAGTTACCGAAGTTGGTCCAGCCGGTCACGCGTGATGCCGTGACCAAGAGAAATAGGGATTCACTTGACTGATATACATAACTGTACTTGTAAATAGGGTACATATTTTGCTAGAAATAACATTTTCCTACATTTCAGCCACTAAAAATAAGGGCTCGCATTGCCCATACCTACTCATACATTAAAAGTACCCAGGGAACTTGCTAAAACACCTATGTTTGCCTCGCCGTAGTCACACCTAACGGTTATTGGAATTTACGTAGAAAAGACGCAATTTATTTATAACTCATTTTACCGCTGATGCGAACGAGTCCCTTTCACTCAGATACCGCAAGTAATCAATATAAAGAGTCAATTCACACTTATCTTACGCACTTCCCACTACATATTATTTATTTATTTAAAAATCGAATAAAGAAATTATACTATCACCGTCATATTATAATTAACTATCCAAGTTTTAATTTATTCGTAAGCATAAACATTAATCGATCAAATCGGCGCCTCTACGTGAATACCACGATGATCGATTACTTGTCACCTCGCACTCGAATTGACGGGCATCGATATAATTAATCGAGTCCCAATGCAAGCACAATCAGCCTTTGTGTGATGTAATTGTTTTTTTCGATTATGATATTCGGTTCGAGAATCGAATGTAGTTATCGGGTTCTAACACTAAATTAATATCTCTTTGTTGGTTTTAGACGGGTGTTTATTTATCACTGGATAATCTTGAAAGCACTAACTTAAGTAGAGGTTAAGGCTTTGTTGCTAAGGCATTTTGCAGGCACATGAATCACCTCACACTGTCCAAATATGTAATCAATTATATTTCATCGGGCACAGTTAAAATATATTAATTAACTAAACTCGATTTCACGTAACGGTTTTATAAACGTAGGTACTTTCTACTTTTGTCATAAGTTTTTACATGAGTCATATTTAAAGAGTTATTATAAAAAATGCTTGATGACTGTGTAATCTATTACTCTGCATTAATAATATAAAGATGTAAATTGTGTTCGTTTGTCCCTATCGTCAAATGTCACTTTAGTACACAATTTTGTAAATATATTTTTCATAGCTGCATGAGGAGATAATTAACCTGCCAGTACAATAATTGCTGGCAAAAGGCTGGCTAGTGATACCTTACAGCCGTTATTGCTGGTATAGGCTACGGTGACCGCTTACCATCAGGCGGGCCGTACGCTTGCTCGAAAGACGATTGCCACACTAGGCTATTATATGCTCAGAATGACTATACATCCGATTGTACAGGGTACTGATATCCGCTGACACCTCTGCGCTTTCACTGAGGTGACCTTTCTCAACGCAAGCTTTACTCCACACATTACTTCGAAGTAAAATAGGTTTTTTGTTTGTAAGTAATCACTAGAACTACTGAATTGTTTTAAAAAAAATATCACCTAGTAATGGAGAGTGACACTATTATTGAGTAGCATAGTTTTAATATTATTACAGTAAGCTATAGGGACGGTACAGCGGGAGTGTTACCCCTGGTGTTGCAAGCGTCCATAGGCTACTGAGACTGTTTATCATCACGTGGGCCGTATGCTTATTTGCCACCTTTGTGGTATAAAAAAAAATGGTAAATTATACTCACATAATAATTATATATAAACATGATTTCAAAATCCATTATCAAAAGCTTTAAACTCTAAGCACCTACTTTTGAAACTACATTCATTATAGAGATAACAAAGCTTGTAAATCATACGGCCATTGTGTTACAACCTTCTGTTAGAGTTACACAATCAAAGATTTACATTCATTGCGGCTGACCGTACATGTTCATATAAAATCAACAGACATTTAAATAGGGCTTATGCAAATACATTGGATTTTCTAGCGACCTATCACTTATGCCTACCTCGCATGTCCTTGACACGAAACGACTACAATGATAACAAAAATAAAGCAAGAATACTATATAGTTTGTATTTCAGTTTTATTTACCTATATTTTTTGACCCGCGACTTCGTACGCGTGAAATCGGATTTTGTCGTTTTCATGACATGATCAGACTATTTTGTATTAAAAATATATCATTTAATTAAATTAACCGTATATTTAAAAGTAATAATACAAAACATTGTAATCATCATAAAAAATAAAAACTAAATGAAAATAATTTAATAAAATACTAAATCCACTCAATACATTTCACTGTCCCGTCGGTCTGATAAAACGGTTGACAAAGGATATTGTATGGAGAGAGGCTCTATTGTTTGTTTTAGCGAACAACGCAATGCGGTGACAAGTTGTTGACTTGCTCAAGATTACATCTGACAGGTGCTCTACTTATTGGTGATTTGTCAAAAAAATTAAACTGGCAGGCTGGTCTTAGCTCTCATTGCAAATAAACCAAAAGAAAAAGGTTTTTGATATTTTTTTATACCACTACGGTGGCAAACGAGCATACGCCCCGCCTGTTGGTAAGCGGTTACCTTAGCCTATGTACGCTTGCAACACCAGGGGTATCACTCGCGCGTTGCCGAGCCTGAAGACGGCGGGCGACCTTAAACTCCTAAGTGCCGTTCAAGAGCGGGACTGTGTAACAAGTTATGAATATTAATATGGATTCAAAAAATATGTATATAATTAAGCATTATCACACATAGCTAAAAAAGTGTAGTGTTTCTGCGGTAAGTAAGGTTGCCAGTGCTTCACGAGGATACGCTGCGCGAGTAGTAATGCTAGCACAGTGAGTCCTCGTCAACAACAGGATTGGTAACTCGTTAGTGATACCCCTGGTATTGCTAGCGGCTACAAGCTACGGTGACTGCTTACCATCAGATGGGCCGTATGTTTGTGTGCCACCTTGGTATTATTAAAAAAGTTAATTTATCCTTATTGAGTAGAAGATAGAGAGTATTTGCAGATCACGGCTCAATGTACAGATACAAATTATAGTAGTTATCTTAATAGATATCTTCGGTTCAGTTACTATAAAATGTCAGGTCATCGCTTCAATTCCTTCTATTCGTACAGTTCTCAGTGTGCAAGCCCTAATTACAAAACCTTTTGAAAGCTGCAATACGTATTGTGGGCAAACAAAATGGCAGGTAGATCTGATTAGATACAGACAGAGCCAGCTAGATCGGCCGATTCATGTTCGAATAGTCCTAAGTCATGTTTGACAGCTTTCTGAACGGAAACTAGTCCATAAACACGACACTCAATATTGCACGGATATCATTCTAGCTTGCGAGTAATAAATAATATTTGTCATAAAGTAACATGACTTGCGTGAATTGACGTATGTTTTGGTCAAGATGTATTGAATAGTATTTTTATAGTCTCGCATCGACTTGAGATTTGCATAGCAAACAAAGCCGTTATCAATAATGAACGAAATGGAATTCCGTTCACTCAGTTCCACATTCAAAAATCCGTTCGGATACATTTTTGATCCTCAAGTGGAACTGTTATAATTATTATTCCTTATAGAATACAAAATATATTATAATTTGCTTTGTCCGCTTAAATGAGTGTGATACGGTCGAACGGCCTGCGCCCAGGTGCGAGCTCAGGCGTGGTTTCTTCGAAGTCCTGAAACACGTGTCGGAACCTGAAAATATTGCCATCCTTATTTAACTCTGCATATGAGAAAGGGATAGCAAGACTTTTAGACCTGTCAAATTAGTAAAGTTTAGCTATTTTGAACAACAGAATTGGCGCCCTTATCTCATATCGCCATTTGGTCCTAAACTAAGCGAAACTTTGACTTTCAATTCCAGACAATTAATGATGACATGATTCGAGAATACATATATATACAATAGTTATAGGTAAGTATATATTTACTACATAACTACCCCTCTTCAGAAAAAATAATCATTTTTGCAAGTAGAGCAACATTCATTCTTAAAATACAACTGAGAACAATAGGAACTTCAAAGACCAAGGAGATTGCATTTGAAATATTCACCAACTCATTCCGCGTCCGTATGTCTATAACATTATCACAAGATTATCTACACGACATTATCGTCAAATTCAACCTTACTGTTGTAGATATAAGATTAAACCAAGTGCACTGATAAAGTTTGTAATCTGACCCCGCATGTTTACTTGCTTAGAATGTGTTTATGCATAACCTTCGATTTCGAGTGACCCCGACCTCAGGGAAATTGATTTTCAAATCCCACTTAGATATATGTGTATACGGCACACATTATGATAAAAATTGTGTGCTTATGGGAGATTCATTAATTTTATTGGACATACATTTTGAATTTTGTTTAGAATGTAACACAATATCCACGTTCCCATAAACACCTAAAATTACTATTAATAATGGAACTTGGGTTAACGATTACAATCAAAATATTCAAATTCTCTTCGTACCATACTGGGAGTTACAGCACTTATGATTTTGTTTATAGAAAAGCTTTTGTAAGCTGCGTTTTATAGTGAAATTTTATAACTGTAAAGGACATCATCCATTTTGGCCCAAATCTGAAAGGGCCGGCTATCGTAATATTTTTATACTAGCGGCCCGCCCCGGCTTCGCACGGGTAGATACCAAATATTTTGTCTACACGTGCAAAGCCGGGGCGGGCAGCTAGCCTATGTTACTCAGTGATAGTGTAGCTTTCTAACGGTGAAAGATTTTTTGAAATCGGTTCAGTTGTTTCGGAGCCTATAGACATTTACCAAATATTTTGTCTACCCGAGCGAAGCCGGGGCAGGCTGCTAGTATAATATATAGCCTATGTTACTCAGTGATGATGTAGCTTTCTAATGAAAAAAGAATTATTAAAATCGGTCCAGTACGTTTTGAGTTTATTCGTTACATACAAAAATACAAATCTTTCCTCTTTACAATATTATTATTATTATATTATATATATTATTTATTATATTATATTATTATATATTCTGTTAGAACTTGCCGTCCGATTTATTACTATGACACCAAAGTTGAAGGACATTCATTTTATTTGAGTTCGAGTCCAGTTATGGTGTCATAGTAAAAATGCTCAGACGGACAAGTTCTAATTTATAAATTATGGGTAGTTGATATAATCAAAGGGTAGTATCAGGTACGTTTATTAATGATTATCCAGGAAGATTGCTAGGGGTTGGAGGAAGCCGTATTTTTACAAACTATTTCATGATACTTCCTGTCATTTTCAACATAATAAAAATCACACGTATAATAAAAATCACTATTGATGTCATATGGCGTAGTCTATTATTATTATTAATAAACTGTAAAACTAATATAATACGATATTTATTACCAAAGGTTGATTCTGGTTACGGTTAATCTGTTCACTGACAATATTTCAAATGTCATTTTGACTTTTATGCCCGTGGAATGTCACATGTGTCAAAACGAAATTGTCGTAACATTATTCTATACACTGGATCAATAAAATACGAACTGTAATAAATTTTATTATTGACAATAGTTTTTAATTGAAATTTACACTCAATTTAAATTTTATAGCGTAAACGAATGTGGTCTTTACGAACGTTACAAAAGTTTATTGTTGTAATTTGTATCTTAGTTTTAATTTTCAACATTTAATTGGACTTTAAATGAGTTTGGAACGATGTCCAATGAACTGGAATGAAAAAACAAAGTTTATTTCTTATGATAATAAAATATTATGTGTAAGCACTTCCAATTATCATGTTCGATTCTATTTTATTTTGTGAAAACAGCACCTGTTTTTATAATATTATGCTGGAATATTAACGTGAATTATTTTTGACCATTTTACGTTGTAACTTAAAAGAAAAGATATTTTTAAGTAGTTTTTTTACTCTCGTACTTAGAAGACTGTCACTTCTCGCCACCGGCGGATAATTCATCCCCACACATTGGAACCAAATGTTCCCGAACTGCGCGGTTCCAAAAGAGCTTCCTCCCGCGCACAATTAAACTGTGGAATGAACTCCCCGCCGTGGTTTTCCCAAAGGATTACAGCATGGGGTTACCATGGGGAAACCCCTGGTGTTGCAAGCGTCCATAGGCTGCAGTAACCGCTTACCGTCAGGCGGGCCGTATGCTTGTTTGCCACCTTAGTGATATAAGAAAAAAAAAACAATTTAAGGTGATAGTCAAATGTTTTATTAAATTAAATTAGGTATATAACATTACTTTGATGTAGTGTTGGATGTGTTTCTGCAGTGAGAAAGGTTGCCAGTGCTCCACGAGGATACACTGCACTGGGAACCTAATAGTGCTCTAGCACAGTGAGTCCTCATCAACAACAGGGTTGGCAACGCGTCAGTGATACCCCTGGTATTGCTAGCGGCTATAGGCTACAGTGACTGCTTGTTTTATGTGCCTTCTTAGTGGTATAAAGAAAAAATAACTAAGTTTGAAATAGCCGCTTCTAGTAGAATACTGGAAATACATCCTAGCATACGTATAATATCGCCTTATAACATCTAATCTCAAGAATGTAAAAGTGTGGGTAACAATTACACTAGAATAATTTATTTAAAAATAAACAAAATGAAAAAACATTTGTCGTAACTAATATTCGTATCGAATTTCATATGGCATCGAGCACCATAAAATAAACACCCATTAAATTCTAGTTAAAAACTATTTGTATGCTAAGTACCAACATCGTTCCCAATTGCATACCCCAAGGAAATTATTTAATTAGGGACCCCCTATAGGTACTGATTTCATTTGTTTAAATACCATTAGACCAGCGCCAAAGAACCACAATCTAAGAGCATTACTTCTCATTGCAATTAAATATCGAAGATCAATTTATACTGGTAATATTTAGAGTTAAAGTCCAGAGTAACTTGAGCTGTGAATCAGAAGGGCTATCAAGACAGCGAAGGTAACTTTTAACTGGTTATAATTAGAGTTCATCAACAAAATATTAAATAATTTGTCACTTTTAGAAATGTTGTCAACGGGTGGTGTTGCTTTGAGATATGTTAAATTTATGCTTGAAGCTCTTGATGCTTGTTCAAGCTTGCTATACGACGCTTGGATATATTGAATGGCTTTCTTTAATAACTAGCAGTCGGCCATTAAGTTACGTAAGACGGCAGGCCACCGGGCAATGGGTGTAAAGACTTGTAATATACCTTACAGAGACGTGTTTTAAGATGTTTGGTTATAATTTATAGTGAGATGTAAATTGACAAGTAATGTATAAGGAAAAACAAGGCTTTATAAAGACAACCGTTAAATTGATGATATACTTACAAATAAGAATTTAGTTAATCCGTTATATCTATATTGATAACATTATGAAGAGGTTTAATAATTAAATGCAGTTTTAAATGGCTCACAGTAAACTAAGTATTTTTAGCTTAATTATGTTTTCTTTGCTGAATCTTTTCCGAAGAACAAAAAATCAAAAAAATAAATGAAATGCCACTCACTAACTGACAGTTGAGTTGAGTACATCAACCAAAGAGAAGGTAGTGTTGTGGCTACATTATGCAGTGTGTTCTTTCCAACAATAATAATTGACGATAGCGTTTTAGTCTAGTGGTTAATATACCTGACTGTCACGCTAGGGGACGTGGGTTCGATTCCCGCTGGGCAAACATTTATGTGACAAACATGTTTCTGGGTGTTAATATGTAGGTATTATAAGTATGTATTTACAAAAAAAGTATATAAGTATTATATCAGCTACTGGTTCCCATAGTACAAGCTTTGCTTAGTTTGGGGCCAGATGGCGTTGTGTGATAATGTCCAAGCATTATTATATGGTTGGCAAAGTTGGTACCCATGGCGTCTATAAGCTATGGTGACGGTACGAACTTTGGTATACGAGACTGTACTGGTAAAACAATTAGTCTACCCTTCGTAAATAATAGGCGAAGCGTTGGAATACATCCGATGACTCGGACAGACAGGAAATGGATTTTTGGAACTTTCGATCGGAAAAACTGACCCTTTATGCCAGACTTTATGCAGGATATTTCGTAAAAAATATAGTACTTTGTATGGCAAGCATTGATAATTATCTCTACTACGTAAAGTATAACACGCAGAAAAAATATAACATCATAAAAAAATAATCAAAAAGTTTTGTGTTTGTTTCAATTTTTCGCGGGCAATATCTATTTTATAATATTTCTGTGCCTTTTTTTATACCACTAAGGTTGCAAACAAGCATACGGCCCACCTGATGGAAAGCGGTCACCGTATCCTGTAGCCGCTAGCAATAGCAGGAATATCACTCGCGCGTTGGCGACACTAAAATGGTCTCCACATTTTATAATGGTCTTTAAACTATTATCTTTAAGCCAACAACACCCGTAAGCAAACACTAGGAGGATAATTTATATTTAATGACATCAATAAAGCACCTTTCGTGAACCTAAAATATGGTAGCTTTGCCTTATAAGGCTTAAACTGCTTAATTTATTTTTATTAAAGTCTTCTCAAGAACGTGTAAGAACTACTTACATTCCTCAATACTGTTTCCATTCTCTAAATGAAAGTCATCAGAATTCGCTACTGCAGTTTTGATGAGAGCTGTCAAACTGAAGGGACAAGCGACAGCGTATGTCAATGTAATATCAAAACACTTGGTGTAATGTGTGGTGTGTTTGAAAATTAAATGTTTAAATTTTCAAACCGACTGGAGACTGTACCTTACAGAAGACCGCAGTGAAATAACACTACTTGATAGTAGTGTTGTGTTTCTGTGGTTAGTAAGGTTGCCAGAGCTCCACGGGGATACGCTGGGTTAGTAGTTGCTAGCACAGTGAGTCCTCATCAACAACATGGTTGGCAACCCGTTAGTGATACCCTTGGTATTCTTAGCGGCTATGGGCTACGGTGACTGCTTACCATCAGGTGGGCCGTTGCTTGTGTGCCACTTTAGTGGTATAAATAAATAAAAAAATATAGATAGACACGGCAATGACAACTAAGAAAACTTATTAGGCTCAGTTATTTAGAATTGCGATATTATCATAGAATTACATAAAGGTTACAATATTACCACGGAACCCAAAATGGTAACAGCTGAAGTATTTCTATCTTGTATAAAACAATACGAGGACCAAGCTATAATTGTAATGGCACAAACCAATTGTGGCTTAATGACCGGACCTATAAGCGTTAATCGTTTCAGTTTTCGTCGGTGCAAAGCATAAGGTTGAGCAAGAGCGATTTTAAATTAATCGTAACATTGCTATAGGCGACGACGCATTAGATCACGAAGATGGTGAGACTACACTGCACAAAC
The DNA here is from genome assembly GCA_951449985.1 of Falcaria lacertinaria. Classification (NCBI taxonomy): domain Eukaryota; kingdom Metazoa; phylum Arthropoda; class Insecta; order Lepidoptera; family Drepanidae; genus Falcaria; species Falcaria lacertinaria. Next base: position 6,351,756 of record OX602129.1, read on the forward strand.
TGGACACACAGCAGTGGGATGCCCCGTACAGTAACAATAATAAGGAACTATACTTGGTTTTTTTTTTCAAATTTATGAAGATGCTTATAAAGCATCTGATTGATCTTAACAATAATCTACGATGCCTTCAGCGTAGCTCGAAAAAAGACAGGTTTGTAATCACACACACCAGGGTAGGTAGGTCTCCCACACACACTGTAGACGATTTGTGGTATTCGTATGGATATCGATGAAAATCGTTTTATAAACCAAATAAAGTATGACTGAATATGAGGTGGCAGAGTAAAGAAAGAAAAGTAGTTCCTGTGTTAAGATCAGAGATCATCCTGTCAACAACACCCGAAGCCCTAAAATCTCAGTCAATTTTCAAATAAGACATCCAATACTGAGGAACGTATGAGGAAAGCATTTTGTACAAATAGCGGTTTGCAAATAGTAGGAAAAAGTGTCACATGCTCGTTTGGCTATATCAAACGTTAACACAGACTGTCTTGCGCATTGTAAAATACAACAAGTGACATCTAGTGCCAGGAAAGTGAAACCTGTGCCGGTAGCAGGAACATTGTCGACAACGTTTTCGTATCGCCTTCGACTATTTTTGTATTGAAAAATGAACAGCGCTGCGGCGGTGAAAAGTGGAACTAAAAATTAATATGACAATTTTGACATTTCGCGAGTTACGTTTTCGAATACGTTGTCGACAATGTTCCTGCTACCGGTACTGAACACAAATTGAGTCAAATCGAATGCCGATACCTCAGATAAGATAGTTTACTACGTACAATACAGAATGTCACGGGAAATACCACGGGGCACTCGCAAAATTATTGAATTTTTAAACGTATGTCCTTAATTTTTGGTAGCTTTTTAATCGCTCAGTTCTTGTCGCTCATGCCAAACATTTAATCGTTAAAATAAATCTTGGTACGATAATGCCAGGCTAACGAGTGACGATACAATGCCGCGACAATCGGCGGCGGCCCCTTTCATCTTGACACTTTGTCTCTCATACTGACAGCCGCTTGAATTGGCGCGTGGGCTATTTTTATAATGACATCGCCGCAAGCAAATATGTCCAAAAAAGATTAATTGTTTTTTAATTCAATGAACGAGCTGTTTTACTTGTTCAGAGTGAATTATAGCTTTAACCTATGGATAAAACTTTTTTTTTTCATAATTGCTTACTTTTTTAAATAACAGAATAAAAAAAAATATACAGTCTATTTAAACATTTAGTTCCTTTAATGTATTAATTTCGACAAAATAGTGTACCAACATAATATGGCCAAAAATAAATATTTTATACAAATATTCTTCTTTAAAAAGTTTAGAGAAATATATATAGCTCGACTACTGACGTGGATTGTCTCCAGAAACTCCATTATACATTAAAAATTTAAAAAGCATGACACTGCATTTTAATGCAACGTAAGTACATACTATTGAGAAACTTGATAAGTATCTTACACTCGACTGGCAAAAATAGTCCTTGAAGGATTTATTGCTAGGAAGAAGAAGGAGAATATAGCTCAATGCAACATATAAAACTGCAAAAAATCGGCATTTTAATTCAATATTGATATTATATTGATTAGTCGGGTGTCAAGCAACTGTCATTATAGTTTGACATGTAACATAAAAGTTCAGATATTTTGACATTTCGAATATACATACAAACATCAAAATTAGAGCTCTGCTCACAAATTAGCTTATAACAAACGGACAAGAAAATATTTATTGGTACATTTCTTTCTTGACTGAAAATATTCTGGCGTCCAACTTGCCAATCTGCGCACAGCCTCCTACACATTATTGGTTTATCGGATGCCTATGTAATCTGCGAATGTCGTCGGCTCCTTTGTCCTGAATTTTTTTACTAAGTTTTAAAAATTATCATCGTTGGTAAATCGATTGCGGCAAACTGAGACCCGATCAGCATCCACACGGTAAATCTCAAAGGATAGCTTAGTCCAGTGACTGAGGAGGTTATTTCAAGTGTACTTTTTGAGTGAGATCACTTGAGATAGATAACATATGAGTGAAACAGGTTTTGCGGTGGAAAGAGATATTTATTCAGATTTTTGGCCAAAATTTTTTATTGCAACTCAGGTTGTTTTTTTATTTTTTTTAAGTACGGGTCTGCGATTGACCACAATCTCACCTGATGGTAAGTGAAGATGCATAGTAGTTTGAGATGGAACCTTCCAAGTCAGAGGGACGGTGTCTTTGGTTTCTAGAAAGGTATATCATATTTGACGAGACCGCTGGTCTAGTGGTTAGTATAGCTGACTGCTACGCTAGAGGTCGCGGGTTTGATTCCCGCCGTGGTGTACATTATTGAGTTAAACATTTGTGTTTGCCTTCCGCCTGGGTGTCCAGTACAAAAAAAATATAAGTAGGTATATAAGCTTTGCTCAGTTTGGCTAGATGACGCTATGTGATAATATCCAAACATTATTATTATTATATTCATTATTAGTTAATAATTATGATATAGAATAAATATTAATTTAAAACTAAAATGTTATAAATTTGCAAATGTTGAAGTTCAATGAACCGATATTTAATTATTTATTAATGTTAGTTTTTATTCAATTTCAGTTACGAACACTTTATGAAGAGGACACATTTTGAAAAATCTCGGGATGAGATAGAAAAAGGTAGGATTCTTCTTAGTAGATAATAGATTCTTCGTAGTTCTTATATAAGTGTAGCATTATAAAAAAACTTTAAACATATCGGCGGTGGAAAGCAAAAACAATAGAAACGCCACTCAGGTTGAAAATTAGTACCAAGCAACACGAAACCTCTACGTACGTACTCGTACGCATAACCAATTCTTATTCCATTCAGATTGTATATTATCTACTCTGATATTCAGATAAAAAGGTCATTATAAAACAAACTCATAAATAATCTCATTAATTATTATGTAATAAAATGTACTGCATAAAGGAAACATACACACCTTAAACTAATTTATGATAAGGTCCCATGTTTACGAGTTAATCTCATACATACTTAATATGTCTAATAAACTTTTTGTTTAAACAATTACACTGCTAATGAACTATTAAAAATAATTGTCGAATAAATTATACAATTTAATTATTATTATGTACATTTATTTGGGTGCATTAACATTCGAAATGTTTAATGACTGTACACACCTGAGCGTCGGATTAATAGTTGAAAGTAAAATCCCTGGCACATGACCGCCCTAAATGGAGAGCACAATGGAAACCCCGGTTCAAAATTAAGCGGTTGGGGTAGTATTTACTACGTAAATATTTATTTCAGTGACTACAAAATGTATTCACGCGTTAATCACACATTTTGTACGTTTTTTATACCACTAAGGTGGCACACAAGCATACGGTATGTACGATGGTAAGCAGTCACCGTAGCCTATAGCCGCTAGCGATTCCAGGGGTATCACTAACGGGCTGCCAACCACGTTGTTGTTGAGGACTCACTGTGCTAGCAGCATTACTACTAGCGCAGCGTATCCTCGTGGAGCACTGGCAACCTTACTTACCGCAGAAACACAACATAAAATCAAGTAGTAGTGTTATGCTTGAATGCAAAAACAAGGTTGTATTACCTTTAGTGGCGTGTTTATGACCACATATAAAAATTAATAGTCCTCATTAATTTCAACTGGAACTATGAAAATTTCGTGAAGGTGCGACACTTACTTAACACTTCAGCTCGCTTATCGTCTAATTTAATAGAGCCGAGTTCATGCCGTAACATCTAAGAGTAAGTAATTAAATAGAATCCTCGCCTTCTGGATTGCAGCGCTTAGGTGTGGCTAGAACTTTATTCCTAGGTTAAATTTAATTTGTCTTGTCTCAATTTGGTTATACTTTCAAGTCTGAACGTAATGTCCAAGCAATTTAATCAATACATTGACATTGTTAGTTGTTAAAATATTTTTCCTGTACATTTTTGTTCGCTATATCGATACTTAACAGCTGAAAGCTTGTATATTCTGCGCTGGAGTAGCTTTACGGCGTAACATACATCTACTTTTTACCAAAGGCCCTAACTGGGAAGGCAAAAGAAAAATGTGTATTTTTACCAGTATCTGGGTTCGATCTTCGCCCATTTGCTAATTACACCACATAAGCTTTGTGGGTTCCATGTCGATCCTGCAATACGTTACGTGGAGCTCAACACGAAAAATGTGATGGCTTTGAAGTTATATTAGATTAAGCCTACGAAAGGCAGTGAAATAAATGGATATACTACAAATAGATCCATTTAGTACTTATCTACTACCTACATACACTAATTAATTAATGTAGGAGATAGCTAAGCAAGTAAAGGACATCATCCATGTTTCATAGAGATTTGGTCCAAATCTGAAAGTGCCGGCCAACGCATTTTTTGTATATTTTATGAGAGCTAGTCCGTCTGAGCATTTATTACTATGGCACCAAAGTTGGACATAATAGGAAATTTCGTTTGTTTTGGTTATTTATAATTCTTAATTTCAACAAAAAAATATGACAATTCAGATTTTACGAACTCAAATAAACTCAACTACAATGGTCCTACAGGTTTGGTGCTACAGTAAAAAAAATACAAGCTCTAACAGAATATACAAAAAATGCGTTGGCTGGAACATTCAGATTTGGACCAAAATGGATGATGTCCTTTACTTTTATTCCTCTGACCTTGCCCTAATGTGCGTCAAATGACAAAAAAAAATATTTTTTATATACTCGCTACGTAGGTAAGTAAGCTCGTGAAACAATAAAATTATATAATGCTCGGACATTATCACACAGCGCCATCTGGCCCCAAACTAAGCAAAGCTTGTACTATGGGAACCAGCAGCTGATAGAACACATACTTTTTTGTGGATACAATTACGTGTTTGTGACATAAATGTTAGCCCCTGCGGGAATCTAACCCGGCACCCCTGGCATAGCAGTCAGGTATACCACACACAAAACCTGCGGTCCCGTCATCATATCCCTTGCCTTAAAAATTACCTATCACAGAAATAAAAATAAATTCTAAAATCCCATCCTCTCTCTTTCAACCTCAAACAAGATCAAATTCTGGAATTCCACCAGTATAGAGGTACCAGTACCACCTACCCACCAGATACCAAGCAAAAATGTCGCATTAGATACAGTTAAAAACCGGTACCCAAATTATACACAAGCTCCGAATTAGAACAAATAAAAACATAATTTCGAGTCGGTATGCAGAACCGTTTTAGGCTTTAGACAGACTGACGTCAGATGACAAGGTCAATGACATCGCAGCTAGACCAAACGGCACCGGCCGACCTCGTGGGAAAATCTGAAATATGCCGAGTGGACGAGCGTCTCATTAGCATAATCGTGTTCCAACCACATTAATTCACGCGGTGCTACCAATGCCATCAATTATTCGTTTAACCAATCAGGTAATTGATATGAGTATACAGATTTTTCATTGTAAAATTAGCTTTCGTCCGTTTTCTTCAGCAGTTTTCTTTGAAACCCTTACGAGTCTACCTTCACGACGTATTCTACCGTCAAGTATTGTGTATGCATTACTTACTGTGTTCCTATGCTTATTTCTTAAGACAGTTGCAGGACGCTTGCAAATATTCTGATGGAACAGCGACATAAATAACTAGCGGCCCGCCCCGGCTTCGCACGGGTAGACTTTTATCTCAAATAGTTTGTCCACCCGTGCGAAGCCGGGGCGGGCAGCTAGTATAATATATAGCCTACGTTACTCAGTGATAATAAAGCTTTCTAACGGTGAAAGGATTTTTGAAATCGGTTCAGTAGTTTCGGAACCTATTCAATACAAACAAACACACAAAAATACAAATCTTTCCTCTTTATAATATTAAGTATAGATGACTGTTTTGGTTACTATGTCACAATTATTTCGCTTGTTTTTTCTAAACTGACTTCAGAATCTTTGCAACCGTCATACGAAATAAGGTCACCGAAGTCGTCGAAAAACAATTACTTAATTATTATATTTAAAGTTAATAATCTTAACAGAGAGCTGGTCATAACTAAAATTGGCTGTGGTATTTGTAATCGCTTGCAAGGAAAGGCACAAGTCACTAACAAAATGTTTACTATTCTGGAATCTAATGGCTAGTTTGTGGTGTGAGATGTGGATCAGATAAAGGCACGATTTTTTTTTTTTACTTTATTTGGCACAACAAACAACTACATTCCCTCATAAAGTTTAAAATAGGATAAGGTATATCATGTAAGTATGAATGTAGTCAACCCCGTTGCGCGCAGATAAAGAAAACGAATGAAAAAAAAGTGCATTATTTATTAGATTTTTGTGAAAGCTGCGGCAGTCCCTTATAAAATAATTCCTATTTATATTATACAAAAAACTTGAATAAATATAAATAATTATATAAAATTTTCAAATTTAAATGAATGTCGCTGTAACCAGTATATTATATCAAATAATTTTCCCCGACCCGATTGCGAAGGAAATCACGTAGTCGTTCAAATCCAGTTTAAACCATAAAAAAACAAAATAAATCGTTCACAGCAATGATATTATGTTAACTAACGCCGCTGTTTATGTAAATACATATCTTATATTATAACAGATACATAAATTAAAAGATATTGTGGCGGATTCCATTGTAACTACCGCCCATTTCATCACACAAATCGAGTTATATGTTCACAACCACGTCATAGACATGTTCATCGAAGCTCACTACATATTCTAAAAGCCATATATTTGCATATTATAGATTATATTTGCATATGTTTCCCTATAATTATGCCTTTAAGAGCTAATAAGATATATCTTGAGACAAAATTTATATTATAAAGCATTTGTCATCAGTTTTATATTTATTATCCCATCAAATATACCTACTCTGGTGATTATCGTTACAAAGCCAATAGGTTTTATCAATCTATAACATTTATAGACTATTTTCTGGTTGTAAATGGTTTCCAACAGACACGCACTTCAAGTCATCGAAAGAATATTTATATAGTAATGACATGAATACGGGTCTTATATGCGATATTAAATTGTTTATTTACCTCCCGACGTTTCGACCGATGTGCATTGGCCGTGGTCACGGGCCGTCAGCCCGATTTAATATCGCGTATAAGACCCGTTTTCATGTCATTACTATGTGTTTAAATCGCGAAAGTTAAAAAAACTGAATATTTATAATCCTAAACAATACGTTTTCCGGGCTTAATGCTACGCTAAATGTAGATAATTTGTATAAAAATATTCGTATATTAACATAGTGCAATTTAGCCCCGAACTAACCATAGCTTTACTATGAGTGCCAAACTGATGGAATTTATTTAGTTATTAATACCTTTTAGCCCGACCACTGCGAAGCGAAAAGGGAGGGTTATAATTTTAGCTGTCTATGTAAAACTATGCCGCTATGCAAACGGCCCGGCTGATGGTAAGCGGTTACCGAAGCCTAAGGACGCTTGCAACCTCAGAGTCAGCCTATCACGCGCGCGGTGCCAACCCTATACATACAAACAGGTGAAGCTAATAAAAGCGTGTTAAGAACCTAACTTGTATAAATGTGCAAGTCAACAAAATAAAAAAGATATAGACTGTGTAGCTTGTATTCAGTACCTAAACACTACTCACATATTGGTAGCGGGTTCCTTTGTGAATTTATTGCGGATTCAGTCGAGCACGGCTCCCGCATCAATACCTTAATGGATCACCTGCATTCTAAAATGGTAAAGTAATAGCGACACGGCGACGTCAAATAGACTCTTGGGAAATTTGACCAATTGGAAAATCTCAATGATATAATAACAATAAATAATAATGTTTGGATACCCCTGGTATTGCTAGCGGCTATAGGCTACGGTGACTGCTTACCATCAGGTGGGCCGTATGGTAGTATGACACCTTAGTGGTATATAAAAAAAGAACATTGGTGCCAATTCTGTTGTTAAAAATTGCTAAACTTAACTAATTTGACAGGTCTAAAATATTGCCATCCTTATTTAACCCCGCACATGAGAAAGGAATAGCAACACTTTTAGACCTGTCAAATTAGTTAAGTTTGGTAATTACCAATGTGCAAAATTTTGCACAACAGAATCGACACAACGCCATCTGGCCCCAAACTACTTTTACTATGGGACCAGCAGCTGATACAATACTTTTATAATTCTTTTTTTTTTGTAAATACATACTTATAATACATACCAAACACCGAGACGCAAGGCAAGCATAAATGTCACACAAATGTTTGCCCCGGCGGGAATCGAACCCGCGACCTCTAGCGTAATTTCGTAGTTACATAGCTTATACTCTGTTGGGAGAACCGAACCGGCGCCGGAACGATTTCGCTTGTATTTTAGAATTTATAGGTACTACTTTTAGGAGTATCTACGTACGTTAGTCGAGGAAATAATACGCATAGAAAAAGCCTAGAAGTCTAAAATTCTTACTGAGTAGGTATAAACTACTCCAGTAAAGTTAGAGCGTTATAGGATTGCCCAAAACAATTTAGAGCCAGAACAGAACCTAAATAAACTCTATTTACAGAAAATCGAAGTTAATTAACACTTATCTCATGTAGTGTTGTGTTTCTGGGGTGAGTAATGTTCCGATATCTCTTTCAGGACGCTACTACTAATACTGTGGGTCTTCACAATAATAAGAATTTCAACAATGGTAATTAGCCTCTGGTATTGTTACCGTCTAGAAGCTACGGTAACCGCTTATGATCATAAGGAAAATTGTTCTTGCTCTACATCAGGTCGAGTACCAACCTAATCCGAAACCAACCTAATTCAGGAACCAATACATCAACAAAACAATTAAAATTTCACATCCCCAAGACGAATGACAGCAAAAACCAATATCAATTTACAAAATAGACAAGAAAGGGGTGAGTCGAAACATATCTCAGAGCTTCTTGAAATTTTCATACGTATTTATGTACTACGTCCAATATTACTTGACCCCTTTAACGTGATTGCTAACCCCTCTCGGCTAAACACAGGGTATTGCAGCGAGGGGGTGGGAAGTTCTATTCATAGTGGTCTACAGTACATCGGTACATTTCGAGGGTTGCTGGATTTACAACCGGTTTGGTGCAGATTTATGTGGCGATCGCAGGGTTAAGTTAACCCTCACGCAAAAGATCTAGTTTCTTTATTTTTATAAATGGACGCCGAAAAAAGGCGCTACGAGTGTTTTAAGGGGGGAATATTAGTTCTTTATTTAAAAGTTGTTCTATGTTACCATTGACTTATTTTGAGAAATAGATATCCATGTTAAGTTAGTATTTGAAATGTAAATTGTATGTAATTCTTTTGGTTTTTAAAAGAGTAATTGCTGAGTTTCTTGCCGGATTCTTCTCAGCAAGACCGACCTTCCGAATCCGGTGGTAGATTCTGAGGATTTGAAAGTGCTTGCCTGTAAAGTCTAGTCAAATAAAGATCTTTTTAAATTTGAATTTGAAAAAATTGACTTCTATATGGACATCGCGTGAAACAAAAGTGTCCGGAGCTAAAACACAACTAAATGCGAATACGAGACAGCACGCGCCAATCCTAACCGATCAATAAAATTGTTGCAAACAAATTTCAACTGTGCTGTAATGATATAACACTGAATTTTAAGTGTTACAGATTTATAATTATGTATTCAAGTGCATAATTATCTTCCCCGATCGATCTGACCCGAAGAGACTTTTACCAACCGACTGCTATCTGACTTTTTCAATTCACAGGAAATAATCAGCCGAGATTAACCAATCGTCTCTAACGATTGTCTAAAATACTCAATACTCACTCACTCACTAGCAGCAAAGATACAACACTAAAATAAAACATTTAATTGCAAGTACGCACGAATAAAAACGTTCAATTAAAAATTTTAATTTGACGTAACATTCTTAATTCAAACTGTGTGGCAAGGAAAAAGAAGTTTCGCTAACTACACTGGCGTGCACTAAAACTGGGATATCTCGACTCATTACGTCTATACCGTGCATGGCTCGGGTGCATGTGCGCCGTATCGATGTCAGTTAATTTTCCACCAAGTGTAATTACCGTGTTTCGCTTTGTTTTTGCTACTAACTTTATTTGCATAGTGAAGTAAGCAGAGCGTTCCTCGGCTATCGGACAGAGAGTTGAATAGAGTCGCATTGTGACTTTATGTCAATTTTTTTTTTAATTTTGTTTTTTTAATTTCTTAAGGTAATTATTCCGAAGTGGTTACAATCTGACCTTCGAAGCCAATTTAACTGATATATTAATGATTAAATCTTTCAACTTAACAAACAAACGAATTGCATAGATTTTAATTTTTACCGGGCATTAAAATATTTTAGTTTAATTATTTTACAACTCTATACAAGTGTTTCCCGCGACTTTATCCACGTAGATTTAACGAAAATTACTAGGTTTTGAATCCCATAGGGACCTTTTGTTAAATTTCGTTTAACCACCATATGTTTTTAGCTATCTCCGCTATATATATTAAAACCCGCTTTGTCGCTTTGGCATGATTGTGTAAAAATCAAACGTGGGGAACGTTTGATTTTGATCATGATTATGTTTTAAGTGGTATAGGATGTTTCGTTTCGTCTCTGTGAAAGAAGTGATTAGATGTAAACAATTTATTGTATGACTGAAATGGCAACACTATTTTGTGTGCGACTTCCTTCCGCTTCTCAAATATGTTTATGCTCATTGTTCAGCTTAATTAATTAACAAATAAAATCTCTGTGAATCTTTATTATAGTTTTGGGCCTGAAGTTATATCAGTCTCCATGTATTTCTGTGTTCCAATCTACCCCAGCGGAATGGGCTAATAGAGACATTGTTCGGGCGCTCGTTAGCCGGATCGCGATGCGCGCCGCGGGGGTCCTCCGCCGCATCTACCAGTGCCATCTATCGTTGTTATACAGAAGCATTAGAATTAGGTATACTATTCGTTAGAAGTTCCTAGAATAACGCCTTATATCCTAGTAATTATCAGTAAATGACCCAAATTACTCTCCAGAAATCTACGCACGTGTAAATCTTAAAAATGGAAGTTGTGTACGAAATATTTGAACAACAATTTATACACTAGAGGTTTTACCCGTCTTTACCCCTTTTTACCCTTTAAGAGGTTGATTTTCAAAAGACCCTCTTGTACTGACCGTCTTCATTACAGATAAGTTTGTGGGTACTTTATTAGATTACGTGAAGTGAATCAGTGTTATGTCGTTTTTATATGTAGGTGTAGATGATGAATTTGTATAAAATACGAAGAATCGACAAATTCATTTCTGAATTTCTTGACTGGTCTTCTTAGAGGGCTATTTACTACAACGGCGGAAGAGTCTACGACTGTCACGGGTATCTCATGAAGGCAGAAATGTATTTTTTTTATTTAATAGGTCCAACGGTCAAGTTTTGCCAAACGTAAGGGCTGAATTGCTGAAATGCAAATAACTGTTATTTGCAGAAATATATAAACGTAAAATTTTCCACAGTTTACACAGATCGTGTAATATCCGGAAGGCTAGTGGAAATTAGCTTAGGCATGTAGATGTGAGAAACAGACTTCTTTTGTAGGTTTTTGTATCGATAGTGGATTATGAATTTCCGCATTAAGAAATACTTTAAAATGTCTTCTGTTTGTGAAGTATAAAGAACTCTACACTCATCAGCCAACGTCACTCTTCAGTGCTATTTCAGGAGCGTATTAAAAGCACCACTCACTGTCATCCAACATAATATGACAATAACCATATTTCGCCCTTTCGAACAACTGTTACAGTGCCACCAACTTTACCTGGCCGCCGAGAGAGGGCGCTGGTGTCGCTATCCGTAATACATTATCTATGACCGCGACGATAGTTCCAATTTTCCCCGCCGGTCAAGATAAGATGGTCACGGCTGAATGGCATGACTTATTTTATTGTGACCACTATTTTTATACCGAGTTACAGGTTCTGAGTGTTCGCTTCTCATAATTGAGTTATGAACTATTAGGTCGGGATATATTCTGGGAGTAATACGTTAGGAGATGTAAAATAATTTTTTTTAATTTGTTTTTTTATAGGTGGACCAGTTTTAGTGACTTCATCGTTACTCTTCCAATTATTTAAATTGCGTTTATTATTTGTCCGTCTTCGTGGGTAATTTCTGAACCCGATTAACGATTCGATTTCCAAATAGTATATATATATATATATTATCAAAGGCCTTCGAAAACATAAGGACCTATATTTCAGTTGTAGTAAACAGTTGGAAAATTTCAACTTATCTATACACAAGAATCCTAGTACCTCCTCTATGCGGGCCGTATGCTTATTTTCCACCTTAGTGGTATAAAAAACATAAAAGTAGCTCTCAGATGGTTCCATGTTCAAATAAAGCTTATGTAATACTAGTGGTATGAACTGTAGTCTGAAAGTTCTCAGGGTTTAAGCTTAAGAAGTAGGTCACTTCGCTGATATTAAAGTGTGCGGAATAGTTCAGTCCTACAATATCTTAGGGTTAAAAACTTGCGATTGCTTGAAGAATTTCGATGGAAAGGCATGACTTTAAAAGTAAATTCAGGGTCGGCGACGCGCGATTGATACCCCTTGTGTTGCAAGCATCCATAGGCTATGGTGACCGCTTACCATCAGGTGGACCGTATGCTTGTGTGCCATTTTAGTGGTATACAAAAAATAGACTGCCGGTAAATAATTATGTTATCCTAAAAATACTTATAAATGATAATATTAGCTTACATCTGAAAGTAATTGTTAATTATCCACCTTCCAGCGAAACAAATAACTTTCTCGACACATGGCATAACCAGAAACAAAACCTCGTTATAAATGCCTTAAATATAATCTCATAACTTGCACAAATTACCGCAAATTCTTAACATGCGTGCGGTCTGAAAAACATGAAACCGTAAAAAGATAATAAAGCTTGTTTCGCTACAATAAATTACCCAATTAAACTATACAATTAAGAGAAAAACAGCACATAAAATCTACCAACGATTGATATACAACTGTGGTCGTTAAATCAGATATGCGCTTTAATTGAGCTAAAATGACATCGGGGGTTGAAACTCGGATGTACTAAAATAGATGGCACAACAGACATATGTCTGCTGCGTAAAAAGTTTCGTGTAACGGGTTATTAAAGGACTTTACATACGGTATATGAAAAACGACGCGTCTTAGTTTCAAAATCTTAGACCAAATGAATAGTAGTGCTTATAGTTGCAATTGCAGTCTTTTTCTATTATTTATGTTATACTTATCACGTAGCGATGAACCGTAACCTGACATTGACATTAGTGTTTATGCTTTCGTTGTCTGAAGGAGAATCGAAATCAGGATCTCACGAATTCAAGCGATCCCAGCAATTTACCGGCGTTTTGGGTTTGGTAGCGAAATTTAAGTCTCACTCAATTTATGAATACAGAACCACCTTATAGAAAAGCCCAGTCAAATAACATTACATTGATGTAGTGCTGTGTTTCTGCGGTAAGTAAGGTTGCCAGTGCTCCACGAGGATACGCTGTGCTTGTAGTAATGCTGCTAGCACAGTGAGTCCTCAATAACAACATGGTTGGCAACGCGTTAGTAAACCCTGGTACGTCTATAAGCTACGGTGACTGCTTACCATCAGGTGGGCTGTATGCTTGTGTGCCACCTCTGTGGTATAAAAAAAATTAAACTAGTATTGAATTCACTAATATATTCCATATGTATTTTATAACACAAAATTTACTTGCATAAATTAATTCATTCAGGCTTGAGAAATGCCTCACATGGAATTTAGGCGATATAATTAAGCGTTGTAAAGTTTTTATTTTGAATGATTTGACATGACATAGACATTTTTATTTTACTACACCTCATTAAATGTACATACGTCTGGTCTATTCAACATGTATAATAAAATAATATAAATGAAGTGGACTTTAATTTTAATTATTATGATTATACTCATTGATGTATTAGTTTCAGCTATGACTCAAGTGAAATAATCTAGTTTTAAAATACTACAAAAAAACACTCACAAAAAACAGAGCAGAATTTACGCACTTATATTAGTAAAGACAAACTAGTTAGAACTCATGATGAAAAAGTAAATAGTAGTCGGGGCCAGCATGTATGAAGACATTGATGAACTTAAAAGAAGCAAGAAGATGTGCATGTCAAGAGTGAAATAGCCCTCTTTCCTCTCCATTTACACCGCGAGGATCTTCTGTGTATGCAATTAGAACTAATCCTAAAATCATATTTACAAAACAACAGACATTATATTATCGATAATAAAACGCGACGTTTTCATATAACTGTATGAAACTGCTTTAGATCCCCGCACCTTCATTTCCACTTTAATTGTCACTCTTTGTATTTATTATTTCAAACAAAGTTTCAAATTACGTCACTAAATTTAAAAACAAAAAATCTCCTTTAGGAAATGGTTAAAATTAACCTGAATCTGCCACCGATTTGTTAATTGTTGGGGTCTTTTTTGTAATGGTTTTCCCCGTGGGGTTTATTTATGAATTCAAATGGCCTCTGAAGACTGAAGGGTTAATGCTAATTTGAATTTTATGAACTCTATTTTTACTTATTTAAAAAGGGGCACAGTCCCATGAGATAACACTCAGAAAGCGTAAAGTATTTTTTGGAAGTTACTTGAGACTCATTTGAGTGTATTAGTTATGCAAATACATGTAGTTAATGAACCTTTATGATAATATTTTTTCTCTTATATTTCTCAAGCTATAGTTATCTATACTAATATTATAAAGAGGAAAGATTTGTATTTTTGTGTGTGTGTTTGTATTGAATAGGCTCCGAAACTACAGGACCGATTTCAAAAATTATTTCACCGTTAAGCTACATTTTCACTGAGTAACATAGGCTATATACTATATTGATACGCGGGCGAAGTCGCGGGGAAACAGCTAGTAAAATATGAAGAGGTAACATTTGTGGAGTTACTGAACTGAAGTTTAATATAGGCATATCCACATTTAAAAATCTAAGAATACCCATGAATACCATAACCTGTCTCCAATTCTACACTTTTAAATCTGTGAATGAATATTATTTTTTCATCACCTCATTCCTAAAAGATTAGTCTTATCATCATTATCACAAAAAAATTGAACAAAAATGTGCTTTATCTACTAGCTCTAAGACATTGTTTCACACTTAACCATGGCACATTATTATGACAATCCAATCAGCAACTTGAATGAACTTAGTCAGTTTTGTTTGCGTTTAATCTTCCGGTCATCTCGCTATGTCTCAGTCGGATTACAGAGCGATCCAATCAAAGTTAGTAGCCCGTTCAACAGTTCACCGCGTTTGGATTAGATTACTTTGTCATCTAGTCGGATTATAGTTGCGAAACATACTTTGAAATTACTTTGTAGTGGTATTATGTGGATTATCTTTTACTATCCACTTTGTTATTGGCGAGTTTTTGGATAGTAGCTGTGGTGGCTATCGTACCTAATTAGCTTTAGGTTCTCTTCTAGTGACGGAAGTTCAAATACTTTTTAAATGGTACATTGGGTCCATGGATAAAGAAAGAAGTTTTCGATTGATAGTAAAGTTGATGTAAAAGGTCACATTAAAGAACCATTGTTCAATAGTGTGAGAATTTTTCGGTAACGCATTATCAGAATTCATATTACTTGTTTTCTTTTTCATTTTAGTTTTTAAATGTTTATTAAATTAATGCATTCAATAAATCAATGCAAAACAGCTTCCTGCTACACATCGAATTTATGTACACTTTAGAAACTGCCAATAAATGTATCCTGTAGTGTTATGTGCCTTTATTTTATTAGTTTTGATTGCATAATAAACATATAACATATCTGCAGTCAGGCAGATCAAAGGAGATTCCAAAAATAATTGTAAACAATAAAACATATTTTTAATTTAGTATTGAAGGAAACTAAATGTAAAGATAAGCAGTAAATTCTAGCGGCAACTGTATTTTCGTGATTATGTTTGAAAATGTACCAATAAAATCATCACATTATGTGAAAGCTGTATGGATTTTTGTATGTGACGTAATAAAGAATCATTTTCAGTGAAATAGATTTTTATTTTGAAAGACAATAAAATCTTTGTCTGAATATAACTGGATGGAATCGTTGTGATACTTTGCGAATGTTTTATAAATTTAGTACCTACATTACTGTCTTTTAGTTTTTTATATTTAAAAAGATTGTAAGGCATTGCAATAAAATATTGAAGCGGAGATTTTATTTCAAACTGGTTTTTCAGTTAAAAAAATATTGTATACTTGTCATAATGACACAACGATATCCTATGAGAAGTTAGTGCTGTTAAAATTCTGTCTTGCTTTTAACATAACTAAGAAGATAACTCGTTATGAGAGAAGTACTTGTAAACCGCAGAACATTATTATCCTAATCCAATTATATATTCATTAAATATACAATTGGATTCGATTGAGAGCTGATTCTCCTATCAGGATCCGTAAAACAATTGCAGCTTATCTGATCCATTCAAAAGGAACGCAAGTGTAAGAATAATGAATCGCGGGATTCGAAAATTGAAAATTGGAACAAGTATCAAGACACATGAGTCCAAATAAGACATAATTATGAATGACGACCACAGTCGGGTACACACTATAAAATATTCAGATTTCGGACTAAACTATTTATAACACAATAATTTTCTGCTCCAATTATTTCGTATCTGACAAGTTTTATTGTTTAACCCCACACGGCTGTAAATTATATAAATAATATCTTGTTATTAATAAAATTCTTTGCATTATGATGCGTCGTAAATAATATAATTTTGTCACTTGCCAGAGTCATAACAAGCGTGTTTACATAATATGCGTGTTTGCTGGTTGATCTGACACTTGACAATATTATTACTGGAATCGAATCGATTTAGCAATATCTAAATTAATACTTTTCATTTATCAACCGTATTCATTTCATTAAACACCACATTACTAAAGCAAATAATAGGGGTCAATACACGAATTTCCTTCTAATTGTTTACATTTCCCGTGGATTTTCCCATTTAAATTGGAGCCGCCCGGCTGGGGACTGTACCTCCACCTTACAGAAGACCGCAGTGAAATAACACTACATTTTGTAGTGTTGTGTTTTTGCGGTAAGTAAGGTTGCCAGTGCTCCACGAGGATGCGCTGGGCTGGTAGTAATGCTGCTAGCACAGTGAGTCCTCACCAACAAAATGGTTGGCAACCCGTTAGTGATACCCCGGGTATTTCTAGCGAATATAGGCTACGGTGACTGCTTACCATCAGGTGGGCCGTATGCCTGTGTGCCACCTTAGTGGTATAAAAAAACAGAACTAAATATTTTTTCGCGTGTAACTTCCATCACTAATAATGGCACAATCTCAAATATAGGGATATTTTATTGTAACACCATAATCCATCATCAATGCGCCCTCACATCAACAATCGCAAAATGAGTCCTCTGTAATATTACCAATGTAATCCGGAATTATTACTGCCGCCCTCTTGAAGTATCACATTCATTGAGCTAACAGTCTCATGGCTCACCGGTAGAACCCTCTCGGCTTAAAATGGCTATGTATTGGGTTGATTCTAGGTCCGGCTTTTTTGAGCAAGAAATTTATGACTTTATGTGCTTCGAGCTTGATGGTCTACATATGAAAATTATTTATTTAGTTTATGCCTAAAATAAATGACATTTGATATTGATACGTTATTAGGTATTATGAATAGGGATTTATAATTTCGAACCTAGAGCATCCTTACTGTTAGGTACGCTGTGCCACTTTTAAGAAAGTCACATTTTCAAACGAAAGAATACGGAGTTGATAATAATAGTAAAAAAGAACTTCACAAATTATTCCTATTTGTGTCTACGAAATCAAATAAAAAACGTAATAAATACTTTTTTGTACAAATAGTCAAGAAAATTTGTCTTTTATGAATTGAAATCCGAAAACATCGTCAAAAAACGTCGCATACCCTTTTCTGCACCCCAAGCCACAGAAAAAGGGGGAACCCGTCATAATCCCTAATATTAGAGCTCCTCGATCATACTCTGGCCCGCACAAAGGTGACGTAATAACTGCTAATCCGCTATTGTGGCGCCATCTCGTGACAGATTGGCGGAGACTTGAATGGAGATTACGAAATACGTCGGCGAGGGCGCTTTGTCCGTACGGTTATTATTGAAGCGCATTGTATGGCGGAATTTGTCTAGGGGATGATTTGTTTTTCAAGCTTAGGCTTAAAGCGAATAGAAGTTTACAATGTATTAGTATTACAAAAGTAATAAAGTAACGCTACTACCAATAAAGGGAGAATGATGCTCCTTGAAAAATAATACAGACTTTCTTCTTTTAGATTAATAGGTTGGTTGTTAGCGTCCTCGTGGCATATCTATACTAATATTATATAGAGGAAAGATTTGATTTCGTGTGTTTGTATTGAAAAGGCTCCGAAACTACTGGACCGATTTAAAAAACATCTTTCACCGTTAGAAAGCTACATTATCACTGAGTAACATAGGCTATATATTATATTGATACGCGGGCGAAGTCGCGGAGAAACAGCTAGTAACATATAAGAATGTTTTCATCATACATTGTATCGTTTTAATAAAGGGTACCTATCTATCTTCTTCTTTTTTCTAACCATGGCAATCAATCCTCTTCAACGACTATTTTTTGCCAATGTCGAATGCTAGAGAATTATCAAGTTTCTCAATTTTTGGTGTTTGTTGCATTCTAATGCTTATGGGAGTTTCTGGAGATAATCGACGGCAGATTGCAACATGCCTTAAGGTCTGAGATAACCTATTGACCAAAATGACAGATGACTACACACAAAGGCTCATATTACGTCATAAAACTTTTACTTAATTAAACTTTACTGCTCAAAATTACACCAAAAATACACACTAAAGATTACTATAACCCAATTTACGAGACACATAAAAAGAGTTAGGGCGATTTGGGATTTCCCGTGGGTTTTCCCATTTAAATTGGAGCCGCCGGACTGGGGACTTCCACCTTACCGAAGACTGCAGTGAAATAACACTACTTGATGGAGTGGTATTGCTAGCGGCTATAGGCTACGGTGACTGCTTACCATCAGGTGGGCCGTATGATTATGATTTTTCATATCAAAAATCTCAACCACTGACTGATTCCCGCCAAAATCCTATCTATCTATATACCAATATTTCTATTACAAATAATGAAAGCCTCATTAACCTGATGATGCAATACAGCAACAAACACCAATAAATCCTCATAAATCATCGTGCATTAATATTTTATACGCATTTATACATTGTTTTATACCCCACGGTATAAATGCATAAACATACTTATAAATGTTTAACCCTAAAATGATTTTGTTGTGTACTGCGTCACCGCTGATGATGGATCGGGCCAATAATTGCGTCAAGTGACGCTCCCTGGTAATTTGTCGGGAATAGGGAGGTGGTTATTGATGAGTTGCGGATTTGGGTTGCGTATTTATTTTTATTGTTTGTATTGAATGAAAAATTCTACACGATGAGTGATTTTTGGTAAGCCCTATGGGTTAAGTAAGACCTATGGGTTCGCGTCACCGTCATGGGAATATCCACCGCAAAAGACGAAAATTTTGATTAAATTGTACGTTTAAAGCCGGGGCGAGTCGCTTGTTCACAATTTAACTTTCACTTTTTTTTTTAAGAAAAAAGACTTAGTTCACTTGTGAAAATCATCATTCCTTAATTATGTTATGTACAACTAAATCAAAATCGGTTCAGAGCTACGATGCCACAGACAGACACATATACAAAGATACGCACGTTAAATTTGTGTTCGTCTTCTTGCGTTGGGGTTTAAAAAGTATTATTTATTATTCAATATATTTTTTATTTTACACCTGATGGTACGGTAGCCGATGCAGCAGTACCGTTATCAAGCAACAGTGTAATTAAAAATGTACTAAACACTGTTTTGCTTAGTTAATTTTAATATATCTTCAATAAATTTTATACATGAATAAAGTATCGTGGCACAGCAATAAAGTACAACAAGCTACCTCCATTACAAAACTGTGGAATTCCAAATTTAAAACAACACTTCCCATCAATACCACAGAACACTTCACAAAAACATTCCCACAATAAACATTATCTCTCGCCACCACAGTTTAAGAACACTATTAAATATAAATTTATTAGGTATAGGTATTTAATAGTAAATGTGAGAATTATCTAAACAAGTCGAGATTTACAGCTGCCCGCTAAGAATTCAACATTGTGTCATTTTTATACGAAAAATATGTAGAGGCGAGAAATGTTACGAATGCAACTAATATTTGTTAAGGCGCAGCTAATTTGTAAGAATTACCGATTTAGTGGCCACTGAAGTTGAACATCATTTATTATATCTTACTTCTTATTATTAAGAACTAATATTATAAATGCGGAAGTTTGTGCGTGTGTTTGTTTGTACCCTCACCTCAACGGCTGAATTGATCTGCATGCATTTTGCAATGGAGGTAGCTTTTAAGCCGGATTAACATGAAGGATACTTATAACCAGTAAATTTTACTTTGGAAAAAAAGAGTTCCATGAAATTGGTATCAAAATTAATTCCACGCGTACGAAGTCGCGGGTGCAGCTAGTTGGTAATATATTTTAAAAAAGTTTGGGGTCAGCAATGCGCGAGTGATACACCTTATGTTGCAAGCGTCCATAGGCTACAACCATTGCCATCAGGCGGGCGGTATCCTTGTTTACCACCTGAGTGGCATATAAAAAAAATAAGTATGCAGTAGGTACCGGAAATATTAAAAAATAAAATACCTTAAAACCGGATTTTTATAAACATTGAATTAAGCACGTTTACCTACCGACAGCATAATATTATAATTTTAAATAATGAGGGTCTTATATAATGGATCTTTTTAAAATAAATATGTATCTACACCTTATGACTGTCGTTTCTGGACCATATTTTTTATTGGTAGCTAATTACATCAAAATAGTTTTTTTTTTTATACCAATGAGGTGGCACACAAACATACGGCCCTTCTGATGGTAAGCAGTCACCGTAGCCTATAGCCGTTAGCAATGCCAACCATTTTGTTGATGAGGAGTCACTGTTCTAGCAGCATTACTACTAGCGCAGCGTATCCTCGTGGAGCACTGGCAACCTTACTTACCGCAGAAACACAATACTACATCAAAGTAGTGTTATTTCACTGCGGTCTTCTGTAAGGCGGAGGTACAGTCCCCAGTCTGGCGGCTCCAATTATAATGGGAAAGCCCAAGTGAGATCCCAATTCACCCTACCTTTTATTAGTAATAGTATTTATATTGTTTTAAAAGTAGATAATCAAATTCAAAATATACACCGCCATGTATCTTGGTAAACTTTTCCGGATAATGTTAATAAGTAAGGTTGCCCGTGCTCCACGAGGATACGCGGGGCTAGTAGTAACGCTGCTAGCACAGTGAGTCCTCATCAACAAAATGGTTGGCAACCCGTTAGTGCTACCCGTGGTATTTCTAGTGACTGCTTACCATCAGGTGCGCCGTATGCTTGTGTGCCACCTAAGTGATATTAAAAAAAAAACTTAACTTTGCAGAATCTATTTTCAATCGATTATTCTCCTTAACACAAATCAATGTGTCACATTATACAAGAGTTATATTGCTTGACGTTATAAAAAAAATGTTTTCGCGTGGTCTGACGTCAACGGCCGCTAATATATTACAATCTGGCCCTAATTAATAGCTCGCTGAAAGTAACTAATTAAAGTGTTTATTGTTGCACTAGACACTGTGACGTCATTCGTAGGTGATACCTTTATTTTGACCGACTTCGACAATAGGAAGGGTTATGATTAGCAGTCTGTATTATGTATTTCAGTGTGTTTACGTATGTATGTAGCACACATCTTTCAACAACGTATTCGAAAATATAACGCGGACGCGTTGAACTTAGAATCTCACAGGAACATAAAATTTTCCCGAGTCTATTGCAATAGTATTACGGTTTATTTTGTTTGAGCAAGTACCTAGTTGTCACCGGCTAGTGATGCGCTTGTATAAACATCTCACTTATATATTTGGTACGTGTCAAACTGTACTTTAGTGAACACTCGGCGAGACAGGATAATCTCCAAGATTAACGCCTTAAAACACTCGACATTTCTCAAAAGAACCAAATAACTCATTGTCTAAGTAAGAAAAATATTTTGTGTTTCTTATGCCGAGTGAATTTTCTTGGAATGACATGACAAAACATTTTTCTTTTCTGTTAAAATATACTTAAAGTAATGATACTCTTCATAAATCATCGAAAATATGCTTATTTTGCCTTAAATATACATATTAATATTTTGTTACGACAAGAAGTGACGCGAAACCAGAAATAATAAAAAAACTAACAAAAGCAGTTAATAATAAAATTATACAGTCACTTTATCTTTGCGGACTTACAAATTAGACTGAAGTAATAATTCCATATTTCACATCAACTTTAAAATTGCAACATAAATAAAGAATAATGTGGATTTATGCTCATAACCTCGCAATGAACAATGCGCCAAGAAAAATAATGGTGGAAAAATTTACGCGTAGCGCGAGGCAATTTGTCACTCGATTGAGACAATGCTGAAAATTCCATTGTCTTCATTAAGCCTGTCGCCGATAATCAGCTGTCAACACGCCCAGCTCTATTGTCGAGGCGACAACAATGTTTGACAATCAAATTTCGAATGGAACATCTCACTCCACTCCACCAATTTAATACCAACATTAAAACTAAGCCAACAGGGTTCAACTTTAAGAAAACTGCCTTGCGATTTATTCTTAAAAATCATACATGCGGCCATTAAAAAGTCGGTCAGAAATAGCGCAAGAATATTTTTTTTATTTCAAAACTGAAGATTGAATTGTTTTCTAGTTTTGAAACAATGGCTCTTGAGTTCTGATATTTTTGGATACGTTAACAAAAGTGACAATAGTGACAGGTGCTGATTTGTCAGTGATTCCACGAATACCGGAATAGAGCACCCGTCACAACATCGGGGTTAAATGGAGGGAATCGGTTCTTTTAATATTTTAATGTGTGCTTATTATCTTACAAATTGTTTACTTTCGCCCCATCAATTTATGTGGCCATTTTATTTAGTGCGATCATATCAGTATCACGAATTGTATGTCTTAATGCAAGATTACCTGCAAAGTTTCAGGTAAAATCGTTTTTAATATTGTTTCATTAAAAAGAATCGCAGATTTCATTTGCGTAAATTTCTCTCTTGTTCGGTTTGCAGATCTTTAAATAAATTCATTCGTCAGTTTTAAGTGTTATCTAAAATTTCTAATAATATTTTCTATTAAGCTAAGTTCAATATCCACATTTCACGTAGACTTTCATTACATTGGGTACATTTAAAATGTGCTATTTGCTATAAACAATATTTTAAGAATAACCGACGACACTAACATATTCAATTTACACCGACGCCAGTCGCGCATCACTTGCTTTTGAAGTAATAAAAATATATCACGAATTCACTAGTGTTACATATTTTTTAACGCAGCGCATATATCGGTCAGTCTGAGTCGTATACGATCGTTAAAAATGTCGACGGAACAAAAGTTATTGTTAAAATAAACAATGGGCAAGCGACAATAAAGAGCTGTAGAATAGCCCACAAAGATGACTGACGTGTGAAGATATAGATTAAGTTTGTGTAGAGGGTATATATAGATATTTTGGTATTCTTCTTCTTCGTCGTTACACTCTTAGCAGAGTGGTCGTGACCGTCATGTGATGAATAGAGAGGCTTACTACGCGGCACCATTCCACCCTTCCAGCTGCACGTCTGGTTAAGAGGGCAATTTTTGGAATTGATCATAGATTCAGCTCAACGTTTTTCAAGGGAAAATTTTCAATAGTAGGGCCCTAATGGAATCCCTTAGCCTTGGCCTCTATGCTTTTAGGGAAGACTCGGGATCTCTAAAGGAATGCACAGGTACCCTTTTGTATTTTGCCTGAACGTGTCACATTTTATTTCCACGCCAAGTCCCTCACGGGGTAGGCAGAGATAATAGAGCGCCTTTTTGCTCTTTCATCTTCACGCGTTCCCTTAGACAAGGGTCCCCGAAGAGGTAGGCAGAGGTGTGACAACACACACTTTTCACCGAAGATAATTTGGTGCCAAAGTGACAGATGTTGAGTCCGTCGCCATCTCTTAGGCACTACATACGTCCTTGAATTTCTTTTCACACATATGCAGGTTTCCTCACGATGTTTTCCTTCACCGTAATGCTCAAGGTGTGTACAAATACACATTTATGTATATATCGTGTCCTATAATATATTAGCTACTCTGAGTTTCTCAAGATACTATTCTGTGGACAAACTATAGAGGCGGTCGCGACCAAAATAGCTCGTCGAAAATATTGAAGTGCGTTGAAAAATATTCATCAAGCAAGTGAATAATAAGTCGTGCTGACAAATGGTTGGTTTATATTAGAACACTACTTTCAGGTTGATTTGAATATTTTGTATTGTGATACTGATATTAGCGACTTTGAAACTTGGACCTTAAGTTTTGAAACATATTTTGCTTACTTGTTTTACCAAGAAATTTAGCTGGAACCTTATATGTAAATGCGAGAACCTTATGTTTGAATCCGAGTATTCTTTTTGGCTAATCTCAATAAAACCACTCAGTTGTCTTGGAGTGATACTAGACTGTGTCTATTTATCGATTAATCTTATAAGCAGACTCTGGTTAGTTATATCAACCAGGAACCAGAATTCCTTGTAAAATATATGCGTACATATTTTTTGAAAAAAGAATTCGTAAACAATGAAATACAATGACATATTAATACTGTTAAATGTTCGTTAAGAATTTATGGAATTCGACACTATACGATATTTGAAAATTTTTATTGCGAACATAACTCAGCAGCTGAAAATACAAATCGTACGCGCCGCACATGTTTCCGTGATATACACAAAACATATTATATGTGGAAGCCGGAGATATATTGCCTGCACACTTTCACTAAAAGTTATAAAGATATTTAACATAGTTAATAGTTCGAATTTTGTTTTGTTTTCAACTCCACCTCATTCCTGGCGCGCATTCGAATAAATACGTTTTAAAATGGTTTTAAATGTGTTCTTTTTATCATTTGAATTTGCGGTTCCATTTGAGTTATTTGTGTGTAATTTTCTTTTAATGCCGAGGTTATGAAAAAATCGTAGCACAATTGTTTAAGTAAGTAAAATACCTCAATCTTTTAATATTTTGTAAATCATTTAGAGATTCGGCTATGTTGAAGATTTTTGGGGTAGTCCTTATCCAAAATTGTGCTTGCATTAAAGAAAAAATAAGATTTCAAATACCTGTAGGTTCGTACCTACGTATTTCAAGAGCATGTTTGAATATAGCAACGCAAATAAACATAGTTTAAACCAAGGTTCTGATTACAAATGATCGGTCCCTTACATCTAATTAAAACCCGTCTATTTTCGACCGATACGATACAGAACAACAATAATGTGTTTTTTGTGAGTTTTTCCATAAAGCGTCACTAATAGATGCGCGCGCGCCGACATCCATCTCCCGAGACGCAACAATCTTGTTTATAGGCATGTTAACCGTGGTTATTTCTATGGCAACCGCGCTTGCGTATAGGGGATGAATTTACGTACGTTTCAAAAGGTATATACATGTCTGCGACTTTGTTTGCATTATCATCAGAGTTATTTCAGGGAACTATTGGTGCTTACCACAAGCTTTGGCAGAATCTAAGTAGCCAACGATAAATAATAAATAAACACTTTTAAATTTTAGTTGATTGCAAAGAACATATCTAGGGAATTAATAATGTGCCCAACACTTTATTAATTAATTAATTTATTTATTTATTGCACGTTTTTGTTACAATTAGTTACAGTGGTACTAATAACTATTGATATATAACAAAAGACCCGGTTAGGGCACAGCTATGTACAGAGGTCCTATCTTACTTACATAATAATTAATATTCTATCTATTTTAATCATACATATATTTATTATTAATTTAAGGAATAAAAATTGGTTAGTATATCACAGTTTCTTATATTTATGTATGTATGTGTGTGGACGGTGTTTTATTTATGTTTGTCATTTATCTGTTGTGCGATGGAACTGTTGCATCCGAATTTTTAACTAGATTTTAGATGTCAACTTTATTCACATGTCCATCTCACTCAGACGCTGTCTACAATTATTTTTTTATACCACTAAGGTGGCACACAAGCATACGGCCCACCTGATGGTAAGCAGTCACCGTAGCCTATAGCCGCTAGCAATACCAGGGTATCACTACGGGGTGCCAACCATGTTGCTGATGAGAACTCACTGTGCTAGCAGCAATACTACTAGCCCAGCGTATCCTCGTGGAGCACTGGCAACCTTACTTACCCCAGAAAAACAACACTACATCAAGTAGTGTTATTTCACTGCGGTCTTCTGTAAGGCGGAGGTACAGTCCCCAGTCGGGCGGCTCCAATTTTAATGGGACCCACGGGAAATCCCAAATCGCTCTACCTCTCTTTTAAAATGTATACCCTATTATATTTAAAAGTTGTCTAAATACCTTTCTATCTCAAAATAAGTATATCACCTCTAGAAACTCAATTCAGCTTCTAGTTAAAATAATAATCCTACAAAAATAAATTGAAATTGGAACCCAATTACTCCAAATAGGACGTTTTAAAGTAAACAAATGAGACGTCCAATTTCGATATCACCAAAAATCATTAAATGCGTGTAAATTTTTCAACACACCCTGTATTAATAGATGCGGAACGGTATCTTGATAAATACAGGGCGAGCCGTGACAAATGGTAACAGAGTGTTTTTATATATTTTTAGAAATAATACTAGTGTGGCCCTTGCGCTACTAATTGGACTTACAATACGTCTTCGTCCACACAACTCAATACTAATGTTTTGGTATTAGGACGTATGAACCTACCTTTTTTGGTGCATTGTAAGTAGCACCATCCAGCTAAGAATATATTTCATTTATTCCATTCACTCCTGATTTACACACATTTGCTTCTCATTCAAATTGTCTGTCTTGTTTGTTAGTCTAGAATTCTAAATAATAACTGAAGATTTACTGTTATTTTTATATTATTTATGTCAAAGTGATATATAAATGTGAGTCAAAAAACAGAAGTTCAACCTCAAAACTAGGAAATGTTATTTCATCACGATCGAGGTGTAACATTTAATATGTATTTCCTTTACATATGCCATGTCTCAAATAAGCGCTTACCAAGCGGAAACATATATTTTATAATAATACGCCTTATTCTATCACGAAAAATATTAAGCTCGCCTCATTAGCCGTGCAATCAATAATATACTCTACTCCCTTGTGTTAAGAGCTCCTAATTATATTTGATTGAAACCGTTCGTGTCTAAATCAGTTTATAATAATTAATTTAACGTCTCCTATTATTTACAATCGAATGTGTAATAATAAAAATGTAGTGACGTCATCATGTCGCTTCATTAGTCACGCAGTGTTAGATTTATAAATTCAGCCTAGTTTTATAAAGAAAGTCATTTTTTTTCTTCACTTGTGAAGTTTAATGCGATGTTGACAAATATTGTGTCTAATGTTATAGGAAATTAATGAAAAGATGAAAGCAAACACAAATCGCACAGTTGACGGCAATCAAAAGGATTATTTCGATGTAATCCAGAATTTTGACGTGCGATCAAAAATAAAATGTGTTTTGTTGTGGTGGTATGTGTATTGCGTCACGGTGGTTAGTTACTATGGTGTATTTAAAAGTTTGCTGATTCCATCTTCATCATATGATTTGCTATCATCATCATATTTTATAAGGCCTTCGACATTAAAGTGCGCCATTCCTTCCTGCCGAAGGCCAAGATCCACTTCGGGTCGCTGAGCCAGCGTAGTAAGTAAGTAAGTATCATATTTTATAACAATCCATTCAGCCGTTTAGTCCTGAAATGTAGCAAACAAAGCGATATTTTAAAGAGAGGTAGGGCGAATTTGGATCTCCCGTGGGTCTTCCCATTAATATTGGGGCCGCGTGACTGGGGACTGTACCTCCACCTTACAGACAGTGGAATAACACTACTTGATGTAGTGCTGTGTTTCTGCGGTAAGTAAGGTTGCAAGTGCTCCACGCGGATACGCTGGGCTAGTAGTAGTGGTAATGCTGCTAGGACGGTGACTCCTCATCAACAACATGGTTGACAACCCGTTAGTTGTTATTGCTAGAGGCTATGGGCTACGGTGACTGCTTACCATCAGGCGGGCCGTATGCTTGTACCATAGTGGTATAAAAAGAAAGTAACTTTCTCATTCATAGTATAAGTGTGGATTACTGAAGTCCATGTATTTTTGGCCAAAATAAAAATGCAATCCTAACGGGGACATATTAAAATAAATAGGTTTTCTTCAAAACTACACATTATTTTAAGGAATAATTTCAGAACTGTTTTCTTAATATCCTTTCAAGAATAACAATGAAATGTGATAGACAGAAGGAGCCCAGATTATTAATTGTCTGAAAACTAGTTATTTATGGTGTTGTGTTAGTTTAGTCTACCATAGACGAGAATAGACTAAGCCCACCCATAGTGTTGTTAGTGACACAATGTCGCGCGCTGTTTAAATTATATTAGGTTCTTACGAATTTTTATGGTTTTGAATGGTATCTATATTTACCAAAACAGATTTTATTTTAGTTTTTTTTTATTCCAAAACTACAAACAATAAAAGAAAATGAAAGAGGTTTCAAAATCCGTAGGTATTCGTAGCGATGGTAATCGATAAATAAACACTACTCGAAATCTTAAAGGCTCGCCATTAAAATAAAGGTTGATAGCCTAATTTTGCAATTGTCACATATTATAAAACTAATATCTAACACAACTGAAATGGTAAGCAAGCATAATACCAGCCTGTTGACAAATCACCGTAGCCTGACGCTTGCAACACCAGGGGTATCACCGCGCGTTGGCGACCCTGCCAAAATATCTTCACACCGTTAAAAAAATGACCTAAGAATCCGCGAAAAGAAGCTAGCACAGTGTGAGAAGATAACGATTTCAATGCGTGAATATTATCTATTAGATTACTTGAGGAAAAAGAAATTATTTACGGACAATATAAAAATAAAATATGACCAATAATGGATAGATTAAACGAACTTACCTGTAAGTGAAGTTCGATCTTGATTATGTTTAACTAAATCGAAGATATTATTTACTTGTAGTAGGGTCCTATCGTGCTCTATTTCGCGAAATTCAGAGGTAAAAAGCAATTTCTTAATGCTGGTATCCCCAAATACGCCGCATGTCATTACGTTTAGAGTACCCAATTCCCATTTGATTGTATGCGATATATTCATGTTGTTGAGGGCGATAAGACCACAGATCGTGGTTTATTCGGCGGGGTGGGACCTACCATATCTTCGATTTAGTTAAACATAATCAAGATCGAACTTCACTTACAGGTAAGTTCGTTTAATCTTTCCATTATGTTTAACTAAATCGAAGATATTATTTACTTGTAGATGTTTAGATATACATCATATCAATAATTTGGTAATCGAATATCATATTTCCTTCAAGCAGAAGTTATTCTGTTATGTAGAATAAACAAATCATGAATAGATGGTACGAAACATGTCTTAAAAGTAGCAAACTGAACAGTTGCAGAAAACGCATAAATGGTATTTTTTGCCTTGATTAAAATAAACATACATATAAATTAAACAAAGGTGAAAACGAATGTACGAAATATTCTGAAGGAATTAGTATTCAGAATAAAGATAACAAAAAAAAAAAAAAAAAAAAAAAACAGGTACATAATAATAATAATAATAATAATAATAATAATAATGCTTGGACATTATCACACAGCGCCATCTGGCCCCAAACTAAGCAAAGCTTGTACTATGGGAACCAGCAGCTGATACAATACTTATATACTTTTTGTTTGTAAATACATACTTATAATACATACCAAACACCCAGACGCAAGGCAAACATATTTGTCACATAAATGTTTTGCCCCGGCGGGAATCGAACCCGCGACCCCTGGCGCAGAAGTCAGGTGTACTAACCACTAGACCAGCGGTCTCGTCTTAATGAAGTATCATTATTAGTACATGTATGTCTAATGTTTCGTGAGGTAATAAATTTATTGGTTGGGGACCAACCAGCAGATGACGAGAGGATAAATATTGTCGATCCACATTAATTCATGTATACTTATTGAAAATCCTTTACTTATGTTGACACTTGATATAATGCCTTATAAAAAGTAAAAGGTGGCCAGTAACACAAAATTTGCCTTATATTATAATAGAGGCAAGTAAACATTGCTAATAGATTGTTGTGTGAATGTGTTACCAGTACAACATAAGACAATATATAAATATTGAAGTATTACATTTACTTCCAAGTGGAAACCCAGGGAGATTGATGTCTAAATAACGGACTGAATGCTACTGGTGAAAAGGTCATCGTTTGGTTCTATACCATAGCATAACAAATGGTTACGCGTGCCTTAAAGCCGCTTTTTTTTTTTTTTTTTTTTTTAATAATTATGCTGTTTTTCGTTCTTAATAATCAAATGCCGTTTGCTCATCAAGTCCTTTAACTTGATAGCCATTTATGTATGTATACAGGGGTCACTGTGGACATGATAAATATTAGATAAAAAATGGCGGTATTCAGGCAAACGTGCATTATTAAATATGTGTGCATTATGTATGCCAAATTTCAGCTCAATCAGACACCGGTAAACGGGTTAAGTTCAACTCGCAAGTTTTGATTGCAGACACTGAACAAGTGAAACAAAATAAAGTTTGTAAAAAGAAGGATAATGCTAGTAAAGGCCACATATTGGATGATTTATAAGGCAGTATGTTCTTCAATAACATGTAGGCTTTTGTGACCTTGTAACTAATGCTGTAATTAAATATGTAATATTCACACACTATCATTTCAATGTATGGTATATGGTTGAATTAGTCTATTTAAATTGATATTTTGGGCAGGTAGGCACTGAATTGTTTCCGTGTACATCCTGTACCACAGTCTACAGTATAGTATAACTCCCCAAACGTTTTAAGACTAATGTTCAGGTATCATCGGTATTCATGTATTGTATATAAATAATACTGTTACATAATGCAATAGAAAAAGTGCTTCACAAATAGAATATAATATATTTATACCGTGATATTATTTAATAATCATATTGATGACATTTAAGCTTATATAATTTATATTCTTTAACTTCTTAAGATGTATCTACCACTAATAGCATCTTTATGTGTAAATATACATTTGCAAAAACATCAACTTGTTTCGTATGGTATAAATTTTAAATTTGTATTTTGTATAGACAGCCCAGTATGGGTATCATTGATTCATTATTTTAAGACAACAAAGGTCTCCAAATATTTTTGCTTGGAGATATTACAGAACGTTATATTTCTAAGACAACTCATAAATGTTTTAGAACATACCTTTTGGTCCTTTTGTTATCATGTATACTAGATAGGTACTCATCTTGTTGCTGTTCCCAGTCCTCAATCAGCTCTCATGTATCTTGAACTTTTGAGCATATCCATGTCATCTCATTTCATGAAGGACTTCTGTTTGACATGACGTCATAAGATTCTAAAACTAATCTTGAGGGTCGGATAAAGGAGCTGCAAAGCTATAATATTACAGTTTAACTGATAGCTGTATATATATACATATATTGAAACATACCTGATATCAGACCCTTTGTGATGAGGTCAGACAAGTGCTTGCGGATCTATGCACAATGAATACCTATAAGTAGGTACATAGTCTTTGTCAGGTATATTTACCATCACCTTTAAATAAGCAAGTGGTGGTGTAATATTGAAATTGATGAATGATCTAAGAACTCCAGTAGGTATTATACCTATATGGTTATTGTCATGATATTGTTTCCATTAAAATATAGTGTGTCAATCAATATAATTAAATATGTATTTAACTTCTAAACACAACTGTTATAATGTAAATCTTTAAAACCATTTATTTTTAAAATGTGAAAGATTTTCTTCTTATCTACCACATTAGCAAAATACAATTGACTGGAATTGTTTTCCCTCAGTTTGTTAAATCTTATAGTTTATTATTTAGTATCAGATTAAATATCTGTATCATGTAAATATATGCACATTCATATGTTTGAACACCCTTATATATTTTAATCAATACATTACTGTAGGAGGGTGGCAATAGATAATATTTAATTATTTTTACTAACACTTATATGAATGGTCACAATTATGTCCTTCATAATTGTGATCCTGGGCCTATCCCAAACAATGTTAAGGTTGGCACTAAATCCAATTTAAAGTGGCTTGTAATACAAAACCACTGCCATCTGGCCCCATACTTCCATTGTGATGAATCTATTATTATCCATTAATTTATAATAAATTCATGCTTTTGATGAACTATAATGTTGTTTACTGACCATTTAATTATGAATACATTGTTACATGTTGCTATGTTATAGCCACCAGCAGAGGATAGAGATTAATCTTGAATTTATAGAGATCTTACAGGCTCTTGTTAGCCATCTTACTCGGACACAATTATTAACATGAGATGCACAAACCATTTTCAACTGCATTCATTAAATTGTATTATGACACCACAGTTTTTTCAATCAAAGACTGTAATATCATGTAACATTAAGTTGCTAGTATAGATTATATTTATTCTTCTATACCAACCCAAGTATGTATTATCAACAAAGGCCAGTGTTGTCTTGTCTTGTAATGCTGCCTTATATAATTTTGCTACTCAAAAAGGGTTTCCAGAGGAGCAGACTAGTCATTAATAGTTCCACTATTCTCAAGATATTAACATTGGCTGTAATTAATTTTTGATAAAGATTAAATAGTTGTTATAGGCTTATAGGTATATATTTCAAATTGTTTTCTTCCACTTTAGACAATCTTTCATAATCTAGTATCAATATAATTCAATACATAAAGTTATTTTGCATATAATTTATTCTCCTTGGAGCTGGTAAGTCCCCACATGCTAGTGATTCCTTACATTGTACACTGTTATGTTTGCTGTGGTATCATTGAGGTATTCTGAATGTTCTTCTAACACTCCTGTGTAAGCCTTCTTAATAGGTATGTAAACCGGTATGAAAATCATGTATTTTTATCTCCAATAATGCCTTTAACTGTATAATATGTTATTTACTGGCTGTCCATGGTATAGTATTGTAGGTTCTCCCCTTGTATAAATACATAAGCTTTGTTCACTCATTTAGGGAATTTAAGCCCATCCAACGGGTGGGTGCATCGTCGTAACACGAAAATGCATGAAATTTTGCAATGTTAATATTTCCCCATAGCCTTCCAACGGAAGGATACGATTCGTAACACGAAAACGTATTGATTTGGATCATAATTGAGTGCCCAGTGGTTTCATATCCATTTGTATGTCTGGTAATGGGTCGGTATAGGTATGATTAATAGCATGTAAGGCTATTACTATTGTTCACAATTAAGTAGTAATTTCCATAGACCCTTCCAACGGGCGAGTATTGTTTGTAATAGCAAAACATTATTTTTATCTTCATCTCATATCATAATATGTAGGTAGGGAATTTCTATGAGCCTTCCAACGGAAGGTATACGATTCGTCACACGAAAGCTAATAAGTTTTCATCACCAGTGGGTTGTAAATATTTCCCATAAATTTGTTCGTTTGGAAGGTAGATGGTTTTTAATGCAAGATCGTTTTTGTTGTTGTGCAAAATTTAACAACATTATGAAAATTCGAGCTATACATACACCACTAAGGCTTGCAAAGCAACATTACAACTCTTTATAATAAGTAAATATTGCAATTTTATTTTGATTCTAACCTCAATTCAAGTTTTCAACAGTATAGGTATGTTTTGAAAACTCACATATTTGATGTAATCTCGTCATCTTTGTATCTCACTATAAAGTATTGCAATTCTAACACCTCACTTTCACTGTTTTAATGTAAACATTATTAATTAGACCTGAAAAAAGTTTATTTATGAGTAAAACTTTGATAAACAAACTATCGCGAGAGAGCGCGAAAGAACCTATGACAAGCGGCGTATTTGGGGATACCAGCATTAAAAAATTGCTTTTTACCTCTGAATTTCGCGAAATAGAGCACGATAGGAGCCTACTACAAGTAAATAATATCTTCGATTTAGTTAAACATAATGTGGTTAAGAAATTACATAATGTGGCTGAAAATACCCGTTCGGTGCTCGGTTCATTATCAAATTCATAAACAGAATAGTTACCTTATTGTGCGTAAAGCAAATTACATATTACAGCGTTTTTACACAAACACAGCTATTGCAATGTGACGTTTAATTAGTCAGAATGATTTGCAAAAAGAACGGTGCTTCAGAGGTATTTCTCAAAACATTGTTAATGGGTTAAGTTTGAAAGTTACCGAGATAAAAGAAAACAAGGAGGTAGAAAAAGTAGCAAATATGAAATACCTCCAATAATAATATAATTGAGGCTAATAAAGTTAATAGACTTGTAATTTCTAATAAAAACCCCTTCCATAGCGGGGTCTCTATAAGAAATGTGTTTTAATAAAAGATTATATTAAAACGGTTATGATTACCGTTAGCTACTTTTTATGCTGATAAAAACTTACTAGCTTATGATATGGGATGGGATCACTGATGCGTGGAAGTAAATTTCATATGATCAGGTGGATTCCATCCCATACTATTAACCAGTTTGTCAGTGGTCATACGACAAAAAATTGTGTCTGAATTCGCTTCTGAATTTTAGTTGTAAGATGTCAAACGAGAGATATTGGTGCTAATTCTGTTGTTCAAAATTACTAAACTTAACTAATTTGACAGGTCTAAAAGTCTTGCTATCCCTTTCTCATGAATGGGATCAAATAAGGATGGCAATATTTTTAGACCTGTCAAATTAGTTAAGTTTAGTAATTTTGAACAACAGAATTGGCACCATTATATATAAAATTTGACATCTCCGTCTCTCGATTTAGGTATCGCATCAACAATTCCGTTGCGAACTTAGAAGTCGATTCGATACTGTAGGTATATGATCGAACTAGCTTTTTCCCGCGGCTTCGCACGCGTGGTAATGTGAGTAAGTCAACATCCTATTTTACCGTTACCATCTTATTGTAGCGTTGGAATTTCCAAAAAAAAATATGTTTAAACTGACAGACCAAATACAAATCTAGGGTTCATCTTCAAAAATTATGCATTTTCACATAACTTTCATCCCCTTTATTTTAAAAACCCTTCCTTTGTGGATATCTACGTCATAAAAGGTACCTACTGTCAAAATTTCAGGTCTCTAACTCCAGCCGCTTAGGCTGTGCGTTGATATGCCACTCCGTTCTTTCTTTTATGTAAATATATGTAATACAGAAAAGTCTCGAAAAGCTAGTCATTGTTGGGAAGACAGAAGGCAAAAGAGCGCGAGGCCGATCGCCAACACGCTGGTGTGACCAAGTAAAACAAGCCACCTCCTCTATCAATATCCAACAAGCCGTGATGAAGTCAATGGACCGGAATCGATAGAGGCAGATCGTATAATTGAAATCAAGTGACCACGATCCTCAGTAATGAGGGACCGACCTGAGAGAGAGATGTACTACTAAACGGTGGTAATTTGCAAATAAATTAGCTCTATAAAGAAATTGTAACGCTGGTATGAATTGCAAGAATATGCAACAAAAGTGTAAAGTCGCTTAAACATACTTTACCCTTACACCAAAACATGACTATTCATTTTAACAAAGCTCTTTAGGAAAGTATAACAATATTGAGAAATTCTTAGTTAGTTCATACTGAGCAAGAATTCTTTGAGTATTGCTGCGGTAAGTAAGGTTGCCAGTGCTCCACGAGGATATGCTGCGCTAATAGTCCTCATCAACAACAGGGTTGACAACTCGTTAGTGATACGCCTGGTATTGCTAGCGGCTATACGCTACAGTGTCTGCTTGCCATCAAGCTGGTGGGCCGTACGCTTGTGTGCCAATTTCGTGGTTTAAAAAAATCTTTATTGAATTTTATTCGAATTAAAAATTCGAAACGGTAAATTCTTTGCCTTGTTAATAACACTGAAACTTCACACAATTGCTGCCAAAACTAACAACACGGGATGAAAAAAATGTTCATATTTTTTTTAACATTAAAGCGAAGTAGCCCTTAAAATACACAGAGTAACGAGGCGCCAAGTGCCGCGCTCCCATCATGTAAATCAGACCTCAAACATGTGCCAAATAATTTCACCAAATTTTATGATAACAATAAAGTAACGGGTGGACGTTTTTAAGCCACAAATTTGTCTCAAAACAAAATGTGTCCATGTTTTGTTTGCGTTCACATATTTGATGTTCTTAAAAGTACCTACAATATTTTTATCCTTTTGTAAATCACTCAACGAGGTGACAATTAAAAATGTTGTTTCTTTATAATTTGTAATAACTTACACAATTATTATTTTTTTTTTTTTTTTTTTTTATACCACTAAGGTGGCACACAAGCATACGGCCCACCTGATGGTAAGCAGTCACCGTAGCCTATAGCCGCTAGCAACACCAGGGGTATCACTAACGGGGTGCCAACCATGTTGTTGATGAGGACTCACTGTGCTAGCAGCAATACTACTAGCTCAGCGTATCCTCGTGGAGCACTGGCAACCTTACTTACCGCAGAAACACAACACTACATCAAGTAGTGTTATTTCACTGCGGTCTTCTGTAAGGCGGAGGTACGGTCCCCAGTCCCCCAATTTAAATGGGATTACCCACGGGATATCCCAAATCGCCCTACCTCTCTTTTAAATAATTGTGTATTATAATATCAAACTTTTCTTAATATTCAGCATCATATTACGATAAAAGACATGTATCTATTC
This sequence comes from Falcaria lacertinaria, assembly GCA_951449985.1. Classification (NCBI taxonomy): domain Eukaryota; kingdom Metazoa; phylum Arthropoda; class Insecta; order Lepidoptera; family Drepanidae; genus Falcaria; species Falcaria lacertinaria. The sequence continues at coordinate 6,388,785 of OX602129.1, forward strand.
TTTTGACGCAGCAATTATAATAAGTTACTGACGAATAAAAAGTCCTTGGTCAGATTTCAAATAACATAAAAAAAAACAAAAAATTCAAAATTCGAAATTTATAGAAAGCCTCAGCCTACTGCACAAGAGCTGGCTCATTACAATTATGTTCTTTATTCAAACACAAACGGGCATAAACCCGTCTTCAATTAAAGAAAACGACGCATTCTCACAGCGCTCGGGTGATTTACGTCCCGTCGGTGGCCACGACGAGTATTTAGGGTTAATTAGAGGCATGCTTAGTACGGTGAAATTTATGCGGTACTCTCCACCACAATTGATTGCGTGGTTGAAATGTGGCACGTACACTACGATTGTTGGCAAACAAATCCTTTTTAAATTTCGAACGTGACAGACTTTTCAGTTCGAATATCGAATATTTTGTATCGATGTACAGATAATAAAATTTTGGTGTTCTTTGGTCGATTACTTTGATTCGATTAAAATGAAAATTACTACAATCAAACAATGTACTAAAGCCACTTTATTGTCATTATTACAATGTAGATGATAAATGTCACTTAACTAAGCTTATAAAAAAAAAATCAAATTTAGGAATCAAATGTTCCGCTTCAGAACAATATGTAGGTAAAGGTATTTAATAAAAAATCTATAAGCCTCTTAACCAAATCCATATTTTTAAATGCACATTCTAATTTTATTTTTTTACATTAAGTTTTTTTTTTTTCTTTCTATTTTAATTTTAGTTTTTTATTATTATTGACCTGTTAATTATGAAATATGTATACATGAATACATTCAAAAACAATTTCTAAAATAGATATTTCGTCTAAACGAGTTCCAAGGATTAAAATTAATATATTATCATCAGCTCATCATATATTCAAAATATTATAATTAATACAATACATGTGTCACGGTGTAATTTAAATATATTGAGGAACAAATATTCAAGGAAAGTCACGCACGAGAGCCATATATCAAGTGGATATGATTACAACTAAATCTTCAGTATGATATTTCTTATGACAAACTATGTGCGCGTTCTAATAATATTTTTGAACAACCGTTATACAATATTATAATATAAAAAATATTATAATAGATGAACAGAACGTTTCTATAAAAAATATATAAACGTGTTTAGATATTTTTTTATACCAGTCAGGTGGCACAAAAGCATACGGCCCACCTGATGGTAAGCAGTTAGCTTAGCCATGGCCGCTAGCAATACCAGGGATATCACTAACGAGGTGCCAACCCTTTGTTGATAAGGACTCACTGTGCTAGCAGCATTACTACTAGCGCAGTGTATCCCCGTAGAGCACTGGCAACCTTACTTACCGCAGAAACACAACAACAATTCGTTGTTTCATTGTATTAATTGTAGGTGCGAGGCGTAGTTTTAACCGGCGTCACTTCGTTGGTCGCAAATTTCCATTTATGCTTGAATTTTGATCTGAGCATGGATGGTGAATCGACTTTTAGGATTCTCTAGCCAAATAGCATAAACAAAACCCTTATAATTACAGCCTGTCAGTCTTACCATATAGTAAGTACGTGTCCCATTGTTATGTATTTTAATATGTATACATATATATTTTATCTCAATAACATGGTCCATTAAGAGTGCATATTTTTAAAACAAATTCATTAATCTTTGAGGAAAAATCCTTATCACTCGACACCCCACACTGAGACTAGAGATTCCAACAAGAATTTCGCAGAATTTATGCCACCCTACGGCCCTTATTAAACGCAGTATTATGTATCTTTTAAATTGATTCCCAACCCTAGTTCACATTTCGTCTTAGGTTATCGGAGAGGAAAAAATAATCTACATGCCTCTAACGAGATTAATATAAGGGAAACACATAAATTATAAGCAATTTATTACCTTTCTAAGAATATCTTTATTAATTAATATCTCTCTTCCGTGAGAATTTTGCCTAATTTGAGTTTTTGAATTGCTGATGCTTTTTGATAAAGTTTTTGGAATAAGTGTATGTTAAAAATGATTATGTCAAATTATGATCGTATACGGTAGCTATTCAATTAAAATAACACATTTATCTTTTTAAATTCAGTCGTGTCTGTACGTTGTTTAATTAAAACAACTTTCTTTTAAGTCGTACATAAACAGAACAGTACAGAACCGGGAAATAGTACGGAGGAATATGGAACTAAGGACATTACAAATGGTGCCAAAATACTACGTGACTATGAAATAAATAACAGCTAATTGTAGTCCTTAACAGACCTACTTGTTGTTTAAGTCTCAAAAGTTTTATTTATAGTCATAGGTTTGAATACTACACGCAAATAAACTCAGCTGTATACCCTAAATCGATTGAAATATAAAATAAATTGGGCCATACAATAAGCGGGGAAATATTTATTTTGAAATATTTCATCACACAGTAAACATCACTCGACCATACTTTTCAAAAAGGGATTTTTAAAGCCATATTCTGCCACAACATACCAACGCAGTATAAATGTATCCTCTTCACGTAAATTATCATGTGATTTTTGATAGTGATTCGTGAATATTACGTTTTAACTTTTAACATTTTTTCAGAATATAGGCACATTTGAATAAATAAATGCAAATTCAGATTAGATAATGATTTCCTTATTGGTCGCCGAAGGGGTAGGCACTGAGCAGGGGTGCTACAACATCCACTCTTCACCGAAATTTCGTGCCATCGTGACAGATGGTGCATCTGTCGCCATCTCGGCATTACATACGTCCTTGAATTTTTTTCAGACGAGTGCAGGTTTCCTCACGATGTTTTCCTTCACCGAAAGCTCATTGTGCGCCTATACAACATACCTGTTACGTTTTTAGAAAACCTCATTGGTGTCTGTACCAATCGGTGTTTCGGTGGGATTTGAATTAGCTTTGCTAAAATAGCAGGCAACGCTTCATACCACACGGCCACCACGGCTTAGTGGTTTAAGTTTTCACTTTTCGCTGACTTCATAGCCTTAATTTATCCCCTACTCACTCCCTCATAGGATGGAAACACGACTAATGTGAGAACACATTAATCATTCAGTTTTACACAAGTCTGACTTTGGTTTTGTTGGCAGATCTTACCCGGCCGGGTTATAAGGTTGCCAGATTAAGAGGGGTACCCTTTCATTAGGCTACGTTATAATGGGATAGATCATGATATCGGTGGATATTACTTAAGATTATAGTATAAGAAAATGTCTTTATATTTTATAGATTTATATAAAACAGGTTAGTTTTTATCCTAGAAAAACAAAAAAAATGTCACGTGTTTTTTTGTCAGATATCCACATAGCCGAAATCGCGGGCAAATACTAGTATTATTAAATACTATGACACGAGCCCTCCTCATAATTACGATCTATTATAGTGTTCAATTACAATAAAACTCACTAATTACAACCTCAATATTAAACATTAAAATGATTGTCAATACTACCGATTGTAAGTCATTGTACATATTTTATCAAGTAATTTTATCACACGGGACTTACAAAACTGAAAAACCTACTAATTACAAGTATTAGTGCACCTCGGTCTTAATTACAGATTCATACAAACTCCATACAATTCTTATTTTCTTTTGAAAAAACACAACTGGCGTAACTGAATTCGACGCTCATTAATTTGTCGTATTTCGAAGACACAATATGCACAGGGTGTCCTATTGAGACGCATCGTGTAATTACGACACGACAAAGTGTGGGTGATGTCAACTCAAATGCTTAAGAGTCTATACAGCCTCTACAATGCCTTTGAAGAGACTTTGTCTCACTTCGCAATTATGACACCCCCCTTATGTATCTCGACCAAGTTCATTCTGCAGTTCCTTTAAAGTTATGACAATTTTATTTACATACTGTTAAGTTCAAATTTTGTTTGTTTTCTTCTGAATGGGAAAGTTGTGTTATGAATGTTGTAAGTAAGATGTTTAATATGCCGGGTACATAAGAATTCTTTTAATCATTTGTAACTAAATGTTTTTATTATGTGTTTAAAAGAGACACCTACTTATTTAGTACATTTACGTTAATTTAATGTTTTTCTTGTTCTGTTTTCAACTTGCCAAAAAAATATGTTATATAATTACATATAAGTGCAAGTAAACTTTGTTTGTAGTGAGTGGCTGGTAAAAAATACAAGACTGCGATTTCAGGATCTGCAACCGGCGAAAGATAATAACCCTGTGTTGCAAGTGCAAGCTAGCCGCTTACCATCAGATGGTATGATTGTTTGCGACCTTATTGGTATAAAAAATATTAAATTGTATATTCAAATTAGATTAAAACAATCCCCCACAGATAAAAAAGGTCGAATGGATTGTTCAATATCATATAACATGGAATAAAAGAGGGTATTTCTCTAAAAAATTCACTCCGTAATGAGAGTGGGGGCCACCACATTCATATTTAATTGACGCTGGCCGGAGACTAGTTTATGGCTCTCTATGGTCTGAGGGGCGATTTTTACTTTTTTTTTCAAATGCCCGATCGGCTGAAGTGGTATTGTAGAGGACAGGTGGGCTTCTGTTGGGTTTATGTGGATTAAATATGAAATATCAGAATTTATTCAGTTTAAGTTCATGGAAAATTGGCATTGGCTTGGATAGTAAGTCGTTTGAAAAGAATCAGAAGGAAATTTAGCTAGACTTGTTTCCTGGAAATTGGTAATCATTTTGATTATTTTATCAAGGCAGAAGTCTGATAACTAATATTTCGCAAGTTTTCAGTACCTATATCTCCAGTAGATTTCTCAAAACAAACTTTGTAAAAACATGCTAAGTAGCTACGAAGTAAACTCTAAAGATGACATTAAAAATACCACGAGTTAAAAGTAGTAATGTTAATGTTAAGCAAAACGTAAAAAAAAAGTATTTTAAAACGTCGTATCCACACTTACCTCAACCTCCAGGGAAGCGGGTCGCGGTAGCGTAAAAAAAGTACGCGAAATAATATCGAAAAGCTATAAAGCGGAGAAGTACCGCTATAAAATACAGACAAATGCACCGAATAATCGAAACAAGTGCTGTTACTTATTGTATCGTCTTTATGTACATCGTAATATTTTACTAGCTCCTTGGTAAAAGCTTTCAGTATCATGCGTATGCTTTTTTCATATCGCTTTTTAATATCGATATTGGTTTTGTGGGTTATTGATGTTTGTTTATTGGTAGGCCTTGTTATATACATATATATATAAGATTATATATTGTTTAATTTGGATTAATAATCTGTCAGCTATAGATTGAAGCATACCCCGTAAGACTAAGTTCTAAAATACAAAACGCCTCTTCAAAATCTTCATAAATAACCTATAATCCTAACACTATTCCAAGCGACCAATCGCCAGTGTAAAATACTGTTCCCGTTATTATAACGCAATAAATCAACGAATAAATCTCAAAAGTACAATACATTGATTCATTAACTAGTGACAATAAAGATATACGTGATAGGAAATCAGCAGTAGAAGCTATACAATGCAGTGACGCAACCGAACGCGGCATAGAGAATTTTACTGGATACTCTCACGGACAAAAGCACTAATCCTTGTATTGTTAACAGGAATCCAATTTAAAATTCCATAGAGAAGTCAGACAAAGCTTGATTGATTGTACCTTAAAATGTGTTTGAATGTTGCACGCGATGATACGTCTACATATAAATATCTACGTGAGTGGATTAATTTGGAATTCGTGTTGTTTGTCTTTGTTTTGGTAATATTGCTGCAGATTTTTGGATGATTGAAATAACACTATTTATTGGCCAAATTGAAATTGATTCCTCAGATCTACTTTCATTTAAATTATTATAAAACATTGTAAACCGCAGAGTAGATAATGAAATTTTCAAACTAAAGTATAGGTTGCTTGATTCGTAGTTCATTCGATATGCGCAATGACAACATACTTAAGACATTCATAAGTGCCTCCTTATTATGATCTGAACTGAATAATTGATTTTTTTATATGAGTTGTACAGTCTCACAAGCTTCATCATCTATTACATAGTACACATTATATTAAGTAAGCTCCGCTAAAATTTCTTTCGTATAACCGGTAGCCTAGACCAAACCAGTTGTCAGATTTTCTCAGGCTCGTAACGATTGCCAAAGTAATTCTAGCGGCAATGAATTTGGAATCAACGATCGCTACTAATTATGTTACCTAATAAATCAAGCTGTGCTCGTGCTAATTTTAAAACGTTTTAACATGACTTAGGCAACGACTCCACGATATTAATTCAATATATTCAATGTTTTATTACATAACATACTAGTTACAAGCTACTGCTACTTTCTCATGGCCTAACACATATTAGTAAAGATAATTTATATGACCATTCTAATTGTAATAGAGCAATCCGGTGTGCTGACCTTTGCGAACCAATTATCTAGCTAACTCTTCAACCTGAATGAAGCAGCTTTGTATTTCAGTTTCACATTCAATACTGTCTTTTTGCTAAAAGCTTTCCGGTGGACAATTGCCAAGACTCGAGTTAAGGACATCTATTATCCCTTTCTAATCTTTTAATTTGCGATAAGGCCATCTCTTTTTCACTGGTAGAATTCTCTGAATGAATGATCCTGATGGTCGTTTTGCAATACTTTGGATCTAGAGCCAACTAGTGAGTGAATATAATTTCGTCGGACAGGTATGTGATAATGAGGGTTTCTCTTTATATCATCTGGGATTGTATAGTTCATATTCTGTTACTATACATATCCCTAGGTCATTAGTAACAATGTTGCAGATGGATAGAAGAGCTATTGTATGATTGATGTAGTACTAGGGATGGTTCGAAAGGTATGGCCTGTCACTTGTAGCTTTTCTGGATTTATCTTTTTTTTTCGTACCCGTAATGAAAATAATTTGCTTAAATTCAATTTAGTTAATAATAAATTCTTTATTGACATAAATACAGTTACAAAATAATCGAGGCCCTGGTTTCGGAGGTAGGTATGAAAACCTGAGTTTCCGAAGACAGTGTCTTCTTCCACATTTTATAAAATATTATTTTTATGCAACAAGATAAAATGTATATTAATTACTAAACTTAATTAATATTACTACTAAAGTTAATTAATATTTCAACTAAAACCCTTCCTCCGTGATATTACTTTGTAATTTTTTTATCGTATCTATGTATTCATTATATTGATATGCAATTTAAATAACATTAATTATCTAATAATCTCATATCTATAGCATCAAGAATATAAGTTCAAATGCATCCCATTTCCCGAAAACCTCTTTGTCATAAAACCGACATGTTTTTGCCAAAACATTATTTTATTATCGTCCAAGTATTTTTTTACCAAATCAATCACACATTTGTCAAAATCCAACAAGGTACCACCATCCTGAGCATGATAAAATCCAAATCAATATTTTTCTCTCAAACAAAGCTTTTGAAGCCATGACTCACGCATGACAAAGGGGAAATAACATACCATATTCGATGTAGTTTTATTATAAGTAAAACAATATTGAATGTCGGTCTGTATTGTTGTTACAAGAATAATAAGGCGGTAGGAAATGCCTCCGGATAATCACTGCGCTTCATCTCCGCTACCAGAGATAGAAGAAGGATTAGAATCACAAAACATTTTATTAAACCGTGTTTAGTGCAAAGATGTCACTTATCAGCCCCAATTCACCTATATAAAGTATGTTATGAAAATATTTCCATACATTGTTTCGAGTATTTCATTACACGAGATTTTAATTTTCAATATCACAATTAAATTTACAAAGGCCAAAAATAAGATTGAAAATTTTTGAACGAAAAGCATGGAATGTCAGTTATTGAATTTCTACCGATGCAATTTGTGAAACATTATTATGAAATTATTTAGTTTCTTTAGACAGCTCGCTTATCAGCGTGGGTTTATTAACAACAATATTAAGGTAAAAATATATAAAGACTTCTTATGTATCGAGTAGTCATCCGTTGAATGTTGTCAGTTAGTTACAACGTTGGTTTATGAAGCGGTGACGTCGCTACAGTGCATTCAAACAAAATTACACATTGTCACAATAGAATCAATGAAAATGAATGAAGGAGTAGCTAGTACTATAAAGTTTCTCTAACCCTCTTCATATGATACTTGCCCAATGATTATCGACAAGACTAAACCAGTACAAAGATACACACAGACAAAGATAGAACCTCCTCCATTCTGAAGTCTGTTAAAGAAGAAGCAAATTTTTTGTCGAAAGCTTCATTTCATTCGGTAAAAAATCAATAGATTTGAAAAGCGTAGTTAAGTATGCTATATTTATTTATTTATGTGTTTTGGCCTGTTCTATTTATTTTAAAGTCTTCAGTCAGAAGCCGGGTCTTGACTCGCGGCGAAGTATTTCTGGATCACCGTCAATGAAAGTGCGATTCATTCAGATATTCCATGCGTTTAGGAACAATCAAGACTGTACAGATGTGAAATGAGGATTTCATTCTTGGACTGATACTCTCTGGTTTCGGTCTAAACATTATTTCTTTAGTCTGATTTTGTAATAGTTGCAAAGAATTCTGATCACTGGCCACATGATCTGGTAATTTAAATAATAGTCATACGAGTATTCTTCTTATATTACCGTATGAAATGAAAGACCGCACTAAATAAACATCAATATGCCTACATTTATTTCTGAACTTCTCTGTCCAATTAAGAATAAATCGAATGAAAACGTTAGCATCGAATATTAAAGCTCTTATTTACGACACCATCACAGAGAACATAATAATTTATACGGTATTATAATTAAGTGGTATTCACTAATCGTCACGATTATCGGGTGAACAAGCCATTCAGAAATAGTATCAAATAAATATACTTGGACAATTATGTTATTTGAACTCAAGCGCAAACAAGATATGCGTGAGCGCACGACAGCCATAAAGTCGGATAAAGTCGATCGGAACCGAGTTGACACGACAATTGCCGAGGTACGAGGTATATTAAATCTCGTGGACCGCCCTGCCTGTACTTGGTGTTTTGTCTAGAATTTGATAAGCTAATTTACTAAAGCAACGTTTTTATTCGATTGACCAGATTTATTTGGCAAACCGGATACCTAGGTTAGAAGTTAGGTGATCTTCAAATGTGTTCACAATCTTATTGACAACCAAGACGTGATCTCCCAGACATCTCAATCAATCAATCAATCTATCTATGAGTTTATTGACATAATAAAATACAGAATAAGACCTACGAAGCCTTCGGTCACCGAACTAGTTTTAAACTGTGTTTGTCCCAAAATTTGTACATAAAATAGGTATCCAAATCTAAGTATCCGATTTGAAGACCACAAGTATCATTGCTTAACATTGAAATTCGATTGTTATATACAATCGCTGTGCCATGAGCCCCTAATTTGCTAACGCCACCATCAAACACGTCTTCATCTTGCTCTAACATCGGAGCAATATGTTTTATCTTTCATTCATCTCTATTACGTGTGTTTTATCTGTGTCACTTCATTTCCTACCAATTTATTCAACTCTCACTCTTTCCATTATTTTTGGTCTTCGTCTCCAAATTCATTAGCTCTTTTTAGAACATGCTCCACATTCCTCCGCCGTATATGTCGCTTCGACAAAACATTATTGGAAACATTGTATCAAACATTTGACCATAAACTCCTTTGATCCTTGTAATTCTTCCTTTGGCCACAATATGGCCAACATATTCCCATACAATGCGTCCGTGGGTGTAACAGAAACATCTCAATCGTTCGCTCCACCGTGTACCAGCCTTGTGCTCGTAAACCAAGACACACGCTGTATAACCAGGATTCACGCTGTATAACGTGGAATTTGCCGTGTTTGTTGATATTTTAAGGTAATTCACGATCATAGTTCTGTCTAAGAAATACGTTGAGTTTGAAAACAAAATAAATATTTTATTCTGATTCAGTTTGAGGAAGATACTGCAGGCATGTAAATTTGCATTCGTTTCGTTATTGATACTTTTCAAAGCGCTGTTTACGACATTGCGCATTGGTAGTATATTTTTAATCTCATTAATTCGGAATGACAATGGATGTTTTCCATTTTTTAGATCTACCTCGTAGACCTTATAAAAAATATTGCTCATCCATCTGATTGTTCCAATCTCCGAACCGGCTGGATCTATTTTGACGGTGCCTTTCAATTATAATAAATATATCATTTAACACAATTTCAATTTTTATATTCAAGAGTTTACTTTCTGCTTTTTTATCCAATGATTAATGTTTTTTTTTGTTACAGGTAAGCCGCAGCTCCAGTAACCGAAGGTTCGAGAAATATGTTAGTAACTTTTAGTGACGTTCCACATACACCCTTTCTCCAAATTGATATAAATTCATTGTTGGGGGAGCAACAAGTGAATTTATTCAATTCTACACACCGCCACTTGTTTACATAGGGCTGGCACGTAATATTGTTTGAGGTTTCGATTAAAAAGCAAACCAAAAATTTTTTAATTACAATGTCTTTTTATAGGCTTATATTTTTTGTTATTTATTGGAAGGAAAGAGTTGTGATATAATTAATGAATAGCTAATGAGCTAATAGTTATCCTATATACGTTGATAGAACCATTATACCTATCTTATATAAAATGAATTTAATTTCAATGTTATTACGGACACCGCTCACTATGAAGAATTGTAGAGCTGTCTTAGTATTGAGATAAAAAAAATACATTTAGACGATATTTTTATATATTTACAACGAAAAATTACTTCACCAATTTTAATTATGCCCTGACATCTGTCACTTTTGTAATTCTACCTTAGCTGTTACCAATTAGGACTTAGACAAAGTAACAAAGTAATAACGCGCCAACCCTACGAACAATGTAACCCCAAATAATAGGGGTGGTACGTGCAAACATTTATCTTGTTACCAGGGGGTTGAGTCTGGTGGAATTCAACAAGTCGAATTAGCATACCTGTCACTCCTGTCAGGTAATCACATAGTTATATCTTTACATGTAGTGTTAGCGAGCATTAGCTATTATTCTGAGTGCTATACTGACTCGTTAATGACAGGGCAGTGGCATAATCTTGCGTCACAAATTATAACAATATTTACATTCATCAAACTTCCCACACATTCCCGCCGGTTCCGAGTACCCTTTACTTTTCCATCACTAATTTTACAATTCAATGTTTGATTCCACCTTAGGATTCCACATAAACATGTCACCAACAACTTATATTGATCGGTATTTATGAAAAGTAATTTATTTAAAATCAAAACAAACTTTTCCAAAGTACAGACGGAAACAAAAAACAATGCAAAATTAAGTGTTAAAAGAATTGACAGATCCACTTTAATTCCCGAGTGCCGGCCACTGCAACGGAAATGCGCCGTTCGTGACAGCATCCGCTATTCCCGCTGAAAAAATATTATTATTGCGCAGCCAAATTTGACGTTAAAGTCGACAATTAATTATTAAGATGTGTGCTATTTGTTTTGAATCATACCTCTTTTCAGTGCCGGTAGCAGGAACATTGTCGACAACGTATTCGAAAACGTAACTCGCGAAATGTCAAAATTGACATACTAATTTTTAGTTCCATTTTTCACCGCCGCAGCGCTGTTCATTTTCCAATACAAAAATAGTCGAAGGCGATACGAAAACGTTGACGACAATGTTCCTGCTACCGGCATAGTTTATTACAACAAGGGTAGGTACCTACAATATAAACCCCTCAGAGGTACTTGAAGGTAACAACAAAACTGAGATAACATTTTTTTTACAATCCCAGTGTTCCATGCCTACAATATCTGATGACCGTTGACTATCAATCGGGGCCTGTTTTCCACATTATATCCAGAAAAATATTATTAATGTGAAAGTAACTCTGTTTGTTCGCTATCTTTTCACGACTAAACGGGTCAACAGATATATCCTGGGGTAGGACAAGATATCTTTATCTAGAACCATGCGCGCGAAGCCGCGGTAAAAGCTAAGTTTAAATATAAATATTACCTATGTATATTTCCATGTTTTACATACAAAAATGTCCTATTATACATCATGCTGGTATAAATTGATTCCATTCAAACATCCAGTCCCATACATTGTCAATACAGGCTCGTCTGTAATTTGCATCGATGCGAAGCAACAGCCGTCCGGTGTCCATTCTTACGCTCTCAGAATAGACCACAATAATTCATAACGGTTATGCGCACGCAAGTAGATAATACTATAGTACGAACGAACAGGATTGTTCTAAAACAATTAAAATTCAAAATTCAAAAAGATCTTTATTTGACTAGACTTTACAGGCAAGCACTTTCAAATCGTCAGAATCTACCACCGGATTCGGAAGGTCGGTCTTGCTGAGAAGAATCCGGAAAGAAACTCAGCAATTACTCTTTTAAAAACCAAAAGAATTACATAAAGTTTACATTTCAAATACTAACTTAATATGAATACCTATTTCTCAAAACAATATATAAAAACAATTGATAACACTAAAAAATAATAGTAACACATAGACAAGTATAACGCTTGAAATTAAGATGTAAGCTAGTAGTTAATCAAAAAGGCTTGATGAATTATGATTTCTACTTGGAAAAGATAACTTAAAAACAACTTGATAATGTTTCTTCCTACGGTAACCCCAAAGTGACGAAAGCGGTGTAAGGACAGTGAGACGGTCAAAAAGCTATAAGATGTTTCACCTTCAACCACATCTTCACTTTGAGTAAGATTGTTCTCAATAGCTAAAAACTGTTACCTAAGTAATAATACCTAAGTAAGTAAAAGAAAAAAAAACCAATATGGCTGTGACGTACAGAAACACGGACAAAACGTTATTAAAATAATACATATCCCTAACAAACCATCCACGTCTTATTTTTTTATACCTCTAAAGTGGCAAACAAGGATACTGCCCGCCTTATGGTAAGCTGTTACCGCAGCCTGTGGACGCTTGCAACACCAGGGTTATCACTCGCGCGTTGCCGACCTAGAATATTAATAATTAAGATAATATAGCTGACCAACTCTCAGTGCCCGAACTACAAAGTCCGCACAAAGCGCGCGACAATAATAAGCGGAAACGAAGCGACTGCAGCCGCGGCTGAACGGCAAGCGCACCTAAATATGGCGAGCTTGTATTGTCTTCTTTGCATTGCGGTTGTGATTGGTTATGATAGATGGTTGGCGGTTGAAATGAAGCAATGAATTTTGCACATTTGTTATTTGGTTTGATTGCATTTATTAGGTTTTGGGTCTCGAGATAACTAATGTTTGAAAATATTTTAGGTCATATTTGAATTTAGACTGATTAGAAACAAATCTGATGTGTAGTTTCAGGTTTAAAATAGGATTCTTATGGGAATAATCGAATTTCTGAACAATACAAAATAGTTTTTTACCAAGAATTAACTCACATATTATCTTACGGAGGTACTCTTGGGAAAAATCATGGCGGGGAGCTCATTCCTTAGTTAGATTTTACGTTACTTTAAAGTAACTAATGAAATAACTGGACATAAGACAATTAAATTACACATCTCTAGGAGACGAGTGCGCGATTCCAAAAGAGCTTCGTTCCGCGCACAATTAAACTGTGGAATGAACTCCCCGCCGTGGTTTTCCCAAAGGAGTACCAGCATGGGGTTCTTCAAGAACGGTATAAAGAGATTTCTGAACGTTCGGCAACGCGAGAGTGATACCCTTGGTGTTGCAAGCGTCCATAGGCTGCGGTAACCGCTTACCATCAGGCGGGCCGTATGCTTATTTGTTTGCCACTATAGTGGTATAAAAAAAAACTAAGGCAAAAGAATCTCAAAGGAAGAAAGTCTTAGCACATTGTTGCATCACATCAAATCACTTAACAGAGAAAGCGCTGCTGTTTGTAGCGGACTCAACTTCCAATAAGACATAAAACATGTCTGTCTGTTTGTCATCACAAGGACGCATTGTCTTGTTCTAGGAAGACTGGACGTTTACAGCAATAAACTGGGGTGTTGATCCCGTGAAGTTACAATAGAGGGTTTAGAGAGCGGGGGACAGAATCGTTTCTTTTATTGCTTATGTTTTTAGGATTCAAGTGTTTATAACATCTACAGATGTCAATTTATCATTGACATTTTCGCAGTTTTCAGAATATCACAGCATTATAATGAAGCCCAATTGGTGAGTCATACAAAGAGTTAAAATCTACACTAATAAAAAGAGGAAAGATTTGTATTTTTGTGGGTTTGTATTAAATAGGCTCCGAAACTACAGGACCGATTTCAAAAATTCTTTCACCGTTAGAAAGCTAAATTATCAATGAGTAACAAAGGCTATATATTATACTAGCTGCCCGCCCCGGCTTCGCTCGGGTAGGCAAAATATTTGGTAAATGTCTATAGAACTACTGGACCGATTTAAAAAATTCTTTCACCGTTTGAAAGCTACATTATCACTGAGTAACATAGGCTATAAATTATACTAGCTGCCCACCCCGGCTCCGCACGGGTGGACAAAATATTTGATAAATGCCTATGCTCCGAAACGAATGTCTACCCGTGCGAAGCCGGGGCGGGCCGCTAATATATTATTATAAAATTTAAGTCCCACTAAAGATAGATAATGACACGGATAACCGCTTTCCAACATTATGTACTGAATACTTTCTTCAAAACTTGTTTTCTGATGATTTAGTTAGTAAAGAAAGTAAATATAGGCATACGTTTGTTAGTATAAATAAACTATATGATACACTTATCTTTAGACCTACAGTAACTTTATGAAGCTTAGACGTTGCTGTCAAAGCAAAACTTGTTTTACTTGTATATGCGTCATGTTAAATTTAAATAATACATGATTGTCTTGTCTTGAAATAAGCTCAAAAGGACTTTGAAATAGTGCCAGAGACTCACTGCAAGGAAAGTGGAGCGAACAATAGGCACACTGTGCAAAACTGAGAAATTCAATATTTAAATGGTGTTAATTCTGTTGTACGAAATCATTAAACTAATTTGACTGGACTTAAAGTATTGCCATCCTTATTTAACCTCGCACATGAGAAAGGGACAGCAAGACCCTTCAGTCCCGTCAAATTAGTATATTTTTGTGATTTTGTACAACAGAATTGACATCAATATCATCTTGACATCGTTTCGTTGGATAACATACATCCTTTTGTGGGTAATCAAGAAGAACTTTTCCAAAATTTTATTAAAATTGTGCTATTGCTCAGCTCGTGGTAACGGAATATAAATACTATCTTACTCAATATAAGGCTAGGAGGTAGGTAAACTTAGCATGTCTGACTGTATAACCAACCCTATCTAGATTTTGCCTTATTTCACTACAGATTTAGCTCAGACAATTGACTTTGTGAGCCATAAGTCAGTCGTAAAACGGATGCCTGTGTCAAAGTCAGATCAGGGCATGAAAGATATTAATTGATTTAAGAGTATTATTGTTCAGGCGGAGAATAGAATTGAAGGGCAAATGAAAATAATGCGGACGCTTATATGGACAATGTTAACGAGTGTAAAATGATCGCAGTTCGTTGTACTATGGTGTAAAATTCTTCAAGATAAGTGTGAAAAGATTTCTACAAGGTCAAAAACCTGTAGTTCATGATGATGATGATGATGATGTAAATTCCGGATGCAGTGAGAATATCACAATAGTAGGAAGCTTGTTTGTCTTATTTATGGTCGGTCTTTAGAAAATTTATTTAAAAAAAGAAATTGGATTACCAAACAAAGTTGAACCATGTTTATTAGCCCCACTGCCATCCAAAATAAATCTATCGACTGAGCTTTGTAAAGTAGGTACTCCAATAATACATATATGCAAGCTGGTTTAACAGAAAACCCCACTTATAGACAAAGAAAAGACAGAAAATACTATTACACTTCCAAAAATATTTCAGTTAGCTATAAAAAACCTTAAAGATTGATACAATCCAAACAAAGCAACAGAACTACGGACAGTTGTAAAATTAGTCTCCGATGTAGATAAAAGAAAGAGTTAGCCAAGAATAATCGGAGATGCATAACGCTTTGTAGTGATATATTGTACCGACCTAGATCTCGATTGTTACAGATTATAATAACAGTAGCAGCTGCTTTGCATGACAACTTATCGAATAAACTTTACCGAACACTTATCTACGACAACTTATCGAATAAACTTTTGGCACAATTTTACTACCCTGATCATTAGATCAGGGTAGTAAAATTGTGCCAAAAGTATATTCGATTCGATCGATTCCTATCTATCACGCCTTCCCACAAGGTTCTCCGAAGAGGTAGGTAGAGGAACGCCTCTGCCTATCTCTTCGGATACCAAATCATGACATAATTTGGTGCCTAGGTGATAGATATGTAGTCCGTCGCCGTGAATTGCCACCATTGTCTTCTTGCGCATTCCATTGTAGGATATTTCAAAAGGTTGATCCGAACTAAGTGTCCTACACCTCAATCTCATCTATCAAAAACAGGGCCAAATACTGAAGTTCGGTCACCTGTTTACTAAAATACCATTTGTCTATTACCAACCGACCAACCACAGCCTTCAGTGGTATAGTCTGGTGTTAAGCAAACTGGCCATTTTGTTGGACAATTTTGGTTTCTAAAAAACTGATTTGAATCTGTTTTTTTAGAAACCTTTAATAGTTTTTACCCGTTCTGAGGTTTGTGGTGCATAGTTTTAGGGTAATGCGGAGACTTAAATGTTTATAAATTCTTTACGACCTAAAACCGGTGGGTGAAATATCAGGCAAATTAGGGGGATAGCTACAATCTACAGTTGTTACAACACAGGCTGTTTACCAATTAAACATTGATTTAAAAAACTTTGAATTTTGATAGTTAAAATGATTCGAACTATTTACGACTATTTCCTTGAAATAAACACATTCGAAAATTAATTTCAAATGAGCCAAGAATAAATAAAAACCCATTAAAATCACGGAAATAAATCTTGACCACAATAATAATACTAAATATAATACAGTAGCTAAAATACACGCCATTAAAACCGAAGCTGGTCGTTTCAGTAGTTCAACTCTTTGCTAATTGATCGTAAATTACTATAATTTGCTTTACTGCTGGGTCGGTTTAGTGGCTCGTGAAAATTATTAGACGTGTTAGCGAAAAAAGGAAGTAGCCTATGATTTATTTGTCTTCAGGCAAATATTAACATTTAGTATGATAATTTCATAATGTCGGTAGGTAGTGGGATGTGTGGTGTGCATTTGATAAATCACTTATGTAATACATTTCTCCACGGTGAAATATTGAACCCTCGGTATCATCTATTATACCAGGTGGAAGTTATCATACCTATTGCATGGAGACGACTTAGGTGAGTACCACATCATTGCTAGATATTCTGCCGGCAAGCACTACTTGTGTATTAATGTGTTCTGGTTTGTTGTAGCTAAGGGGCCAATACGACTTTAGAACTAAGGTATTCACAAGTCACTACTTAATACCTTAGTTCCTCGCGCTTAGTTCTTAGCCTCGTCACCTACCCAGTGGGGTAGGTGACGAGCGCAGTGCAGTGTCACGCGAGAAAGTTCCATTATGGTAATGTATGTATAAATACATGGGTAGGCGTGAACTTACCATCAGATAAATGACTAGCTCGTCTCATCTTCCCTCTCTTAACTAAACTGAAGGGTGGAAGAAATCCTAGGCATTGGACTAGGATTGACGCGTAAGTTATCGGCCAACCTTTATAACATACTGGAAAAACTGTAAGGAGAAGAAAGTTCGTCGTAATTTTTAAATAGCGCGTACTAAGTTATTATTCAAATACATCGTACAATAAGTGAGTTTGAATATAACAATAAAATCGCATACCTAACCAAATTCATATAAATAATTAAACTGTGAATGAGAACTTTATATAGATTCCAAAGTTCATACCACAATCTGTTAGTTCATCATATTTCTAAAACATATATAAGTACTCTTTCTTAATATTTAATACACGAGTTTTATGTAGCACATAAAGAAACAGGTACCTACATAAGCAAGGTAATTACAAACTCAATATACTTATTCATGTGTGTAGACATGTATACATTCCTTTATGAACGACACAAAGTGTCTCTTAATTTCACCTCCCCCACAGACGAGCTTTCAGAAGTTATATCTTCTTGGTACAGACAGCAAAAATAAATCTTTACCGTCTTTAAAGTAAGCAGCTTGGCTGTCTCCGAAGAGGTAGGCATAGGTCCAAAATCCACTTTTCACCGAAGATATTTTGGTGCCAACGTGACAGATGGGAGTCCGTCGCCGTCTTTTAGGCACTACATAAAGTCCTTCAATTTTTTTTTATACCATTAAGGTGGCATACAAGCAAACGTCCCGCCTGATGGTAAGCGGCTACCACAGCCTATGGACGCTTGCAACACCAGGGGTATCACTAGTACGTTGCCGACCCTAAAATCGAAAAAAATAATACGGATAAGCGAACTCCACCTTCGACCAGATCTTCACTTACCATCAGATGAGAGCGTGAACAATCGCTGGCTTTTAATAATAAAAAAAAACCTTTTGCTTAAATAACCTTTTCATATATTTTGCTTTAAAGGCTGTAAAATGTCTTGCTCACTATACTGCTTTGCTTGCGCCGGCGTCTGGAAGACGGTTCGCTCACTTCCCTCCATAATGGTTGAAGAGGGATGGCATTCTTTCTTTTGTTCATATCTCTTTTCGTGATATATTCATGTCACGTAGGTAATTGAAAGATTTTTTATTTTATTTTACAACCCAGTCATACCTTCCGAATCGGGTGGTAGGCTGACGATTTCAAAGTACTTATTTGTAAAGTCTAGTCAAATAAAGATGATTTTTAGTTTGATTTTGTATTTCTTCTTGGACATACCTACTTATGCAGGTTTCCTAACAATGTTTTCCTTTACCGTAAAAATTTACTTAATTATATTTTTTTCTATGCAATCGGTACAGGGGGTGGCTCATACAAAGCCCGACTGCTCTTTTCCTCCTTTCCTTCCACTTTTTTGGCTCTCCCTCGTATCCTCTGTCTTGTACATCGGCATGTTGTCTTTTTTACTGACCGTGTTTGATGTTATTTTTGTAACAGTATATAACGTAGGTATACCAGTAACTTTTCATTCATTCTGGATTACAACTACATTTTGTTATACCACTAAAGTGGCAAAGGAGCAACCCGCCTGATAGTAAGCGATTACTGAACCCTATGGACGCTTGCCACCAACAAAAGTATTACACGCGCATTGCCAATCCAAAATCTTTTTTTAAACATTATAAATAAATCATTACATATTGTTTAAGGTTCGAGAATAGTATTTTTACGAACATTCAACATAGTATTATTAGTTACAGCTTGTAAATTTAAATTTGATTATTGTTTTGTTTCGAGTCACTAAGTGTTTCTGTTGTCCTCATCGGGTTCTTTTAGATCTGATGCTGCCCTCGAAAATGGATGGGTAAACTCAGGGCGATGCTGATAATACTCATGTAAATAACAAACTTATCATCCCAAAAAACCTACGTCACTAATCAGCACCTTCAATCAGCACACAGCATCAAAAAGCCGCTTAATAGGAATACTTGGCTCCAGCGAAAATCGCTTGCGGAATATATAACGTAGCGTGAATAAACATCTCTCCATTGAACCCTAACAAAGCGCTGAATACCAAGACATTCTGCACAAAAGCGACCTATCTCTACCACATAAAGCAACAGAATAAAAGCGAACAAAACGTGTGAAGGGAAGACTAAACATCTCCAAGACGTTGCTCTAGGGAGGTAGGGAGATCTCCCACCCCCTGCGCTCTTAGCATTGGCGTCTTCGACACGACATTTGTCGTGAATTATGTCCCCTTCGATTGCGACAAATGGTTTTTTTAAGCCACTAAGGTGGCACACAAGCATACGGCCGCCCTGATGGTAAACAGTCACCATAGCCGCTAGCAATACCAGCAAGGATATCACTAACGCGTTGCCAACCCTATTGATGATGAGGAATTACCGTGCTAGCAGCATACTAGCCCAGCGTATCCTCGTGGAGCACTGGCAACCTTACTTACCGCAGAAACACAACACTACATCAACGTAGTGTTATTTGAATGCGGTCTTCTGTAAGGTGGAGGTAAGTACAGGCGCCAATCGGGCGGCTCCAAATGTATGTAATGCACCTATGTATGTTAGTGTGTTGGGCTTGATAAGTTGAGATCCTGTGGGTACAATGTCAAATTGATTTCAAATAAATTGATGACTTTCTATTTAATAAAACGCATTTTAATGCAAAATCCTTTTTTAAATGAGGCAAAACTTAAATTATGATTTGTGAAATCTTATCACCCGTGCTAGAGCTACTAAGATACCTACAAAGTTACATAAACAGACCAGCCAATCTAATATCCACTTTATTCTATTTGATTTTAAGTTTACATCGACGGCAAACATTCGCGATTCCGTGGAATAACTCATTGTCCATTTATGAAAGAGCCGTGGAAATCCATAGTATTACCTCTATTAGGTCAAAGTTTAGACAGGAGTGGCAGGGAGGAAGCTCACGTTTGAATGGTTAATGTTTTAAAACGTGTGTGTTCGGAAAGCAGCAGCCGCAAGTCTCCTTCCTTATGTAGGACATTGGAAACGTTTTAAAGTAATTAGATACGTGGAATGGAATTACCGAAATTTTTATTTGTATCGGATTCATATATTATTGACTTGTCTTCTAAATATGAAAATATGTGATCTTAGGTACACGTCAGTAATAGTTTTTTTAGTTAACAAAATATGTTCAAAGGAAGAAAGCGCCTTGTACCAAGGAACAAAACGGTACTAGCATCGACTTATCGTTTATTCTTAGAGTCGCGTGGTACCGGCTCGGTCAGTCAGCGACACCTGTTCCGTGCATCCGGTCTTCTATTGCACTCCTTAATTAACGTTCACTGAACGGGCATAACCCTCGACGCTGCGTTTAAGTTCATTCTCTTTGGAAAATTATATCGCGTCGAAACGCTAACATATCTTCACGCGTAAAGTTCTGGTTGAGAGCAGTGTATTATTTATAGGGCGTCCAGTAATTTGTTTTGGTTCGAATGGGATATTCTATTTTAGGGTAGTTATAGTTAAATTTACCTGTAATATTTTATTGTACTTACGTCGGTACCACTCTATTAATTATCATCAACTAATCAGGTATGCAACGATATCCTCAGAGATATTTCGCAAGGGAGATAAATTTATATTTAATCAAAATAATAATATCTAGTATTAGGAACATGTATGGTAATGGTAATCTGTAAAAATCTGGTCACTTTAGGCGTAAACTTATATCTTTATCGTAACTACCTACGCAGATATAGAACAATGAATGTAGGCAAATCAAAAATTCAAACGCGGAACATGAGTCAACCGACCGACAATAGAACGAGGCATTCCAATTCGGCGCGCTATTGTTGAATGCTGCATGCTGATTGGCCGAGGCATACAATGGGCCACGCCTACAATACAATACCCTATTGTTGCGATCGTCGTACCGCCCAGACATTGTGGTTTTTTATATATCAGGTGAAGTGAAGATTAGATATTGCGTTGTAGATATAGTATCTAGTGATAAAGAATTTGTACTACCTGTCATATTTCTGAAAGTATTATATTCTTCTTATAATGTTTTAAATCTAAGTAAACTGTTTGATGCTAATAAGAAATGAGTGCTAGATTATTAGAAACCTACCCAAGTTAATAATCACTTAGTACTCTCATACGAATTAAGAACTTACTAAGGCCCTGATATGGACCGAAAACCAATCGGGACCGAACCAATATTTTTAAAAGCTATCCTAAAACACATTAGAACGAAAAGTAAACTGGCAATAAATTTCTTTTTTTACAGGCAAGTAAAAAATCGTTGCCACTTAAGTGGCCGAAATGGAAATGGCAGCTACTTATTTTTCCGTAAAAGCATCGTTTTAAATAACTAAGTGATACGTGATGCTGTAAATACTCGGACATGATATTGTGAGGGCGCTGCCGTCGCTACAAACGGTTCTAATGGCTCCATTTGGAGTTATTAGTACCGTACTTTTAATTATAAAATACGCTTACATACGTGTTTGAGGGAAAACTGTCCGTATTTTAATATTCGTTGAAGTTTTTTCACAAGAATATTTTACTACTTAAAAAAATAACTAGTTTTTAAAGAAACTAAGGCATATAATAGGTATCTATTGTATTATCATTCCGAGAGCCAATAAAAAGTGGGTAGATCATACTTCCTATACTTATATCTTTCAATATTTGAGTCAATAACTGGGTCCCTAGTCTGAAGGTCAGACCGGTCAGATTACGACGGTAGATTCTGACAATTTCAGAGCAGTTCTATGTAAAGTTTAATCAAATAGAGGATTTAGATTTTTCACGTTTAACCTTGGGGACACGATTTGAGTTACTATCATGCGCAACACAACAGTATTATCTTTACACTAGATGAACCAACTGAACGTACTAGGTGGTGTAAAACAAATATAATTTCTACGGTTATGATTCTTAGCTAACTTAGCTAAAGTGTTGAATAAGAAACCGCTTTTACCTAAGTTGCGTAAAAGGTCAAATAGTTCGTGGGAAAACCTCACAATATCAATTGGATCTGATGTAATGAATGGTCCATCGCGGCAGGATCATGGGGTTCGTAATCTTCAGGAGATAAGATTACCAACGAAGTACGCACTAAGGTATCTTATGAAGCACTTAACTGCATGTAATTAGACAAACTGATAAAATCAGTTGAATGTTTCTACAAAAAGCCATTTCATCCGTCCCTATGTTCCTCACACTGAACTGCTTAGGTTTCTTGCCTATAATAATAATAACTAGTTCTGAAACTCTTATGGAAAGAGGAGAATATAATACTTCCTACTTAATTAGATAATACATGTATTTTCGATCCTATAAAGGATGTATCACATTTGATCATGCAAATGAGCAAATAAGGCTTTGATCTTTATGTGGCGTCTTTATGATTAGACTGTTATTAAATTATAGTGACGCTTGAAAGGCTACATGACTGCATACATGACAAACTCTTAAACATATATTTTGTGAGTAATTTTGATTCAAAATGTATCAAGGGACGTCGTTTGTACCTAGTATCTAAGTACGTTATATATTATAAAGTCTGTAAAGACTAACTTATTTGAGTAAAAGTTATAATAAACATAACGTAAGGTGCTTATGTAAGTAGCTATCAGTTTAATATGAAACTTCAAGAACATACTAAATTACTACGGGTTACATTGCGTAAAGATAAGGTAGAATATACTAAAGCATCAATTGTTGAAATGTGTAGGGTTAACAAAGTGACTACTTTAAAATAAAGGCTTGGTCCAAAAAATGTTTGAATAATGACAACGTATACAATGAATTTGAGGTAACAGAAATATGTAGGGTTCACACGCATCTAAATTTAGATAGGCTGTAGATAAAATGTAAAAGCAAAATAAACAACGTCAAAATTTTGCATACATAATAATAGTGTGCCACTAAGAACCCGGTGTAACCAACAGCAAACATAAAGCAACTAAGTTTCCATCAAACTTGGTTCATACATACTCACGGAGGGTGAAAATGAACCGGTTATCAAACTGAAGGGGAGTTATAAAGCCAAGGTAGGAAGTAAATTAGAAAACAGGGGTAGGGATGCTTAATTTGAAGATGGTATAGATAGATACAGTCTTGTAAATGAAAATGTATCCTTGTATCGATTCGCCGTTATCGAGACAAAATAATTTTGTGTAGGTAAATAAGCTTCTAACGTCGCAAGGATTATCAAGCATAAAGTCAGACTGAAAAAAAAACTAATTATGTGTTGTTTTTTCATTGTACTTAAAGGCAGTATACCTATTGATATCTGGTCGCTTTAAATAATTATACTGAAAGCAACAAGTTTTCTCTATAATCAGTCTAGGGTTGATCCGGACGTGTGACTCATTAGTAGTGCTCGGGGAGACAAATCTAGCTCACAAAAAGACTAAAGTTCAAACAACATCCCAACCCAATACATGCAAGAAGGTAGCTAATTCAATCGAAAAGCAGTGGCATTGAATGAAACTGAGGCGGAAATGGTACAATGAGACGCGGACTCGCACGGATTAGATCCAAAGACGATCTTTAAATAGATAGGCCGCGGACGCGCTAAGTGATGCCAATTAACTGCGCGCCCTTCGCTGACACCGGTTAAGGCAGCTCGTTCCGATCCGTTTTAAAATTCTATAATTCAAACTTGATTCTGAATGTATTATTGACTGACTTACATTTTGCGAGTCTCTTGGTGTTCTTTATTTAAAAGTCTCTTTTTTGAGATTTGAAAGCTTTGAAAACAGGTCCAATTCGTGTTTAGAAAATTTTGTTGGATCTTGTAGGTGAATCAGAGTTTTCATGTTTACTATGAACGTTAGTTAAAGATTAATAAATTGCACCCATATAAAGCAGGGTTCTCAGTTGTGTGAACCATAATAATATAGGTAGATACCTATATTATTACGTATCTACGTTACAACATCAAATAGGACTAACTAACCAAACAATCGCAGTCAAAGTTCCTGAACCGAGGAAAGTAGGTACCGAAATCTCTTACCCGATATCTTTGAAAGCTTGTAAAGGGTGAACACAAACAGACCCCAAGATGAGACGTTCAAACAAAACACCAGAAAGCAATCAAGTAATTGGCCCACCCTCCGTTCGGTTCTTTAGTCGATAATCTTCATTTGTGAGGAGAAATATATTTCGGGCAAAGTAATGGTTACCTACTTAATATCACATTATAAGAAACAATATTTGAGGATAAATCATTCTATGAATTCTAATACCTGTTTACTAATAATTTTAATATAACCGTGAGTTCAATTCCATAAACTGAAATATGCAGATCTTAAAGCTTTGTAACTAATACAATAACCAATGTAATGATGTCTCAATCAATACATTTATCAACGAGTATCCACTTCACCGAATTCAAGTCCACTTATTTTCTTTTCATTACAACATGAACAAAACACACTCGAATTTCTACAAAAACAAGACTTCAGAAGCTTGTGGGCCCACCCAAACCTCCCTGAGATAATACTCCACGTACGGGGGGTGGGTTGCCTCCCAGACACATATTCTTCCACGCCTGCGCTCAGAAGTGGGTCATATTGTCCTTTACTTGGAGGATTCTCTATGTATACTCTTGTAGAATGAGTAAGTATAGTAACTTGATCGACAAAGGTAAGCATATTTTAGTGTAATAATTTTCAAATTTACGACACAACATCGAGCATTTCACTCGAGGCTAATTTATTGAGAAAATATTAATGACCTTATGTTAATTATTAATAAGAAGTAGCTAAATGAAAAATGATCAGGTTTTATCAGTGAACGACGAAAAACGAGCCATCATATTCAAATCAGCAGATAACATAATCGAACAAGTCGGCCGTGAGAAAAATGTATATAGAAAATTAAACTAGATTCCAACTTTAGCTATCTTAACTACCCAATAAAAGATACGTTATAAAAATCTGAACACAGAAGTCAGGCAAATGTCGAAACAGATAATAATTGCTGAGATAAAAGCAAAGAAACGTACCCGTGTTTTGTTTGAGATGCCGAATATATAATTATATATAAATAAACAGGTATATAATATTGTCATTTTTTTTGGAAAGAATTATTTATGACTTGAATCAATTCTTCCTTATCATTTGACCCAAAGTCAATGATCGTTTCGTAGACTTAATTGCCGGTTATTCTCAGATAAATATGGTTATTAAAAACTAGTTTTTTTTAAACATTTTTCTCTGTGTTTGATAATTCTGAGTTCCTTTTTATTGTGAAGCTGTCTAAAGATCATCATTGAATTGAATAACAATATGTAACCGGTCTGACAGGCGTCGTAATTAAGCCGTCCCGGTTTATATGGATGACATAATGGAAGTCAGTGCCCTCAGATAAATTGCAACGAAAATGTATCGAGGATCTAAAATTGGCTTCTTATATCAACATAGCTTAATACATTGAATTTGAAGATTGTATTGTTCTATAAAGACGTAATAAACGGTATCTTTACGGTTTGATCTGAGTAATTGTGTACAGAGATGGGTGTCTAAAAATATTTCAGCGTCATATTTCACGGGCGATGCGAGCTCGGTGGGAAAGTCTCTGCGTCGACAACAATAGAGTTCGCCAATCGCACAATCGCTCCTCACACAATAGACCGTTACCGTTGGCCACGCCTCGCCACCACAATGGCACAACACGCCCAGTTAGATTCTACTACTGTGGGAATAAAGAAATTTTTCTTCACGAATACCAATACAAATGTAACGGAGATTGTATTGACTTTTTAAACGCCCTCATAGATCGAGCGCACACCCACCTGGGTTTCATTGTGGTGTGCGAAAATCATTTCACAATGCTCGGCTATTCACCGGTGTACGCACACTGTGCACCGGCGGCGCACTCAAAGACGTTCGCCTGGGCGGAGCCTAGAGCGAGATGGTGCCATCATGCGCGACAGAGACGCACAGCGCACTCTCTGATCGCTAGACAAGGATGTGCTCAACCGCTTTGTATAGATTCCGTGGAATGAAAGCTGTTATTCCGCATAGACAATTGATTGTAAACGAACTATTGAATAGAAGTACATCAGCTTGGAGTGCAATAGCATAGTTCAGGTCGTGCAATTTAATAATCTGGCGTTAGACTGAGGAGTTCGTTTCATTTTGAGTCCAGTGAAGGCTTCGAGGGACAGCATTGTTCACAGGGCAGTGACATTAGGTCGGTGCGTCCTTGTCGCACGTGCGGGGCGGGGGGCGGGGGGCGGTTATTGTAGCGCGCGCGTATTGTCGGCCCGCTTCGATCTGCCAGCATTGTGTATCGGCGCCGCGCGTTCGAAAGACGTGCATCGCGTTCCAGTTTCGATATTTGAATTGTGTTCGATCGCGTTACGTTATTGCGAACTGTTATTTTAGCGCGGACGGAACATTGGACTGTTTAACATTTTTTTTGTGTTTTTATTGCAGTGTAATATTTTTATTAGTTTCATATAAGACTTTCTGTAACTGTCAAAACAATGAAGATGATTGTGAGAAATAATGCCAAAGAAAACGTGTGATTGACAGTTTGACGTGTTTGCTATAAATATAGTTTAATTTTATTATCAAGTTATTTTAGTTCTCTGCAATACTTTAGTTACATTTTCTGATGTCTCAAAGAACGAGAGGAACAATGAAAACGTACTTGAAGGTAAGAGTATTATTAAATGTAAAATATTTTGGTTTTCTTTTGACAATTTATTTTGGGCTTCGTAAGTTTGGCATTCTTTGGTTGATCATGTTAAAGTAGAATACACAATCCGCTTAAAGTATTCATGGTTACCTTTTTTAATTAGAGCGAGCCATTCATTCGCTATTCATTGGTGATGCGATGTTACGAATTTTATTACTTTAGCATGACTAATTTGCCTAGCGTACTAGTAAAATCACTTGCATAATTTTTTTTTAGCCTTTCTAAAGTTATATTAATAACTGGTTTAGATGCACAACTAGGTTTCTAGGTGTTTTAACGCTGACATTTTATGTATTATTATGTCCAATAAGTGTTTTACATTTCTATCTGCGTTACGTTTTCGGATAAAACAGATAGGTTTTATAAATTGTCAGTTTTGGTTATTCTCAGAAGCCAATGAATTATTGAGACGTTAGAGTATTGAACATATTTGATTCAATACACCAGTGTCGGCGACGCGCGAGTGATAACCCTGGTCTTCCATGGGCTTCCACACCGCTTACCATCAGAACTTTCTTGTTTTTTGCCACCTTAGGTTACAAAAAATATTAATATTGACCCTTTGGTATTTATAGGTAATTTTCAAAATTCATAGTCGTTTATTTTTAAGGTAATTAAATGTGAAATTTAAGCATAAAAAAATATTTAATTGTAGGTAATCGTCTTTCAGTCTTTAACATTTTCTTTGCTTATAATTTATTGTACTATTTGTATGGAATAAATAGGCTAATCAGTTTGGTAGGTTGGTACCTAATTGTTCAAAACATATTCTATAAATTACACTCCTAAAATAGTTTTTATTGTCATCACGACTTTTATACTACTGTCACTGATTTCCTTATTCATCGCAATTAAAGGTACCTATCTAGATTTATTAGATAAGTAATAAAAAATATCCAAATTATACAGAGTAAGTAAGACTGTAGTGTGATCAATATTGTCAAATTTAGCTATAGAAAATTTAATTGCGTCCGAAGAATGAACAATGTGAAATGATATAGACAACTTTATTTCTGCTTGAATAACCTTTTCATATATTTTGCGTTAGTGGGCTTCAGTTTGTCATGCTCACTATACCTTTACTTGCGGCGGCTTCAGGAAGGCGGGTCGCTCACTTCCCTAAATAGTCGATTGTTCCCTGGTTTTTACAAAAGTAATATACAGTATCTACCACGAAAAAGAAGACGCAGAATAACAACTAAGTTAGGAAAGATTAAAATTACATCAAATACCTATGTGACAAGCTTTCGGTTACGAAATCTTGTCATTTTGCCTATACCTATACCTACAAATTGGAACAAATTTGAACTTTAAAATTGATTTATTAAGATTCATTTTATAAACAATAATATATTTATTTAAATTAAAATTCTTATTGTTAAACCTAATAGTATTAAAGTAGATAAATCATTTTTTTTCAATCAATATCTTAATTAGCAGAAATAAAGTCTAATTTGCGTCGCTTTCAAATCCCACATTAAGACTAAAATTTAAACCCATACCGTATTGTTGACATACAGATTGGATCAACTAAAATTAAAATATAAAGTAGGCGGTAAATTACCGTGAATGATCCGTTGTCTTTGGTAATCAACCGACCGGGCCCAGTGTTTATTCCGTCCTTAAATTCTCATTTAACGACTCAATTTTATAGTTTAAGAAATGTGTCAATTTGTTTAAAGAACACCGATGTCCGAAGCATTATTTTAAATTAGACATGTTAATAAAAAATCTCGGATTTCGGAGACAGTTTAATTGGTATCGTTATTCAATTTCGTTTTTAAATTTGTTTATGGTCGAAGCCGGTGACCTGTAGTGATGTAAAGCAATAACCTGCTTTTTTATCATTAACTGACACGAGTCTCTTGCGCACTCATTGCAGTCTGTATTAATTTCCGGCAGGCATGTATGAAGGAACTGATGAATGTAAGAATAAATAATTCTTATGGTAAAGGAAGCAAGAGGGTTGCAAGTTAAGAGTGAATTGGCTCGGTATTGTCTGCCTACCTCGGAAGGGACTTGACGTGATGATGTATGTATGTAATAAAATGGGTTCGAAAATATGATTCTCGCATAAGACAAAATATTGTCTTACCTATAACAATGTTTCTGACCAGAAGAAAAAGTTGTTTGTTTCCTTAACTAAGTAAATACATTTGATATAATCAAAGGTAAGTAGGTAGGGCTATAAGTGAAGTTTTCAAATGCGAATATCCTCTTACTCTATAAAAATTTAAATCATTCTGTATTCGACTACATCAATTATGAAACTGTATACCTAATCTCTGCCAACAATGAAAAGGATTCGGACAGATGTAGTGTTGTGTTTCTGTGGTAAGTAAGGTTGCCTGGTGCTCCACGAGCATACGCTGCGCTAGTACTACTGTACCTAACAATGCTGCTAGAACAGTGAGCCCTCATCAACAACGCGGTTGGCCACTCGTTAGTGATACCCCTGGTATTGCTAGCGGCTATATGCTACGGAGACTGCTTACCAACAGGTGCGTTACTTTAATGGTATAAAAATGGAGATAGGAATTTGAATTATTTGATCAGTCAAAATATACACCGCTGACATTTAGAATAAGTATCTAATTTAGTCCCCACTAATTACGCGTATATTCCACGTGCTCCAGATTTCGGTAGCATATCTCCGCTCATGACACGCGAAGCCATGCATGTCATAACACTCATCAATTGATGATAATTCATCATATTTACCTACAACTAGCTGTGCCCGCGACTTCGTACGCGTGAAATAGGATTTTGTTCACAATTAATTGCATGGGTTTTATTATGTTCGTGCGAGTGCCTAACACTTTTTAAAAATACTTAAATTATTAGCTATCTGCCAGTAAAAGTCCCGTCAGAATCGGTCAAGCCATTTCGGAGATTAGTCGGAAGAAAATTGTTTTTTTTTGGTTATAGGTAGCGTATATAGTTTCATATGTGTACACTTAAAAGCTGTTATTTTGACATTACAAACAGACGCTCAATTGTATTTATTTGTACAGATAACCTACCTAATTGGGTACCTGGTATAAAGTATGTACCTAATTATTGTGAACCCAAACAGCATTATCACACGCCTTAAAAATAAATTAATAATTTTGCAACTAAATTTGTCATTTGAATGGTAAATAATAAAATATGATATTAAATAAAATAGCTACATAATGATTACATTAAATCAAATCAAATAAATCTTTTTTTTTTAAGCTTTATTGTACAACACCAAGAGATACAACATAGTTAATATAGTGTACATATAAGTAGAGTACAATTGGCGGCCTTATCACACTCGGCGATCTCTTCCAGGCAACCGTGGGATGGAATACAGTAATATACATTTAACGGGCAGAAGTGGTGTGCACCTAAGGTCAAAATAAAATAAAAAACTAAATAATAGACTAATGGAGATATCTAATAAACTAAACTAATTGATATCTAAGAAGCAGAATACGTAATAAACATAATAAATATAAATCAAAAAATAGTCCTGTAAAGTCGGTTGATAACATTTTAATACATTGATTATTTGATAATTTTGCATTAATATTCCATTTGTAAATATTTCATTCGTTGGCAGAGATTCGAATGAATTTAAGTTTTATTTATGTTCGGCGTAACTAAAACAAATATTTGTTTTAAATCGTACATAAAAGGGAATTAGAATATATGTTTCACGTATATAATTGATAAAAATAATGATAATGAATAATGAAATTGAACCAATGTTTTGTGAAAATTTTTTCGTAATAGTTTTTTATGTCAATGGTGAAAAATCTTCACCAGAATACCTACAATAAACAGATATAATACGTTCTAATAAAATGATCTCAAAATAGCAATATCAAAACGCGGGATCGAACGCAAATTAATCAAATTCACAACCGCTATTAATTTCCACAAACACAATTTACTATTTCCCGAAACTATTAGGTACATAACAGCACCAATTGTTTTCATTAAATAGAGAATTTTCATGTTGCAAAATTTCTCGTGTTTACCGCATTAAAATGCCTAGTGTCATGCATTCTAACGCCCAATGGAGTTTCTGGAGACAACCCACGGCAGTAGCAGATCGTAACACGCCTTTAGATTAGAGGTAACCTATTGACCAAAATGATAAATGACTTAACCCAAAAGTCGTATTATGGCATTATTTCCAATGCTCCTATAAATCAGTCACTAAATGAAACTTTACTGCACATATCGACACCAAAAATACACATTAAAGATCACTATAACACAATTTACGACACACTGGAAAAAATCTCAACCGCTCCGCCTGATTCCCGCCAAAAACTCCTCTTTATCCCTGTTATTAACCAACAGGAAACCGTATTCTCGTATTTATATAAAACAGTGGCCGCAGTGAAAACAGTCGTAAATCCAATCGAATATAAACCTCCCTAGCACGCCGGATGCTATGAATATTAAAAAAAAGTATATTTAATGTAACTATTTAACCAAACAGACACACAGTAAGGAGGCACCGTCAAAGTTCTGTACCGTCGTAAAAGTACGAAGATGCGGTAGATTTTAATAACCAATTTATTAGTTTTTAAATCTATAGGATGTGGTCTTTAAGAAGTCGGTGCAACGCTGCGGTTACGGCACACGGCTCCAAAATGAGTTTACTGGTCATAAGTTATGTAATTTAATGGGTTGTTTTTTTAATGTTTTCGATCTGTGTTAGTTTAAAGTGGCCTTAGAAACAAGTAGCTTGGGTTCATTGAATTTAGCAATACTTAGTACTTAAATTGCTATCATTACATACCAGAAAGGTAAAGAGTACTCGGATCGGCTGGCATGTATGAAGAGATTGGTGAATGTTTTTGTGCTAGCGTAAATGGTTGTCTTGCCTACCCCGTGAGGGACTTGGTGTGTTGATATGAGTGTATTTTTTCACCCGTTACCACTAACCTAGTATATAACGTGTTAGGCCAGAGCCCGTTACAGATTCCTTTAGAATTATGTGAACAGTCGAAAAGTCTTCATGTCAACATGGAACGATACATATGTATTTAGAGATTTTTCAATATATTTTAAAAGCTACGATGGCAAAATTTAACATTTATAAAATAGACTTAGTAATCTTATTTCTACACGAAAATCCTAAAAGAAATTGCCCTCACATCATTTTTCGACACACCCATTCGATTAAGAAGCCGCTGACTAAACGACAAAATCAAGTAGGTCGATCACGTACCGCGTTACCATTGTGACACCTTATTCATGTTATTCGGTAGCGTTATATCCACCCCACATTTAGCGTCGATTTTTTTTATTAATTCTCAACACGTTGCAGCTTTGTTCGTCCCATTGTGAATACCATATGTAACAGAATAATATATTATTGGTGAATAGGATTTCCTTATTTCGTCCCAGATTTTGTCGGGTTAATCCTACTGTGTTACGTAGCCTACGAATGTCGACTGACTTTCTAGAGATGAAGCCTTTTACTCATTCTTATTTTACAGTGATGTAATATCATACACATACATACATACACGAGTGCGGTCACCCCAGAACTTTCAAATCAATAGCTTTACGTCAGTAAGCGTTGAGTCCAGACGAAGCCTGAAATAATCTTTCACTCGTGAGATTCATATTTTTATCACCCTGATTCCTTTCTGCATCCGAAATTTATGTCACTGTGCCACCGGTATATTGTCAATACTGACACGCCTTTAGAATATGTTTACGTATGTCCTTATATAAAAAAAAAAACATTCTTTTCTTAACAGTCGCCTGCCCTTCAACAGGCTATTAATAGTGGCGCTGGCCTTATATTCAACCCTTGATGTAATTTGTAGGCTCCGGTAGACAAGAATCTTCCGTTTCTTTCATGCGCTAGTCTTAGAAAAGGACAAAGATTTTTTATGCTCGGCACAAGTTGTGAGAATCGAGCGATTAATCATTTTGATAAAAAATGTTGATTGTCATAAAGTTTTTTAATGGTCGTTCTATTTCAACAATCCAGATACAGATATTATTGAATCGTTTAGTAAGTGACGTGCCTTTTCATATTTATCTACATAATGGTCGAACGCAAGTCAAATCTGATGGTCTCCAATATTACACACGAAAGTATTTTGTCGACGTTTTAAACAGTTACATGGGCCTTCAAACTTTGAATGTCATTCCAGTATTCGGCCCTAATGTTCCAATACTAAAACGCCTCCCAAATTTAAAATACCAAGTCAACAATTTGAGGCGTCGTTAAACTACAATTACTTATTTTCAATCTTCAATTTCAAACCCATGCTCGAGTGGTACCAATCTAAGAACATGATTCAAAATTATTATGACTTTAACTGTACTTACTTTTCAGTATTCGGCGAAGTGTGAGAAGTATAAATCAGTAGTTAAAGTAGTTACAAAAACCATCGTAAAGTTAGATAAATCCAATATAAATTACAATGTGATGCACAATTTAACTTAGGTTAATCTGACAGGGCACGGAAGAAGCTTAGTATAATTTAAAAAATAAAACGCTACCGCTCATTACACACACCATCCTAAATGGAAACGAAATAAAACACTGTAGGTGTACGATTTAGATCCATTGTTGGAAGTGGCGGAACCCTTCTGTTTGCTTAGCACGTGTTTTATTGTGCAATTATTGGACAATTAAGGGGTCCGAAGAATAGTGAGGAAGCCCTATTGTTGCTTAGGGATTTCTTAAGGATTTTCTTTGACAAATGTCTGCAAGGAATTGTCAATAGATTGTGATGTTCTCTTAGACCCTTGGAATACTAAGTTTGAAAGTAGGTTGTGTGGATTGAGAAATGGGTAATCTGATTTACTTGGCACTTGTTATGTACGAGATTGTTAAGCACAGAGTAAGGATTAATATTTGCCTTCTGGAATTTTAATCTGTAGGAAAGACGTTGCAATACCGAGTTTCTTGCCGGTTCTTCTCAGAAGGCTTTTACTCCGAACCGCTGGTAGTGTCCCTGACATTTATAAGTGCCTTATAAGGGCCAAATATCAATTACCTATATTACTTTTTAATTTTACTTGAAGAATAAACTATTAAAACATTGCTTAATGTATGTCGTTATTTGAGGCAATTGTTACGAAATCAGTCTAAACTTATAATATTATAAAGCTGAAGAGTTTCATTGTTTGGTGGAACGCGCTAATTTCAAAAACTGGTGGTTGGAATTGAGAAATTATTTTTGTGTTGTATAGTCCATTTATCGAGGAAGGCTTAAGGATATAACATTACGATTCAACCAATATACTATAAAGATTCGATTAGACAATTGACCGAAAAAGTCGAAAGTAGAAAAACGTTTTAGGTACCTGCAACGCCTCTCTCATCACGCCACGCAATAAAGGCTACCTACCTATTCTGAAGCGCATACCTAGTTGATCCCACTAAACAGTAGCTCAACTTTCCATTAAATCACATCTCAGACTACGTGTCCTCCCGTCTGGACCCCGGATTGGGAAAATAAAGAATTTCCTGTACAATTGTACGATTGTACTCCGTTGCGAGACGATTTTAATACGAACAATGAAACACGTGTACTAATTTATTGTAAAAAATATCGCATTGTTATGAGCTATTGAATTTGTTATGTTTGAACGGTTTGACAGGAAAAATCGTATGTAGGATGCTAAAGCGTACCATCAGTATAATTAAAATTCAACTCTATGTCAACGATAAAGATATAATAATGCATTGACGATTAAAGTGTTTGTATGTAAGTACTTACATGGCTATTTTAATGGCTTCAATCATCCTTAGCTTAGTCACTTACCTGAAAATAAATAAAGTTCAATTAAAAATACGCATAAAAAGTATTTATTCTGATGACCCTTGTAAGATATTAGGATTTATTTATGAAATTATAGTAT
Source organism: Falcaria lacertinaria (assembly GCA_951449985.1). NCBI lineage: Eukaryota > Metazoa > Arthropoda > Insecta > Lepidoptera > Drepanidae > Falcaria > Falcaria lacertinaria. The sequence continues at coordinate 6,423,966 of OX602129.1, forward strand.
TATCGTCGTTAATATAGTACGTATGTGTGCAATTTTCAAATGATCACGCATCTTGAAGTTGGTGACAATGTGTTTTTATACCACTAAGATGGCACACAAGCGTACGCCCCACCTGATGGCAATTACCGTAGCCTATATCCGCTACCAATACCAGGGATTTCACTAACGCGTTGCCAACCCTGTTGTTGATGAGGACTCACTTTGCTAGCAGCATTACTACTAGCGCAGCGTATTCCCGTGGAGCACTGGTAACCTTACTTACCGCAGAAACACTACTTCAAAGCTCAGAGTAGATAATATACTACTCACAGGCAAAGTGTGTTATTTGACTGCGGTCTTCTGTAAGGTGTAGGTACAGTCCCCAGCCGACACACGCTCCAATTTAATGGGAAATCCCACAGGAGATCCCATAAAATATTACATTTATATGTTGAAAGATTCGTTACATGCAAACAGGTGAAGCCAATGGTGTAAAAACAATGTCACGTTGGTATTAGCTCGTGTGTTGGCTCGCCTAAAGATTCTGCCTGATACATTACATACAATACAGACAAAGAATTGGTCTTGCTATTCAGAGGGGGAACGCTGCCAGTATGTTCGGAACCTTGCCTAAAGGGACTCCTTAATAATATATTTTAATATTTATATTATATTTTTAAGGTTTTTAGTTTTAGGTTTAGTTTTTAATTGAAATATACAGATACGCATACATTTACTATAATAAATTACAGTAAGAAAACTAAAAAACACGATATAAACGTATTTATACCTGACCCTGGGCAGGAGTTATGTACCTCATTTAGCCTTTCTTCAAGCGTAATAATAAAGCTAACAGCAGACATTTAAAACAATAGTTTAACCGAGTGTAAAATGACATAGTTTCCGAGATTTGGTGGTGAAACGTATAATTATGTCTGTCAGCGGTGACATAATGCAGGCAGGGTCGAGCGACAAGCGAATTATGTTCAGGAAGTAGTTTATATATAGCAAAGGAGATCATCCATGTTTCATTGAGATTGGGTCCAAATCTGAAAGTGCCAACGCATGTTTTTTCCGTTAGAGCTTGATGGTAAGCGGTCATCGCAGCCTATAAACTCATGCAATACCAGGGGTATCCCTATTATCACGAACCATAACATTGCAGAAGACTCACTGTGTTAAAGCATGATATCTTTCCAACCAGCTCAGCGAATCCTCAAAAAGCTCTTCAAACCTTACTATCCTAAGAAAAGCAACACAACATCAGAATATTTGACCAATTAGAAGATATCATCGACTCATTGAAGATATTATTGATAAGAGCATGTTTTTAGCTATTCTTATAACAATGTCATAATTCCCTACAACTTAATTCCTTACAACTACACAGAATCTTAGCTCCGTACTATCGGCGGAAGTCTCGGAGCGAGCGCGTTTGATTATTGTTATAACTTTTCCATAAAATACACGATCATGCTTTTATATTCATAATAAAGAGTTTATGAGTTTACACATCGATAGTAAAATATCCACAGGATACAGGACTAGTCTACAATGTGTTTTTAAACTCCTTTGTAATACCGTTACTAAGCCATTCATATTTTTCATTCATCTACCGGAACAGATGAATGAACCCTCTTTATGTGATTAACTAGTTTTTGCCCACTATTTCGTCCGCTTGGAATCGGTATGACAGTTTCGTTGGATTATGTAGGTTTTCTGGTTTAAAAAACAGCCTGGATAACTTTTTTTATACCACTAAAGTGGCAGACAAGCATGCGGCCCACCTGATGGTAAGCGGTTACTTTAGCCTATGGACGCTTGCAACACCAGGGGTATCACTCGCGCGTTGCCGACCCTGTATATAACTATCTGAAATCGCAACACAAATGACACTCAGGGTGACAGATAGGCTAAAATATTGACTATTTTGCTTATTGTAATGGTAAATAACCGAAAATAAATACCGAGTTAAAAAAACAGTATCTAACAAACAAAAAAAACTAAATCAAAATCGGTTCATGCGTTTAGAGCTACGATGTACAGCTAGACACACAAATACACACTAAAATCTCATAGCACCCCTCGTTTTTTGTCGACGGTTAAAAATAATCGAATTTATAGACAGACACTTTTAGTATTATATTAATTGTATATGTTGAAAGTATTATTTTCAGAATTATGAAAGAGTAAGCTCATTATAAAATAATATTAATTTCTTTACATTATAAATGTCATACAGGATTGTTGCCGAATTGCTGTGCTCAATAGATCAAAGAAATATCATTCTTGTTCTGTGTTATAAACTAATTCTCATCAAATACCAAACGTATACCAACTTTGAACACAACTTCATTTCGCATTGAGGTCGGCTCTGGACATGTTTTTTTTTATGTCTTGTCATAGTCGTAACATAATGTAAATGTCACCTAATTACAATCGTATCCCAATTTCACGTTATTGTCGTTAAGAGCCGTGGTGGCTTTGGTGTTGAGGCAACGGCCTGTCATGTGTTGGGCCCAGGTTCAATTCCGGCCAGTACCAATGAGGTTGAAGTGGGATCTTTCGTGGGATTTCCCATTAATATAACAGCCGCCCGACTGGGGACTAAACAGAGAAGTTTCAAAATCAAAATCAAAATCAAAAAATCATTTATTCAGTTTAGGCCCTAATAAGGCTCTTATGAAGGTCTAAATTACCACCGGTTCGGAAAAAAAGCCACCTGAGAAGAACCGGCAAGAAACTCAGTGCTCTGTCTTTTTTTGCATTTAACAATCATTATATAACAATTTGTAACAAAATTCTTCTAGACATTGGTATGAAATTACAAATATCAAAATGAAAGCTACCAAGTTGGTTTTGTCACTGCTTTCATGAAATACATATTCCAACTATTACAATTACCAGGAGCGGGGAGCCACTTGTGCAGAGTGAGTCTATATATTCCAAGCATTTTTATCATTTACATAATCATTAGTTTAGTTTAGATTTAGTGGTGAGTTTCTGCGGTAAGTAAGGTTGCCAGTGCTCCACGAGGATACGCTGGGCTAGTAGTAATGCTGCTGGCAGTAAGTCCTCACGAACAACAGGGTTGGCAACGCGTTAGTGATATCCCTGGTATTGCTAGCGGCTATAGGCTTCGGTGACTGCTTACCATCAGGTAGGCCGTATGCTTGCGTGCCATCTTAGTGGTATAAAAAAAAAAGGTCAAGGAAATGAGTATTTACAGCCACCATTATGTACTAGCAATCCATAGCAGAAGTAATACTATTAATATTTAGCATATCTCACACAATGTCACTTAGAGAGAACCCTGTCCTTAATAGGTACCTATAGCCGCTATTATATTTCGTCCAAACGCAACTAAAACTTTATTTATCGTTCAACGGTATTCAAACCCTGATCTTTATCGCAAAACGAAATCCTTTTGCCAACTACCCAATCAACAGCAAACATTTGACGAGACCGCTGGTCTAGTGGTTAGTATACCTGACTGCTACGCTAGAGGTCGCGGGTTCGATTCCCGCCAGGGCAAACATTTATGCGACAAATATATTTGCCTTGCGTTTGGGTGTTTGGTATGTATTATAAGTATGTATTTACAAAAAAAAAGAAAAAAGAAGTATAGAAGTATTATATCAGCTACTGGTTCCCATAGTACAAGCTTTGCTTAAATTGGGGCCAGGTGGCGCTGTGTGATAATGTCAAAGCAAGCATTATTTGTTTTTCCAAAAATATGGAATGCCTTACGGACATACGAAATGCCTGTTGGTGAGCGTTTATGCTAACCTATACACCAGGGGTCTTGCGTGTAGCTGTAGGCATCAATTCTAGCAAAATTTATTTCCATAGGCTACGTTGTTGCAGACGAAACGCTATAGAAACAGATGTACTTAAATAAGATATAATTAGCTGCAGTTTAAATCAATCGCTTTACAATACTGGGGCTATATGTCAATCGGGTGTAGTTCCGCCGCCATTTTTCACATTTACAAACAAACAGACGCGTAGACGTGTTTATTTTCAGCTGTCACGGAGGAAATTTTATAAGGAAATTTCATCAATTCCGCTCCACTACTAGGTGGCGGTGTGCGGTTGCTTTGTCTTCAGAAAGATTCTTGATCGAATTTAAGAAATCAAAATATTGGTCTGGATATTCAATTAAAAACTGTTTGGGACTGATGTGTAAATACGGTTCGATGGAATGATATCAGGGATTATTTTGCGATAATTCATACTTATAGATTTTATCAAAAACTTTGTATCCCTCTTACGAAAATTTCACAGATGAAGGAGTATGATATTTGGCACTGTTAAAGTTTATGTGGAGAAGGGGTGCAGATAGCTAGTAAATTATTTTTAATTAAAATGCACTAGAAACACATTACATTAAAAAATAAACATTACGTAACACACGACATTGCGTTCGTTTACTTCGTTTGGCCTTACTGAATGTCATGTCAAATATCAAATTGTTGTTGAATTTTGATGACTACACGACTGCTAGTATTATTTAATACACCAAATCCGCCTAAAATTTGGTTTATATTTTTGTTTGCCTATACTAGGCCGAGCTAACACTTCCGAATTAGGGATCTGTACATCCAAGTATTTGGAGGTTAGTGAAACCATATATGATGTATTGATAGCTTTTTATAGGTAACTTCTTTCAATGTCAACTCTCTTATGAAAACAAAATTCTTATGCGTTGTTCTATGTTACAACGAAGTTTCCTTTGAGTACATTTATATAATCTTTTATTTATTTAATAAAAACAACTCGTACATAAAGACCTACGAATTACATGTGAATGAATATAAACCAGAACTGAATATGTAATTATAAGAAACAGAAATCGATTCTAAAAATACGATGGTCCAGCCCGCTGCATTCGTCCGCATTGTAATGAAAGATAAACCTACACATGCAGTGCATTAACACATCTGGCCACTAGTAGCCATAAGCCAGCTAGTAGAGAAAAAATATATCGAATTTCATCATTCCATTCCCGATTTTGCAATTTTTTGCGACTTTGGTATCATCCTATACATTTGATTGGATTTGATACACATCTATTTAGCTTAAAATATTCACATTCGTTGGATCATGATTAGTATCCAAGTCTAATTAAAATTTGCAAGCAAAGAGATTTCAGATAGATAGTTTTGAAGATAAATCCTGGTTCTTTCGTTTCATTTTAGGGCAATGTTTATATATATTATTTGGTTTAACATAATCATTTTCTGTTGCAGGTAAATCTTCAAGTAATAAGTTGTCTACGTTGAAATTTGCTTAAACACTCCATCGATCAAGTAAGGAAACTATTTTATCAGGGTAGATACTTAAAGGTTAAAACAAATACGTACATCATACATTGCGAAATATACATTTAAACAGATCTAAAGAGTTCCGCTACTCAAATCTGTTGAATTAGAATACAGATATTGTATTACTGGTGGCGCCTCCCAGCAAACATTACAAAGCCATTTTGTCTCTGGTCAAGTGTTGCCAGACGTCTGCAGGCATAGACAATAATATCGTTGTGGCAATGAGTGGCAGTATAAAGAGCATTGTGGCCGAATCAATTAGTTCATAATGTAGGCATTGTGATGTGTGGGTTACATTGTCTTAATGTATCTCACTGGTGTATCGTAAAATAATTTTATAGTTCTATTTACGGGCACAATTTACTGACCAGATATATTGGTAGCAAGATGGATTAAAGTTACACGCTTGCTTACTTTTACCGTTCGATTAATTAGGTATCTGAAGTTATTACTATTAAAACTATTAACATGACAGACTAAGAGCTCCTTGGTAGGTTTATTATTTAATACTAGATACAATTTAAGGGAACGATGAGGAAATTGCACCTTCTCTAGGTGTGGAGATAGATACCGCCAATCAAATATTTAAAAAACTTGAAGATCGGACTCTCAACGAATAACGTCGTCTCCATGTTTTACCTGTCTACTGACATACCTCACCTGCTGGCAAATTAACAACGATGCCGCAATATGATATTCCACTAAAAAGTCCAAACGAAAAGATCAAAGCAAAAAGGTGCATTGACACTGAAAGATTTAGAATGAACCATCCGAAAACACTAATGTAATGGAAGTTCAAGATATGAGAAACTTTGAAGAGCAGTCATTATTGTGAAGTAACCCAATACCGACACATGTGTCACATATCGTCCAGGATTGCGATGCCACATGTGAAATAAAAAAAAGACCAAAATCTGTTGTCACTTCTCCCTAAGGTACGAACAATGCTCTGCTCAGATCCTGTCCCAACCATAAAATTCAATTTGCACTCTAATCCAATGATGTAAAATTTAAATTTGATTAACCGAAGCCGGATTTACAGTCGATTTCACTGGAACACAGCGTGTTTTGTGTTGTTTTTTTGTTCAACCTTCCGTAACCTTTAGCCTGTGACATGGATTGTAGATTAGGCATATTGTTGACCTTTTTTGCTTCCATTTTCGTTGCACGTGTAGTTTTGTTTTTTTTTTATCATCCCAAGACCCTTCTGAGAGTCTTTTTGTTTTTGCTCGAGATTGTACAAGATTTGCATGTGTGCTAAATGGTTGTCGAATCTCGAACGCAACCATTTGCGTTGTCTTTATGACTTCTTAATGAATTCCGAAACGCCTGGGAATAAAATTTATTGGAGGATGTTTTTTGTTGCAATAAGAACGGAAGTTCTAATATTGTCGCGGAGCAGTGAGCCGTGGCCGTTGACAAAACTAATGTTTTATTATGAAACAATGAACAGAATGGTGTCTGATTAAATATGCGAGATTCGCGGGATGAAAGATGGTTCCGCTCGTAATGGCGACATCAGCCGATCGCTGAAATGTAAAGTCAAACAAGTGTTGCTGCTAATGATAAATCATATTGTCTTGTAACGTTGTGTTGTATTTATGGACATTCAAAATATGTCTAATGTCGTTTAAATCTTGTAAATAGAGCAGCATTTTTCTTCACAACTCTGATTGTAACATCTTAATATATTTCACCTTACCGCGAGTATCACGAAACGCGCCCTTTTGGTAAAATTAGTGATCATAATTAAGAGACCGGTATCAAAACAACGATGCCAACTCTGTAACTATAATGATTCGAAATCAAACTTCGTTGGTATTATCACAGCCATTGATAATTTCAATGAGGTGTTAAATAAAGCAATGTATTCTAGGAATCATATCCATACGGCCGGTGGAAGCGTCTGCCATCACAGATTTATGGACAAATCTCCGAGATGTGTTACGAATAAAAATAATAGAATTGTCGTGTCTAATAATATAGCGGCCGTTTCCGTTCGTGTTTTAGTTTATTTTGGTTTGTGGACGCGAATATTATATATAACGCTCATTCACACGCGTACCGAGGGATTTCGTAGTTTATTACAGGCTTATAACTATTATTATTCGTGTGCAGGGTTCGTTTAATTAGTTTTCAGCCAACTATTTAACATTAACGCCGTTTTATTGATTGCCAAATGGTTATGTGTGACCATTATGTCTGTGACAATGTTTTGGTTTATGAAATGCAATATTCTTATTACGACTATTATTATGCATTACATTTTAAGCTTTATTAATCAGACGAATGTATTAAGGAAACCGTGTAAGCATGTGCATGTGAGAATTTTGGGGTTCTTATTGAAAATATAGTTAGATACTATACTAATGTCTGATCTAGCGAGAGTTTTCTGATCATCTGGTCTGATATCACTTGATCACATTCACTTTTAAAATATTAAGCATTTTTATCAATGAAAATTAAAAACTGTGTAAAATCTCAATGAAATGCTAAAAGTATTAATCTATTAGGTACTTCAAGATTTTTAACAGCATTGATTCCTCTTGACATTAACTTATTATTATCTTGTTTGCCTAAACGCATCATTGACACCAATCTGTGTAGACGAATTCCATTTAATTTATGTAAGCTTTGTTCAGCATTTTGTCATGAGACTATCATGATTGTTAATCCTCATACGTACTCCCTTTAATATTAGGTCCTTACATATGAAATTGGCGTTTTTCGTACTGGCCACTTTAATCACGAATTTCTCCTCTTTGGTAAGGAATTCCAAATTCAAATTTGTACAGCTATAGACTCATGTATTTGTGCTTCGATGATCGTCATTCATTTGTTTTTTTTCTTCTGTTTTTTTCTGTTTGCGTCACTCATTTTACAAAATGGAAAACCTTAAATATCGCATTATTTACGAGTACGAGTTCCGCCGTGGCACTAGTGCTGCGGAAACAACTCGAAGGGTGAATGATGTGTATGGCGGTCGTGTTGCAAAAGAAAACACAGTTCGTTTTTGGTTCCAACGTTTTCGTTCTGGAAATTTCGACCTGCAGAACAAGCCCCGTGGACGGCCTGAGACTCAAGTTGATAATGAAGAGTTGAAGGCTATTGTGGAAGCGGATCCATCGCAAACCACGTCCGAGTTAGCTGCAGGCTGCAATGTTAGTGATAAAACTGTTTTAATTCACTTGAAGCAATTGGGAAGATTAAAAAGCTTGAAAGGTGGGTACCTCACGAATTGACTGAAACAAACCGGCAAACGCGCGTCGACTGCTGCGTTACATTACTAAACCGGCACAATAATGAAGGTATTTTAAACCGAATCATTACCTGTGATGAAAAATGGGTTCTTTACGATAATCGGAAGCGCTCAGCGCAATGGTTAGATCCTGGCCAGCCAGCCAAATCCTGCCCCAAGCGAAAATTAACCCCAAAAAAGTTACTTGTAAGCGTTTGGTGGACTAGTGCCGGTATTGTTCATTACAGTTTTTTCAAATCTGGCCAGACTATTACGGCTGATGTCTATTGTCAGGAATTGCAAACCATGATGGAAAAGCTAGCGGCTAAACAACCTAGGCTGGTCAATCGCTCCACGCCACTGCTGCTTCACGACAACGCTAGACCACACACTGCGCTACAGACGGCTACTAAATTAGAAGAGCTTCAATTGGAAAGTCTAAGACATCCTCCGTACTCCCCGGACCTTGCTCCAACAGATTACCATTTTTTTCGAAATTTGGATAACTTCTTGCAAGGGAAAAAATTCAACTCCGATGGGGCAGTCCAAATCGCCTTCAAAGATTTTATTGATTCCCGTCCGACTGGTTTTTTTAGTAAAGGGATCAATGAACTACCTATGAGATGGCAAAAGTGCATAGAAAATAATGGTTCATACTTTGATTAATTAAATATATTATATTAAAAAATATTCGACTTTTTGTTCCTCCCATACAAAACGCCAATTTCATATGTAAGGACCTAATATAACAAATAAAATTCAACTAATCTTAAGAGATTATTTAAGTATCCTTGACTTGAAACAATAGTTAGATTAACATTTATCGCTACTGACAAAAACGTTAGTAGATATAAAATTTGTTTGAGTAGCTTTCAACGTTCTCTCCACAACACATGAAACCGTTGCTTTGGAAATAACATAATCCTATCAAAAACCTTATAGGTTAGGATCGATAGCACTATGGGAATTAATCGTATCATCTCAAACATAAAGGGGTTCTGGAACATGTTCTAGAATTCTAAAGACAAATGAACATCATTATGGAACAAGAAAAAAAAACCTCTTTAGTTTAATATCCGGCAGCTTATAAAAGAGATAAGCCATCGGATTGAAATTTATTAGAAAACACTATCAATCAAGGATAGGATTGTAATTCGGAAGAAATTGCATCAAAAATATGTAACTAGAAGATCCTACCTCAGGGCGTAGTTGATTGCAGTAAAATTCATTATATTATTAAAGTCAAGTTTAATCATGATTGATGCTACCGGTGCCGAGTCAAAGAAAAGAGATCAAATGTAGGCGATAATTCATAAAAAACAATAATAAAGGGTAATTCTGTTCAGAATAACATTGTTCCCGTTGATTTATTTGGTAGCCACTAATACGTGACGAATTTCGGCTTTGTTCTTAGACGATTTAGTTGTCTTTGTTACAGGCGGCCTTTCAAACTGAAATATTGTCTAGATTTAAATTTAGCTGAGCACAGTTACAAGAGTTTTGTGCTTTAGGATTGTATTCTCATTATATGTATTAAATTAATTACTAACAATAAAAAGTTATCATGCTATCTTATAAGCGTTTACGGATACTAAAGATTGCAGTTCATATTAATTTTAGCAGTATCTTTATTAAATTTAGCTTGAGTTTATAATAATAATAAATTGCTTATTCAGTAACATTATAGGTTAACAGTTTAGCCTCCTTTTAAGCAAGGGTATATATTTATGCAATAGGAAGTGATGTTTTTTAATTTAAATTCCCAAACTGTCTTAACGCAGCCGCCGTAACGTTGAAATTCACGAATAATTAAGAACGCACCTTAAGGCACACAAATGAGTGTCTATTCATTTTCAGTAAAAATAACGCTCTCAGTCAATCTAAACATCTATGAGTGAATATCTGGAAAAGTAGCTTATAGCATCTAAAAAGTCTATTCATCATTAAAGGCTGCCCATAATTCAATTTCTTAGAGTGACTCGCAGTCGCTTTTAAATATGATATTTTTATTCAAACAATCATTACACGTTCATCGCCCATCGAGCATATACGATAATCACAGAGTAATAAAAACATCATCCTTCTAAGAATATAGCTCTTTCGCCAGTGTCGAAGTAGAACGAACCACTTCTGTTTTATTGTTGGAGCCATATTTTATGACTGGATTGTGTACAGATTTAGAAATATTACGAACACTTTCCACATGCAAGGGATTAATCGCCGCGTTATTGCTACTTCCGAAAAACTCTTATATGATAACGATGAGGTACATAACGTAGTACTGCTACTTAAAATTCGACCTCTACTGACAGTACCGGTAGCTAAATTTACCGAACAACTACCTAACAGTGTGAACCTAAAGATCATCTACAACCCCATTATTAATTCTAATATTGTAGTTGTTCGACAAAAATAAAGGAACACAACGAAAACAGATGTGAATACACGCTGCTCTAGTTTAGAATGACGCAGCGATTTATAGGATGTGTGTAATCCCCTTTACGTTCAGATAGCCATGCAGCGCTCCTCGAGTAGTGCTCAATCATACGACTGTTCTGCTATCTGTAAGATAATAATGAAACTTTTATGACTTCAATTTTGTACCGAACAAAACTTGCTACACAAAGATCTCTCACAGTACGATTTATCACAGTATGATGGAATCTAGGAGTTAAATCCAGTTGTTATCTAATAAGAAAAGAATTTTGGAACATCGGCAGATTATCAGACGTTTATTATTGAGCTATGAACCTACATAATGCTGCTAGTTTCACATTTCAAGTTCATGTTTCGAATTCAATAGATCAGTATATTATAATATATTTTCTTCGAAATATTGTCAATATGTTGTCCTACTTATCCTCATGTTTAGGAATGCGACCAATTTTGAATCATTAAGAAGTAATTAAACATTATTAATCATCTGCTTGAATGATAATAATGTAAATTTCTTCAGATTAATGGAAAATTATTACTATGGTATTCAGGTTAAGTGCATACATATTTATAAAAAATCATTATATATTTCTAATTAACAGACCAACGCACACGTAAACTGCGACGCGTTTACTGCCCACTAAAACCGCAATCTACCGCAATTGGATTTAAGCCTTAACACTTTATTGTTATTAAACTATAATAAAAATGCTGTACCAACTAAATGTAATGACGATGTAACATTCTTAAGCCAAAAAAACCTTTACGAGCATATAAAAGCTGATACAACAATAACTATTGTGCTACCAGTTGCAATCATTAGTGTTGATGACGCAAACATAACAAATCACCAAACATGTGTTGAAAAAATATTGGGAGCCAATCAAGAGAGCACAGGAGCTCACAATGTAGTGTCTAATAAAGAATAAGATGTCTACAATGAAGTATTACGGCGTAATAAAAGCTATGAGGGCAAACACAAAAGTGGTAAAGAACGTAATGATTTGGAAGAGAAGTGTGTTTGTGTATGCGTGTATGTGAGGAGCGAAGCATGAAAATTACAAGCGGATTTCAATCGCGGCCGCTCCTTTGTGTTGCACAATGCGATCACAATGCCCGGTCAAGAGCTTGATGTGAAGGACAAAGGGTTGCCAGGCCTGACGGGAATTCACCACCTTAATCTCCGGAGATATTTAAAATATTTGGCCATGTTTAAAGGAAATAACTTCTAACTACAAAAAATAATTTTTTTTTTGATACGAACATACATAATATACAATTAAACCAGTCCTTTTTGGGATTTGCCAGAGTTTTAAGAGTGAAAAAAAGCTATGTGAAAATTTTAAAGTAACAATTCCAATTATAATATAGCATGAACCTGTAATGTAAAAAAAATAGCCTAAGGGATTATTGGGTAAAAGATATATATATTCCTACATTTGTATTTCTTAGCATGTACAAAAGATCGATGCTATAGGCAGTCTTAATACGTATATATAATGTGAACTCCATAATTGTTTAAGACGCGTGAATCACACGGACGCACAGTTCATTGTACCAGCCCAGAAGCATCAAAGTGAGATCAACCTGAATACAGGCATCCGAGCTGGACCGAGGGAAGGGGTAGTACACAATGTCGGCGAGGTCCAAACAAAAACTGACAACACAATACGGAGTGGCCCAACAACAGTGGCCGCTCATAAATCAACCTCTGACAAAAGTAACAATGGTATTGAGGGTACCTTATAAGAGATCTTAGCATTGTGTTTATTCTTTGATGTTCACTAATAAAACCTTTGATTAATATCGTATAGACGAAACCAGTTGGTATGCAAATAATGATGCTCAAAAGCATGGATTCCTTGGTAGAAGAATCACACGTGCTGGGGTGTGAACAAAGAACCTAATGCTACATCTTCCTTACAATGCTTTTGTTGAACTGTGCCCTGTCGAGGTTAGTCTTGACCAGTCTACTTTGATGAAGCATTGAATGTTGCCGTCTTGTACTTAGGTACTCATCGTGAATTCTCGGAAGTATATCCTTAATACTTGATATTCAAGTGACCGACTAATTCAAAATTGTATCTAAATTCTTAAGTTGAATATATAGTAATCTTTGACTAATTCGTGACCTGAAGTCCAAAATATTCCATATTATGTCTTTGATATAACCAAAACTTTTGGGTCAGACAGTGCAGATTGCTGACCTACAGATAATTCAAGTATTTCGTATTTTTATGACTGGTTGATTGTTTCTGTACAATTTATCAATTTGAGTCTCTTTAATATGGGTCATTGAAGATAACAATGCAGTTGACTATGATTCGAAAGACCCGAGTAAAGAAATTTGACCGATTGTATTGTCTATCTCTTAAATTACTATACGGGTCTGAAAGTTGTAATTTTTATATCCCTCCACTGCTGTCCACGCCTATCTGACAATTGCGAAGGCTTATAAAGGTTATCGAAGTAAAAATATAATTGTATAGAACATGGAACATTGTCTTTTATTAATCACAATTGTACAGAATGTCAGCAACACGCAAGTGATACCCCTGGTGTTGCAAGTATCCATTGGCTAAGGTAACCGCTAACCATCAGGTGAGACATATGCTTATTGCCACCCTAATGTAAAAAAAAGATTTAAGGTTAAATTATTCCTGCTCTTTGAATGTTAATAATATTGGTGATATTACGTTCTTATTTTTAAGGTAATCGTTACGTTTAAATTTTCACTACTAGCATACCAAATTATAAGCGATTAATATAGTAAAGCTCCTCCTTTCTAGGTTATCAAGTACAACAACAGCGACGTACCCACTGTGTCCATTGTGAGGTTATCAGAATTTTTGTCGCTATCAAATGTATTTTTGTTCTTCATTGTTTGTACGCTACTTAATTCCGTGTTGTTTTCGACATTATCGTCTCATTGTGTCGTGTGTTTAGATACGAAAATAGCTGTTAAATAATGGTCATCAGTATACATATCACAGTTTCGTAACAGGATGGCCTTTTAAATTAATGATATTTAATTCTTCATTCTTCTTAAACTTATCGTATGCCATGGGAATGATGGTCTTTGTTTTACTCATCAACTTGTCCTTAGGCAAAGTTTAAATCTCTTAGGTACATTGGTTTTTAACTTGCTGCAAACGGACTTCTGTCACGTTGGCACCATATTATCTTCGGTGGAAAGAAGGTGTTGTAAATCCTCTGCCTTCCCCTTAACCCTTGTGGGAACAGAAGATATGTATATTATTATTACATCAGATACATTTATAGATATTGACAGAGATGTTCAGCATCCTCTATTAAATCGATTCAATAGTACAACCATAGTACAACATACAAAAATTACGATTACGTCAAAGAATATTAAAAGCTATATCGATGTGAGGTGTGATCCGATGCAGATATTTATTCATACAGTTAACAGATGTACTATTTTTAAGAATATGGAACTGAATAAAATCCTTGATCTAAAATTTTTACGATTTCAATTCGCGCTAATATTCTTTCAAATGTAATGTACGTCTGGCAAGCTTTATTGAAAATTAAACAAAATTACAGACACAAAGTCAAATGGCAAACACATCCGTTCTCAAGTAAAAGAGTTTTTGTAATACACTGAAAAATGATACACTCTTCATATTAAGCTACGCATTGCTAGGTTATGATGCCATCATAAAAATGTAAATAATTTGTAAATATATCAAAAGATTTAAGAGCTGCATATACATGCACACTGCAAAATAGCATCCACGAATATATAGCAGTTCAATAATGCCGTTTCGCGATCAAAATATTGTGTTCTTTAAAAATAATGGATTATTGCAAGCCATTATATGCGTATTGTCGTTCTAAATTAAACTCCAAATTATTTTAATGGTCGTCACATGCAGTGTAGTGTTTCACTTTATTGATATTAGAATATGAATATCAGTCAATACTATCCCCATGTGTTTCCCAGTCGCTACAATGTTGGCTAAAATGTCATGCGTGAGTGTGTTTGAGATAATTTTATTTCGCACGCTTTTGTTCTCTCTGAAGCCAGTGCCAACATCCAGGTCTATTTGTAAATGAATATTTTTATTGATATATGCGTTTGGTGATATAAAAATGGCGCTTCTGCTGTTGTTCAACGGATCGGTAAATCTTCGATTGGATTGCGCGCTTCAATTTATAGCTTTTAATTGAGAATTGTCGTCCATAATTCTTAAAAATTACAGCATTGTATAAAAAACACTTCTTCTACGCAAAGTAGTACCTACTGTTGTAAATTTAAATTATATGTCTATACAAAGTGTGACAAAAGCATAGTCTTAAAGCTGACGCTTGCTTCTATGAATATTAATAGTACACTAACAGAAGCCTATGTCAACACGAATTTCTCAAAATCACAAGATAATTCTTTTAAAAGGAATGTCACCGATAAATCTCCCGTTAATACGGCGCGCGCATATACAATGTTTTTTCTTCAGTTTCAATTTGGCACTCCTGCGCACGCGTCTACCTACATTGACCAATTATTGCACTCACAGCTGTGATATCTTTTAAGTGACAAACATAAAATTTGGTTAGCTTGCATTATTTACGTCGATGATACCATTATTGGATCGCTAAATTATATTATTTGACGACAGAAAAGCAAATGCAGATTGCTCATTTTTACTTGTGTAGTCAACTCAACTACAATTTTGTTAGTAGTTAAATAGCGTATGATGATGTATGTTTAAAATTCCCTGACGAACACTATCATTATAACTAGCCATACAAAAAATATCAACGAGTTAAAAAAGAGTAATGCCCATCAACAAAAGTTGCAACAACAGTTGAACAGCATTGTTGTCTACACCAATAAAATCATCAGTCATCGCCAAATCACTGTCATTCAACAAATCATCTCTGACATTAACGTAACTTTAATAACTTAAATCATAATCAAACACCTTTCAATTCTCATCGCATTTACGTGATGGAAATTTTCTATGAGCATTCATATGGGAAAGAGAAAAATTGGTCGGAAATATAAAAGATCGTACAATAGTGGAACGGCTCTTTGATGTGACAAGAGAGCTTAATCAATGGTTATCGATCTTTTGATGTTAGTAACGTCGAAACTGGCAAACATTATGATATCTAGATATTAGTTGGATTGGAGCCATTATTATAATGAGCACAATGGAGGAATTTATGGCGTAATAAGAAATAAGGGGAATTCTCTTTCATATGAGACGTGTTTATTTTGGCATACTAAGATTGATACCTATCGATATTTTTGAAAAAGTAAAAACGTAAAGCGTGATCCTCAATAGATTAATATTTCGACAGTTTTCACAAATTCTTGATTTTATTAAGTTAAGAAATTTGAGCTTTTTATATCCACCAACTTATGAAGTAACATTGAATTGCAGTCAATATTTGGTCGAGCGAGCATAGTAAGCTTTATTTAATTCTTTGAATTCCTCAGAAAATTTAAACGTGCATGTCAGACCGATGGAAGTTGCTTCCAGCTAGTCATGTAAGCAGCCAGGTTAGGTTGAATCTAGTACTGAGATAAAAGACATCAAATGATCTGTTCCACACATCATCCTAAAATTATATTTAGTGCGGGTGCTACGCAACCTGTACACTGACAATTATTTATTTTATGAGATTAACTTAATCCTGAGCTCAACTTACTTGTTATATCAACAACCGGTGTCTATTTTACAAAGTAGCTTTCAAAACTCCATCTACAATTCTATTGGATTCAACTTTCTAAAGGAACATATTCAAAGTATTCTGATTTAACATATTTCTTCTTCCTTGTTCATATCACAATAACAGAATGATAGGTGCCGCAAACAGCAGGCGCACCGCGGAAATCGATTATTTTTCGAATGCCTCAATCGAATCGTAAACCGATGAATCGAGTCGAGCTGTGCAGCCCTCTTGTTTGTCGAATCGATTATTCTGCTTCATCTCACACTTATTGGGTTCAAAGACGGTAGTGAGCATTTGGATGATGCACACTGGAGGTAGTTTGTAATTATTATCTACCTTTATTTATTATGACAGGCTTATTGCGAAAATTGTTAAGCAAAATATCAGAACGAAAATTATATTAGTAATATGATAAAAAAAATGAGAACGGAATCATTGAAATTATGATTACGATGTTCTACATAAAACTACCCGAGTGATTCATAAAATTTACAAACACTACAATATGATGATGAATACTAAAATGTCATCTTAGAGATAAAGGAAAACCCTAATAAAATCGAATTCTAATATGCCATACCTAACTTTAAACTTTTGGAAATAAAGTACTTTGTTGACATACACAGCTTTTACACAGTTGAGTATGTCGAAAAACATACATATTAATATCGGCACAGTCTCCATCCGTGTGTAGCTACAAGCCTATACGGTGTCGGTGCTATTCATTATTCTGTTAAGGCTTAGTGAAAGCATGTTGTAACACAATGCGTAAATTAATGTGCAAGTGACAGCTTGTTTGTGTTAAAATCTATGTTGAGGCTGAAATTGAATTGTTTAGTTGAATTCGTAGATTGACTTATAACAAAGGTACCCAGGAAGCAGGAATAGTTCTGTCAAAGCGTAGAGGAGTCTCGACTGACGGATTTCAAATCATGGCCCTTGGTGATTTATCATCATATAGCTAAACTTGACACAGTTGAGATAGTTGAGTGATAATCACCACAAAGGATCCAAAGAGGTGCTGATCAAGTTTATCTTTCAGAACAAAGTGTAATTTTTAAAGTAGTTGATTATCCAAATTCAATAGTGCGTTCAAACATTAATCTGCCAATAATCCTCTAAGCTACGTTTCCTTAAAAGAACAGGAATGTTTTACATATACGCGTTCATTGGGAGTTTGTCAAGAGCTTCCGGCCTTTCAACATATTACGCGTCTAGAGAATAACAGGTTTGCTTAATGATTGCTTAGCGTGGCGCTTAGGTCTAACTTTATGAGACTTTGCGTATCATACACAACAAAATGTGTATCTATGTAAGTAATTCTGTGTATCAATAGATTGCTTTGTAAAGACATAATTGAATGTTATACCATTCAATATTCCAGACGCAGACATATATCTTTCTGGTAGAGAACTAAATTACTAACACTAGTCTAAAAGAAGACTGTTACTAACAAAATGGACACCATAGTCTGAAATAAAGTCTTATTATTATTATATAGATAATGCCGATATAAACTTCCACTCTTCCAAATATTAACCTACCTAACCGACGTAAAGTAAACGCAAATTAGCCTAACACTGCATTAGAAGTGTGAGAACAAATCCAAACATCAAATCCCATCGAATCAAACAAGCCATTGTGAAAGCCACAAACAAGCATTTTCATAACCATTAAACACCACAAAAACGTTTACCGAAAACTTGGAATGTTTAACTCATTAAGGATCTTGACTTGACAAATAACCGCAAATTGTGATTGTGAGCATTTGAAAGGGTTAATAATGGTATGGATGTAGGATTGAGCAGACTTGTGTAATTTGGTTAGAAAGCTTGCCTCCAGCAGATTGGGCTATTGTGCTCGCGTGCAAGACAAGGAGCTTGGATTTGAGATTAATTCTACGTGATTTGTATCCTGTAGTTGGATGTATGCCGTAGGTTTCATAATAGCTTTTAGTAGTTCCTTAAAAGTTACATTTATGAAATTAAAGTGTTTATTGAAACTAATAATTTACATCTATGGCATTTTATTAGTTGTGTTTGCTAATTTGTAGAACAGCTGACGCTATGAAAATATTTTATGTTTAGGTTGAAATTGAAAATGTCACTATTCTATATTCACTTATCAGCGAATCCTCTGAAACCATACTGAAAACAGATGAGACTAATATAGATATTTATTAAAGCACTAATATTTTAGTTAATTTATGGTTATTGCTATTGCAATGGTGTCTATTGACACAAATGAAAGGTTTAAGACAACAAACTTGCACAGGTTCCTATCGAATGTTTGAGAAAGATTAACGTTAGCCTCACCCTTTGCCCACAAACTGATATTTTATAGGACAACACGGAGACCGCGACCCCTGCAAAAATAATATGTATCTGACATCTAAATTATTCACAAAGGTGTAGTGGCTCCGGTCCTTATGAATAATATATAAATCATTCGATATTATTCGATGGTAACCTTAGAACTTCTATTATTATAATAATATATAAATCATTCGATATTATTCGATGGTAACCTTAGAAGTTCTATTATGATAATTCACATGAGTGCAACTAGCATTAGGTATCTACTATCGAGTTCAAATTTGTTTTAAGACCTCGCGTTTTAGTACAGTGCTAATCAATCTTTTATTTTTATTTAATAATTTTGTACACACAACAGTTTAAAAAGAACTAAATAACAAAAAGGAAATATACTGTACAAGGACACTGCTTATTTCAAAAGAAATCTCTTCCAGCAGACCCGCGAGAGGAAAGATTAACAGGAAAATAGGCATAGTGTGCATAGGTGTACATATTTCAATAAACATACGTATACTACATACTAAATATACACAAATATGTATTACAGGCATAATAGGCATATAACTAGTTTTTGTACGAGATCTTTGTGCGAATTAAATAGAATATGGATCCTAGTTTAAAGTAATGTATGGATTAAAGATAACATAGTCTGAATATAAATCGTTTTCATTAGTGCTCCTTTTACGGGTATAATATGATGCTTTTATACAAACAACAGGTTAATGAAGATCCCCATTAGTCCCTAACATTCCTCTTAATAAGCAGTGAGCTACGATGTTAGCGGGTATCACAGAAGACGAGACACCACTGATGTAACAATAAGTGACCGCCGACCCAAGAGGCTAGCGATGACTCCGTCCCCTCAATCTTAGCAATGATGTTATAAAATTGGATACGCTTTAAAAACCCTTGATATATATTTTTAGATGAACTTATGACGTTCAATGTCCTGATTTCCAATATCTTATCCAATGTCGGATATTAAAATTTTAATAAAGTGCGATTACATAGATATTTTTTATGATTGCTTAAATATAACAAAACAATGCAATGTTTGGTGGCAAAAAACATCATATGCTAGATCTTAAAATGAAAGGCGAAATCCAGGGAAAACGACCACCCGGCAGACGCCGTACCTCATGGCTCAAAAATCTCCGGACATGGTTCAATCTGAGCACGAGATCCCAATTCCGCGCGGCTGTATCCAAAATTAAGATAGCCTTAATCATAGCCAACCTCCTGTAGGAGACGGCACCTGAAGAAGAAGAAGAAAAACCACCATAGATGGTGTTTGATTACTGTGTTGAGCAACCTTTTATGTATACCTCCTCTAAAATTATTTGCTTCATGTTGTCCCGAACTCAGCTGCATTGCCCTTGAGATTTGACAATAATTCTCGATAGCTCCACCATTCTACCGCTCTCAATGAATAGTGAATTGAGTCCCGTTTCCTACATTTCAGTCTTAACCAATTCCAATTTAGATTACTGCTGAATCGGCGTTTGCAACTACAGCATCCAAATTCAAACATTTGCGTGCAAACAATGTTCTCTACACTAAATAAAACCCATTCTGTTCATTAGTAAATGTAATCAGCCTTCAAAGATGAATAATGGAATCGTACTGTGTATTTTATTCATTGACCTTCCAAAATTAAGAGAGATAACGCTCACAAAGGCTCGGATTGAAAGGTGCCCCCTTTCAAATGATTCGCCACTCTTTAATCTTCCATCGAAACAAAACTTGGGATCGTAACAGGATTGTCTGCCCGTTCATTTACTTAGCAAATTATTCTTTGTCGAACGGAAGAGAAGGCTTTGAATCCATTAATTCCCTGATGGGGTCACAAAGAGGTGATACGAATTAAAATAATGTATTCTACAAGTTGAATAGGGATCCCTCCGTCCGGTATGGCTGTTATTACAAGAATAATGTATTTAAATCAGAGTCTGCTTTCAGATGAAGATGTCTCTTTGTGAGTCCACCGAATAAGTGATCACGTACGTCTCCATTAGGATGTGTTTTATGTGCAAATTATAGGCTGGCATTTTTGAACGCGCTCGAATTTCAGCCCGAAACGTTCCGTGAACAATCTCGCTTCGTTAGAAAAGTTTTAATTCGAGTATCATTGTGTGTGTACATTTCTGCAAATATACGAATGCT
The DNA here is from genome assembly GCA_951449985.1 of Falcaria lacertinaria. Taxonomy (NCBI): domain Eukaryota; kingdom Metazoa; phylum Arthropoda; class Insecta; order Lepidoptera; family Drepanidae; genus Falcaria; species Falcaria lacertinaria. Next base: position 6,445,130 of record OX602129.1, read on the forward strand.
TTAGGGATTTGTAGATCGAATCCTGCGTCCAGACCGCATTAATTAGAAATCTGCTCAGAGACACAGTCGTATGCACAAACACCAGATTAATCCCCATAGTCAAAAGGGTTTCGCGAACTAAGGGTAGTAACAGAGGGCTGTTAAGAGATAATTTAGATGAATATGATCACCCCATCGGCGAATATTTAGTAACAAACATTTCGATGTATTTATTCTGGTGTTTATTTTGAAGCGTTATATGTCGAGTTCCACTTTGATGTCGTGAAATCGCTTCTGTTCTTTGTCAACCGCCCAAGGATTTACATCTATTGCAATAGTCGTTTAATTTTCTGTTTTACTGCTATCTATTTTGGATCTAGAATCCTTTGTAACATGATAGGGGTTACGGCGTTTCCAAATAAGGTGGATCCGTACAGAATTATTGCATATGGTTGGTTGGAGTTTGTTTGGCAGTATGAATGGTTCATTATACGTGGGGCTATAGACGGGACGCAGATAATATTTGCTATGTATACCATTGTTTATGATTTGGACAATTGTTTGTGCACTGTCAAAGGATGCGCACTTGTTTATTTTGTGCGTCAGTGAGGGGCCGATTGAGACGAACAGTTATATAAACAATGTCACATTAGCTTTATGCAAAAAGTATCGTAAAACTAAGAGAGGAATTAAATTTCTCTTTGATGCAGCTTCATGACTTTCCTTTCTGTTGTTTGTATAAGTATTTGTCACTAGTTCTTGGACGTGACTTCGTTCGCGTAAAATATGTACCTACATTTTTTTTTTAAGTACTTATTCATTTGGGAACTTTTGTTTAAGGCTTATCCCGTATTTTCCAATACAATGTTATAAAAGTTTTCGCGGTGAGGTTAAGTAGCGCTTGACTCCGAATTCCTCAATGCAAAGGGCCCCTTTGCGGGAAACTGGCTGGAATTATAGTGCCTTCTTGACGGAAAGCGTACACATTTTCATGCTCAACTATTTCCTCGTTCGTGCAATTTGTTTCAGTTTTCAGAAAGTTATATTTTGGATTGTAGTTCTAATATTATTTAAATAATAAAATAGGGATCTGACCTACATCTTATTTCGCCTTATTCTGCGTATAAATAAGTTAGTCACAGAAAATCTGCTACAGTAAAGTGCTCGTAATTGACAATAATGTTCTCAAAAAAACATTTTATAATGTAATTTATACCTTAGCGTTAGCAGACATCATCTAATAGATTCAAGGAACTATGATAGTTTAGTTCATAATATAACTAATACTTATACTAATTGACATATAGAGTAGCTCAAACATTCGACGGTAAAAAAACTATAGTGATTATAGTCTCATCATCTGTATATACATAAATGAATCCCTATTTTATTTCCTTGGTCACAGCATCACGCGTGAACGGCTAAACCGATTTCCCAAGTTTTTTTTGTTATTGTCAGGAGGTTTTATGAAAATAAAATTTAAAAAAAAAACTTTTTATTTCGGCATAAACTAAAGGTCCTTTTTTCCATGGTGTATTTGACATATGCATTCATAGCTAAGACAGGACGTCTGTCGGGACGGCTAGTTATCATATAAATCTCTCATAATAATTATTCGTTACGTCAACATTTAAGGCATATAGACTGCTTTCCTAACAAGAGGGCCTGATGAAAGCCATTGTGCCGCTTTAGGTCACAGCGAAATGAAACGTGAATGCATCTGGAGATAACTTTATGAAAGAAGGTTTTACTTTTAAAGAACCTGTATTTTCACAACGCAGTATAATAGAGTAAATAATTCGACTGACTTAACTTTTTTTTTAATAGAAAGTATCATCTTAAGTAAGGTTGCCAGTGCTCCACGAGGATACGCTGGGCTAGTAGTAAAGCTGCTAGCACAGCGACACAGTCCTCATCAACAACATGGTTGGCAACCAGTTAGTGACCTGGTCTTGCTAGCGGCTATCGGCTACGGTGGCTGCTTACCGTATGCTTGTGTGCCACCTTAGTGGTATAAAAAAACAATCTTGAGAGATATGTGAAGGGTAGTTTTTTAACTTCACTAAAGTGGCACACAAGCATAGGGCCTAGAAATACCCGGGATATATATTTCGCCCTACCTCTGTTAACTTAATTTAATGAATTTATAGGTTTTCATTTTTTTTTCCAAATTACTTAGTTCTTGTAAGTCTTTAAGCTCAGACCTGTTGGTAAGTAAGGCTTAAGTTACAATCTAAGCTACAATCAGTTTCTGCTTTGATTGAGGCATTGTTCGTGCGTATTAACTGTATTGTTTGCTGCGAGTAATCATGACGACATTACCCTCCAAGGGCTAGGGCGGGCGGTGTGGAGTAAGATTCTGTTTTTATTTGAAAATAAATTTTGCTTTTAAGACAATAAGGTAAATTATGCGATTGCATGTGACTGATATGGATTTAAGGCCGTCGAATATTTGATCAAATATATTTTTACAGCGAATTTGATGTCGCGGAAAATTATTTTCTATTCAGAAAATATACGTACGAGGTTTGATATTCACTGAATAAAATCTCATTATTTTATATAATGTTATGAAAACCAAAAAATTATGTGTCTACTTTCTTTAAAATATTAATTATTTTACTTGTTGTAAATGAGTGTGTATCTATACTTAATATTATAAAGCTGAAGAGTTTATTTGATTGAACGCGCTAATGTCAGGAACAACGGGCTCGAATTGAAAAATCTTTTTATGTTCGATAGTCCATTTATCGAGGAAGGCTTTAGGCTATATAGTATTTGATATATGTCTACCCGTGCGAAGCCGGGACAGGACCCTAGTCTTTTATAAAACGGAAATAACCTTTTGTCTACGTGAAAGTACACTACAGCGCCCATGCGATAAAGAAATGCTTATAAGTATTTTAATTAACCCTAAATACTAGTAAAATAAACAAAAACATTCCTTATTTACATGCCAATAGATATAATATTGAATTGCTTATGCAGCAAAAACTGTCTCCTTGGAATACGTCCGCTAAAACTTGTGGCTTACTTGTCATACGTTCAAACATCTACAGAATTTAAAAAATATAGAATCCATTTCCATACAAATGCATCTCTACGCCCACTTAGCTCTGTTGTCGCGCACCCGATGGGTAATTTTCCCCATTGTCAGTCACAAGAAAATGCGCCATGTAGACATAAAACGTACTGGAATAGACAAATTAATACAATAGGTACTATGAAATAATCCGATCAATACGAGTATAACGAAAACCTGCATCAATTATGCTAAAGCTTAAAGCCTGTTATGATATATTTATATTTATACCTCTAAGGTGGCAAACAAGCATACGGCCCGCCTGATGGTAAGCGGTTACCGCAGCCTATGGACGCTTGCAACACCAGGGGTATCACTCGCGCGTTGCCGACCCGCAGATATATATTTTTTGTCAATGCACATTAACATAATTTTATATTAAATTGCACCACTGAACCAGATGCAATATAAATATGTGAAAATAATATTTTATTTATTATAATAGTTCAAAGGGTCAACACGTGAAGTGTGCTATAAATCACAAGTGACAAATTGTGTACAATTATAAAGAAAACGAAATGTATGTTTTGACTTCAAGCCCATGTTTATCTGCCTATAATACACAAATGCTTTTTTAATTTATATATTTACGATCGCATGTATACGTTTTCATATTTGAAGTGATTTCAAACTACGCTCACGTCACTTCTAGCGGTTTTATTTCGTTGAATTATTATATTTGCTGCGAGTATTTTTGTATGGGTGAGTTTTCTTGTAATTTGCCGATAATTTTACCTCCCTCCGTGCGTTCAATAGAGGGCAATTGTAAGAGCGCAGTAGCTCGTACGGCGTAATCTTTTGCTTTTCTTTGAGGTTTTCTAGAATTTGTTTTCTATTTCCCCCTTGATTAAGTTTACTAACTATTCTCTAGAACTCGAACCTCATATTGTAAGTAATTTACACGTATTAATAACAAAGCATTTTACATTACATAGTAGGTAATTTTTGGTAAGAAGAGAAGAAATTGATGCTGGATAAAAATAAGGGAAACAGGATACACTAAAAAGGTTTTTTATCGCAGCATAACGCGTCTTGACAAAGCACTAAATGGTATCTACCTAGCTTGAGTTTTTATTGAAGTGAAACTTTTTTAGCTTCGTTGAGTAATTTTTGGCACGGGAGAAACTTATGGTTTCGCGTCAAATTTACTACTCTACTCTTTATAAATTAGTGTAATAATATTGTAGACTTCTAACGAATAATAGTCCCTAAAAGTAAAACCACTAGCGCTTGGTATAAAAGAATACAATTTTCGAGATCCAATTCATATTTTATTCCTGTGTATTGTAAATAAACTAATCATTGAAAAGCTATAATTTAGTTACGTACAGTAGCCAAGAGAGAATGTTCCCGGCGTTTTCCTGTGAAGAAAATATTCAACATTATTCAATTACGCCAGCTTCACAATATTTCTATTACTTAAATGTTTATTTTTTATTTTCTCATTGTGCTGCGAAGCGGCGCCTTCGGAATTAGATTTATTGTGGACTGTTTTCTTTGAAATACATTTTTACTTGACATCTTTTATTTAAAAATGAGCAATTTGCATTTTATTATGGGTTTTATTGGTAGGTAGTAATGAATAAGCCGTTTCATTTGAGACAGATTTTAGGTCACTAGTTTTACAATAATTTTAGTAGCGCAATGAAATTGCTAGTTCCAAATTTTATCTGTAATATGCTATGTGTCCGATGGTTAATAATAGACTTAAGAAAAATCGATGAGCAATATAATATAAAATAAGCGTAGGACCGTGAAAATCGTATGAAAATCTCGTAGTTTCTGTGTTTATTACGTTTAGACATACCGAAAGTCGCGGCAGGGGACTTAACTTTATCAAATGTAGTGATTAAGATTTGATATAAGACTAATAAAGACAAATAATACACTTATAATTGCTTATAAAACGAGAGTTCGTTAATTTTATCACTTTGATGCAAATTCAAACTCATCTGGTATAACTTCCTTATCAACCCGTCTTATCAGAAGACACGTCCAATCTCAAGCTATATGTGACTCTAATCCAATAATTGGGAGCATACCGTCTATCTAAGACGGGGCAAGCAATTTCCTTCAACTAATAGATAGGGCTAAACCTTTGGAGCGATTACTTACCGTATGTCCATCTCTGATTAATTTCTAGACGGATGTACATATTAATATCTCGTATAAATTAGAAGTAACACTAAATGACTGCGCATGTGTTACGTAGATGCCGATAAAGCATTACCATACAAGTGTTCTTGGACGCTATTTTAATAGATCAGAAACTCATGAACAGGCGTTATTATTCTGTTACGAACATATTTGCTTGTTACTGCTACTATATTCATTTAACATGATAATGGTGCCAATTCTGTTGTTCAAAATTACTAAACTTAACTAACTAATTTGACAGGTCTAAAAATATTTCCATCCTTATTTAACCCCGCACATGAGAAAAGGATAGCAAGACTTTTAGACCTGTCAAATTAGTTAAGTTTAGTGTATGACACCATACTGAGTCCTGGGAGTGGAGGCAGTGAGCAGCAGGTCTTGTCGTGCGTGGTGGTAAATAAGACTAGTTGGTTGCGTAGTCCGGCTTATTGGCTTGATTGAGCTCCTGGTCGGTATGTTCGCTTTATTCCAAAGAGTCACCTTCGCGTGCCAATAATGCCTTTTTACAATACAGCGACATCTAGTGGTCAAAAGTCCGTTAAACATTTAATAATTTTAAACAACAGATTCGACACCAATATCTCAGTTACAATTAAAATAAACTTGCGAAGAGCTCGTTAGTGAAACAAATAAATCACGCTAACATACAAATGCTACAAACAAACTAAGAGTTATCCTTAACGTAAAGTGAATAACTTGTGCGCTTTCTTAAACTATGTCTTTAAATGAAATCATCTCTACAAAGATCGTGAGAAAAGAAACGGTGTAGGCCGTGTGTAGGCTGTAACAAAAATAGCCGCGGCGACATTTTCCATCTGTGTGAAAGTGCCCTGACGAGAATTCTTCGAGAGCCCAGCTAGGTCTGAATCAATATTAGCTGGGGGATTGATTTGAATTTAACCTTTTTAGAGTTTTATATATTTGATATGATAAATGTTTAAAATAAATAACACCCAGAATTATACTTTATATCGGATATTATTAAAATTAATTAAGGTCGGTAAAGGAATAATTAGGGGCGGCAACGCGCAAATGATACCTGGTGTTGCAAGCGTCCATAGGCTACGGTAATCAAGCTTAAAGCAGCAAATGTAGGAAGCGAAAACGGTTCTATACATAAACTACATCTTCTTGCATATCGCAAAGGTACCTATCGTCGCTGTGTTGGTCCTCAGGACTTCCTGTATCAAAACTCCGGACATACATAAACAAACACAGATAACCATGAAATTGTTAACATAAATAATTATTGAACTGTTTACGATACGAATACTTTTTCGCAAATTATTGAGGCTTGTGGTACAGAAGTACCTAACTACGAAACAAATTCCACCTGATAATGAAAGGGTTACCCCATATTTGTATTCATAATTCGATAAATCGCACTCGACTACAATACAAATCTAAAAACATTTTTCACGAACTAGGGGAAGTGTGAGGGTAGTAAGCGAAAAATAATTTGCCGCCAATTTGGCACCGTCATTGTTGCCACCCTACTAAACGTAATTGAAATCAGCTGCGCCCCGTTGAACTTGGAGCATTGTCTTCGGTTTTTGAATAATCTGTTTTTTTATCTATTAGTCTGAATTTGATGTAATATAATAATATTTTGAAGGATACTATAACAAAGGTAGGGCGCAAAGAGAACTTATGTTTAATATCAGAGTTGACTGATGGGGATCTACCTCTGTATCACAGCACAGGCCATTTTATATTCAAATGTTTAATAATAATAATAATTTAATAATAATAATAGATAACACCTTTTTTTTACATTTTTGTTTACCTTTCCATACCTCCTAACAACTATAACGACTCTGTTAACCTTATGCTGCTAATACAATAATTTCAAGGTATAAGTTGCTTAGGTAAGCCATCATACGGTATACGGCCGTTAGTAATAGAGATGTCAATAATGCTTGATTTTTTTTATTCGATAAATGTTAATTGTTAAATAAAAATATCGTTACTTTTAATGGTTGAAACTATTAGTCAATATTTAAAATCACGTTAGCGAAAAAAATATCGCTTAGTTGAATACATATTTTTTTCGATAATATAATTTTATTTATTTAATAGGTATGATGGTTAATTTTAAATATTAGTTAAATTTATTGATTGATGGTTATACTCAATATCTCTAGTTTGTAAGCTTTATAAATTTGAATTTAATTTGGGTATTACAAGAAAAAAATCAGTTTTAATATTACATGCACAGAATTCCCTGAATTGAAAATTAGAAGGTATACATTGTGAGAAATTGAAATAAATCCTCACACAACCAATCGGAATGGCAATATTGACCTGTCACATTTCCCGCCAAGCCGCCATATTGTTAGCACTGCGTGACGTCATTGTGTTGGTAATGAAAAGGAAATTAATAGTTACAATACAACCCACTCAGTTACCTTTGCCGGGTCTCTAAGGCATCGAAAATAAGGCTCAAAGTCCTTTGTTTCCATTGCAATGTAATATTTGTCAGCAGTGAAAACTATTGAGACAGAGACGTGAATGCATTCGGAAAATCGATTGACAGATTTATTTGTTTGAAGTGGATTGATTTATACTTTGATTCGCCATCGAATATTGTCTAACTATATTTTCTTTATAACTTAGCTAGTATTTTCCCCTGGCTTCGCCTCTTGTTTAATTTTATTTTTGGATGATGGGTATTGTATTATTGGTCCTTTTCTACCCCTGACAAAGTGTGTGCAATATTGCTGGATAACCAATAAGCAAACAAACAAACTCAAATTTGTATTTGTAGTAATTATATGATTGTAGATATTATGACGTGCCTGCTAATTGGATATCGGCTTTTTCGGTGTCATTTCATTAGTTTATTTTATTTTTTCGATCAAGTTTTTTAGTAATGTCATTAATTTACCTATAATTTTACGCTAAATTTCTTTCAAACAACAAAAAATCTGACGAACAAAAGCCAGTGTTCATTTTTATTGGACAGCCTTTATTTTAAAATAGGCATATACCAGGTGCAGAAGCCTTTGGAAATTGTAAAAAGTAAAAAAGATATGTAGGATAATATGCAGTAGGTATACTAAATAAATTAAAAAAACACCAAGATATTCAAATTTAGAATCACGCATTACGGTTTAAATTATATACGTAATCTCTTTACACCAACAATATATCAAAGTATTCTAAGCTATAAAAGATAAACTGCCACCTTAAAGGTTTCGTAACTTGACGGTCAGCATGCCTATCCGTCTGGAGGGCACTAATCCAATTTCTTGTGCTACTGTGCCATTGGGACTTTTATTGAACAACCATTGAATATTGTGATCCAATACAAAATATATAGTTACGTATGTCACAGACAAACTGTATCAAAATGTAACATGAAACTTAAGCGGATATATGTGATTTATTAAATACTTAATACATGCAATAGCAAATTAGTTACTAATGTACGCTGCCTTATTCTTATTGGCACCATTTGTTTATTTTTTAACATTTACTAAATTCATATACATATCATCAAGCCACAGGCAGATAATGTAGAGCGCAATTTCACCCTTGACAGAGTTCATACCTCTGTTGCTTCTTTTACATTCATCAATCTCTTCATACATTCCTACCTGTTCTGAGTAGTAAGTTTTTTCATCATTGAGTACTTTGGCGATTCGATCTTCATTGAAAGTATGTCCTTGGCCTTCCATGGTTTCTTCTTCCACTAATATTCAAATAAAATCAATGGGTCAAATTTATCCAATTCTAAAAATTATATCTCTGGGAGAAATCAAGAATAGTCCAGCGTAACCTAAGCCCCGTATTCCAGAGTTCGTCTAGAGTACGCTGTGCTGGCACTAGTAATGAATAATAATATATCTTCACGCCTTCCCCCAAGGGTCCCCGAAGAGGAAGGCAGAGGTACAACGCCCACTTTACACACCATATTTTTCTTCACCGTAATTATAAAATTTACTAATGAATTATAATTCTATTCAAATATAAAGTTATCGTCATAATATTTCATGCGTAATTCCTTACTTTGATTTTCATCTGACTCCATAACTTTGCAGACGTAGTGTAAACTTATTTTAAACTCAAATATTCTTAGTTAAACAGTGTACTTATAACTTTAGGAAAATACTTTAATTATTGAGATCTGTTCACACATGAAAAATATTCTGTGAGAATTGTGTGTTGACTGATGTCCCGTCTCTGAAAAGTTCTATGTAATTTGCGGTCGAAATTAAAATCAATTTTTGTACCATAGAAAGAGGCTGTTCCCACGTATTTTTTCGGTATATGACGACACCAGCCTCTTTAAAAAAAAAAAAATATATTATACTACTTCACTTGAAGAGAGACAGTCAACATGTAAACGTAATTAACTCATTCGCACAACGGAATTGTAGACAAATAAACTTCAAAGCGGAATGCCAGACTATCTGCAAAGGAAGTTGGTTTGTTAGCACAACAAATGAAGACTCGCCGTTACGTCTCGTGCTAGTATTGGCTTCAAAGTCACACACTACCGTGTAAATTGTACCGTCCAAAACACATTAAGGATCTCCTCATTTAAATTACGATTAAATAATAAATATATAGTTTATTTTAAGTTTTTAATCCTAATAATTAAGTCCGTGAAATACACATTATTTTGAGAATAATAAATTATTTTTAAATCTCTATAGAAAAATATGATCGACAAGGTTTTGAGGGAATCCTAAGAACTTTTTACTGATAGGATTCTAGCAAATACCAAATCAATTTATATTGAATAAATATAGATAAAATGGTGTAAAAAAGCCCGAATGGCATAATAATTCAATCGTAACCAACCATCCATAATCTTCAACCCATTTATAACTGAAGCGGCGTACAGAGATAGATCGATAGGAAACTCTTTATTATATACCAAAATTAATAACTGAAGAACATAAAATACATTATAAATCGGTACAATTGGTGGCCTTATCACAAGATGTGATCTCTTCCAGACAGAGATGGGCACCCATGTAATTAATGAACAAACAATGCTGCTTCAGATTGCAATTCGGGTGACAACTAAAGTATCAATTATGCTCCAAACTTTCAGTGTCATCATAAGTTGATAGACGTCCACTGTTGAATAAAACCCTTCCCCATAGATTTCCACAATGACCAATTTAATTCTTAAAACCATTAAAGCTTTCGATGCAAGTCTTAAAAATAAAGTGAATTTCCCAAGCAAAATTGGATACCTTTCGTCTGTATAATTTCTACCCGAATCGGCATCACAGGAAGCAATCTTGCTTTAGCATAAGACACCTTAAGACCAAAGCAGGCAGTGCTGCAATTAGGACAATTAGGAGAGCCCAATTAGATGCTTTAACGAAGCACAACCTAACGTAACTGGTTAGTTTGGTGACGAAATACAAATCAAACAGATCTGACGTTTGACCCGGGTTTAGATCGATTCATTTATAGGTGCTGTTTATTTACTAACGGTCTGAACCATGATCGTCCTTAACTTGGAGCTCACAATTAGTGAAGACTTGTTTAGGACGTAACGTCTAATATTCAACAATGAATGTATCTTGGAAAATAATTTTGGAAATTAACTTGGCTCTACCATATTTGGTAGTGCCAAGTTGGGTTCTATCCTGGACTATTCATAGGGACATATCGTAAAGTCTCAAGTCAAGATAAAGAAATAAGGCATCGAATTAACAATTATTAACTAATAACTTTTAACTACTGAAAAATAGTGGAAGTAATTTATTTTCTTTTATTTGCAGAAACATGTCATCTAAACGAAAGTCCCCACCTTCAAAATTGCAAGAAGGAGCCCCCGACAACAAACCGGAGCCCGGCCCAGCAACCGCGGAGTTCGCTGAACCCCAGGATTCGGAAGACGTTGAGCAACAGAACTTCTACAAGTTCTCACCGAGCTCGTCAACACGAAGCTCCATTAGCGAAGAAGAATCTAATTACGAAGACGAAAGACCGTCAAAGAAGCAAAGATTCGACCAAACATTAGACATGACAAATAACCTTCTAGTCCCATCATCTTTCCTAAGTCTGCACCAAGTGAATGACCTGCAGACACGGAGACGCGGTTCCTCAGAATGCAGTAGTCCCGGTGCCGAGGCGAAAGTTCTAGGCCTATGCAATAATAACAATTCACTGCTGAATCACAATAGCGCGTTGTCTTTGGCGCCGCCCCATAAACGTTCTATGGATGACGTCTTAAAGAGGCTAACGTCCAAAATGAACAATAGCACCATCAAGGAAGAGAAGAGGCCAACGCCTTCCACGACGCCCGTAAAGCAAAACAAGTAAGTGAATGCTTTATTACCTAATGGCAATAAAAATCTAGTTTTACGAATCAGAAGATACGACACAAAAAAGAAATACGAAAGTCATGTTGAAACCTGTAGGTAACCCATGTAGGTAACTATTTTAAGCAGACACCAACAAATGTAATTATTAATTTGATAAACGAACCTATAGAATTGGAAGGTATGAAGTATTCTATGAGGTTAAATTAAACACGAATATTGGTACATCTTTGTGCAAGTTAATCAGCAAATTAAGTTTTTGTACATAATTTATGTGCGTAAAAGAAAATACCAGTACAGCTCTTTTTAATTTAATGGCAGCTGTCAAACTACTTTCATTTCTCAAATGGCAATTCGTACATGCATTGTACTTTATCATAAAGTGAACTTATTGACTTAAATCAACAAACAATATGTTTATGGTAATTCCTCGGGTTTAACCAGGATTCCCGAATGGACAGGGTTTCCTAACGAAACAAAAAGCAAAAAAGTGCCAACTTGAAGTAACGCACACTTGTCTTGTCTTATGAATTATACTTGTCCAGTCAATTCATAATTGTTCCAAATTCAGACAGCATTAGAGTACTGAAATCATTACCAGTGATATCACTTTAATTAATCTCTGGTGACCTTTCCATTATTATGGGCAGTTTCCGTTTATCTTCTGTTTTGTTACCGTCTGTTTACAAACCGATACGGAAATAATTATTGTATTATAAATTGTCAGATTGAATATAGCTCGCTTATATATGTATAATCGCTACATGATTTCAAATTTCGCCGCAGCTTATCCCTTTTTGATGTAGATCGAAAAATAATGTTGTGTAAAATCTCTACAAAACTAAAATGTCTTCTTTAATACATTCATCTGATTAAGAGTTAACTTTTGTTCACACGGCTGCATATGCATATGTTCCTGACTGATGTTAGTGTATGCCGCTCGATAGTATCGATAGAGTAGCGGCTATTAAGGTTCGATACAATCAATAGTAGGCATGTGTGTAGTATTGCGATCTATAGTATTCGTAGCTGTATCAAGGTCAATAAATCCATATTCCTGCCATGAACATTTGGCAACGCTATTTCTAACAAAAAAGGAAGAAAAAATGGGTATCCTAAAAAATTAAGAGGCATTTGAACTTGGTAAAAAACATTTGTTAAAATTTTCTAGGCCTATTTCTGATTATGATTTTGCATTCGATCTGTCATATTGTCATTTTAATCAATAACAACAACTCCCGTTACATTGGTTTTGTAATGCGTCATATCCTGCCCTAGTATACAAACAAGTTCTATTTCTCTGTCAATGTTATTTTCGTTGTCTGGACCATTATTAAAACATTAATAGAATTTGAGAGCCGTTTGTTCGAACGGTAGATGTAACTGTCATTTAAACCGCTTTATGTATGAATGTGGATGCATAAGAATGTCAGTTTCTTTCGGAATCAGCCGAGGATATAGAGTGCCACTCTTTACCTTTCCATCTTTGGCAATCTGATGTACAAAGTAAGACGCTGGCTTTCAATGGCATCTTCCTTCACTCCACATTCGAATTGTATATATTTTTGACAGTTTTTCATCACTCACTCATTCTTCTCTTCTTCTTCTAATCTATTAAGCCGTTGCTGTCCCACTGCTGGACAAAAAAGCACACTCTCCCCTTTTTCCAATTGCCACGGTGTTATGCTTTCTTAGCCATATTCGTTTTCTTATTCATGAAGCAAATATAAGCCATTGCCATTACAGTAGCAGTAAAGTTAGTACTACTTAAAATATAGCGAGAGGACCCTACCTATTCCCGTTTAGTCGTTCACGACAGTTTAATTGGTCATATTATAGCTCATTAAAAACAATGTTAAGAGGGAAGACCACCGCAAGTTCACTATAAAACCCCTAAACACTGGTTTTAAGTAGGGTTTTATAGATATTCAATTTTAAGCATCGTTGTTCAGGATTCTGTGACGGAAACCGTAAAGCATTTAAAATATATCTTTGACGTTTCAGAAGTAATAAATCTATAAACGTCACTAACTTGTACGTTACATTTGGTAGTATATTATCGAGTCATTGTCAAGACCTGCAAAAGTCTACGGTGTTGTCATTACCCAACCAAGTTGAGAAATAGTAGGAAAAGTGGTAATTTAGACCTTCATAAGTGCCTTATTAGGGCCTAGATTTAAAAAATGATTTTTTGATTTTGATTTTGATTAAGTCTTAAATGAGCAGACTATCAGATTTATGCGAAAATAATGAAGAATGAATACATTCATCATCATCTATTTAAGTGCTCGGCTCTTGTCGGTGGAGCAATCGCCAAGCCGTTCTGTCGTTAGCCATCTCTTTGACCTCTTGGTACGACATAACGTTAGCCTTCGTCTTTATCTGTTGCAGGTAACTTATCCTTGGCCTTCCTCTGCCACGCTTTCCTTCGATCTTTCCGTCTATGATATTTCGTATAAATGCGTCATGTCGTAGCAAATGACCAATCATGTCGCCGCTTCTATTTTCCATGGTACATTAATACATTACTTTGCAAAAATAGCTAAATAAACAAAAATAAAGTTTAGTTACCAACATTCTAACAGGCTTACAGTTAACACACATGTTTTATGCAGTTTTAAGTGCCCACTGAATTATTTAGTGCTAATAAAATTTAAATATACATAGCTAAAATATTTGCTTAGAACATGAAATGCACATTAAAATTAGTTTCCAGACAAATATGTTTGTTAAATTGATCTTAAAGCAAACCAAGTTCTAAATTGCACTGGTAACTAACTAAACCGAGCAAATTCGAAACAAAAACGCGTTGGATCAATCAATACTGATATTACGAAGAGGTATTGTTTATATGTATGTATATCTATGTTTGTATGTTTTTGTCTTGAAATCAGTTTTTGTGAGTCAATTTTAGTAAACACGGAGACTAGTACTTGGAGAGTGTGCACAGGGACTTTACGACTTAGTTCCTCCATCACCTTTTCGACATCGTACTACTAGGCCTGGGGAGAGCTTAACCCTTACGTTGTGGACATACCAATACGCACTATGCGTTTTGCATCATCTTTCATAATGCGTACAGCAAAGGATTGGAATTCTCTCCCCTCGTCAGTCTCCCTAAATCCTACAACCTGGGACTCTTTGGGAGAAAAGTGTATAGGCTACTAACGGACAAGTGAGCTCCACCTTCGACCACATCTTCACTTGGTGGGTGAGATCGTGGTCAATTGCAGACCCGTAAGTAATAAAAAAAACAAATAGTTTTGAAAAACTTCAAAATTCTTTGGAAAACAAAATTATATTGCGTAGTCGGGCCCACACTAACAAACCACTTAAATTTAGACAACAATTTTCCGAGAAGTAGCCGCTAGTTCACTCATAATAATACGCGTTAATTACGTTAGTTAGCGACAATAGGTGGTTATTGTTAGCGTAATGCTTCACTAAAACAACGGTTAATATTCTGTAGCCGAGACACTAATGCTTATTAACATGTTAAATGTATGTGAATCATTTTGTTATGGCTGGTTTGGTTTTCTTCAACTAACTCTGTTTAAAGTAGATTTTATCTTGTGCTGTCTTAATATTCAGCTTTAATATTACATACCAATAAAGAGGAAATTTCTTATATCAATAACATGGTATTTAGTCACCAATATATAAACCTTTATTTCGAAATGACACTAATATTGTTCATATGCTTTAAACATTTTTTAAAGAGAAACATTTATTTGTTTTTTTATATACCACTAAAGTTGCCACTTTAAAAAGCATACAGCTCACCTGATGGTAAGCGGTCACCGTAGCCTATGGACGCTTGCAACACCAGGGGTATCACACGCGCGTGGCTGACACTGCGAAGTTGTATACTTTTTGATATATATTTTCTATACTATTTTTGTCTGCCTGTCTGTACAGTGTTGCCGTTTTCTTGTCCACTATTTCCTTGTATTATTTTTTGATGTGAGTACAAATAGGTACGTACCAATAAATTTACTTCCACCAGCCAATTAAGAGTGTTGTTGACCTGCTACGTAGCCCAACATCTTTAATTCCAAATTATGACTTTATTATCTAAAATTACCGGATGATAGCCGAGATAACGATCGGTTTGACGAGAATCAAAATCAAGTTTTAATATGCCTTTCTATCAATGTTACTGGTACTTAATTGTTAGACTTATAAATGTCTGTTGATACTTCAAACTCGATTTTGTTTTCGTAAAATTGTATTAATGGTTTAATCGTAGTTATAAAAGAACGTATAATAAATAACGCGTATAAGGTATCGGGTAATTATATTACTGCACATTACGTTAATATAGACAACATATTCTATGAAGATACTTTTGAGAAGGAAGAAGAATCCGTGGGTGGCCAAGGTATAACTGCCCAGATCAATGTAATAAAGTACTCAGTGATGGAAAGGCAAAGAGTGCTCGGAACCGGCATGTATAAAGAGATTGATGAATATAGAAGAAACAAAAGATCAAGTCAAGATCAAAGGGGATAATAGGGCGATGTTGGATCTCCCGTCAGTTTTCCTTTTAAAATTGGAGGCGCCTGACTGGGGACTGTGCCTCCACAATACAGCTGACCGAAGTCAAATAACACTACTTTGATGTAGTGTTGTTTCAGGAGTGAGTGAGGTTGCCAGTGCTCCACGAGGATACGCTAGCACAGTGAGTCCTCATCAACAACAGGGTTGGCAACGCGTTAGTGATAGCCCTGGTATTGCCAGCGGCTATAGGCTACGGTGACCGCTTTTCATCAGGTATAAAAAAGGGGCGTAATAAAATGTTTACTTCTTTTTATATACATAATGTATAAGGTTCTTTAAAATTATTACGTACCAAAGAAAAATATCTAGTTGAAAACTACGAGAATTGTTATGTACTAAGTGTTTAAATAAAGTCCATAATTAACTAGACGCTAATGATATGCAGCCGCTTTAACTCGGTCTCTAGATCTTGGTGAAGTCTTACGAAAGTTAGGTCTAGAATATTTGGTCATGGTTACAATAAAATTAGATGTAGATAGCAGTCAATAATAGGAGATAAGTGCACGGGTTAAGGAGGTGTCAAGCTGGATGTGTGTCAATATTTTGTATTTACATGTCGTCTGTATCTCCGGACGATATCTAATTTAATAGCTTCGATAACAAATTATTGTTTTTCCTATCTATTTGTTCAGAGTTGCTATGGTTACATTGTTTCGTCTTTTCTTCCTACTTGTTAATAATTGTATCTTTAATTCCGTTGTGGCCATGTCAGGCGGCCGTTATGGCCCATTAGCATTCTTCATAATCCTACGGCTGGACGGATTTGTATGAAATTTGGTACACATAATAGTTTATAGCCTTTTTGTCCCGTTTTTTTTATCCCGCGAAAATGTAGGATGCGGACGAAATCGCGGGCAGAAGCTAGTATAGTATAAAACATAGTCGCTTACCGTAGTTTGTACGCCTCGATCTTTACTGGTAATGATTTTTAATTTGTAATTAATTTAGGTTTTGTGTAAGCTCGTGCGAAGCCGGGCCGGGTCGCTAGTTACACATAAGGTGAGAAGTACATTACGAGGCAAGGGTGATTATGACGATAATTCTGTTATTTTTTCTTTTAAAGTCGTTAGAGAAAAGGGTCATCGTGTCTCAGAACATTACGCATTTCCGACACAATACCAACCAACATTTCTGTGTGATATTAAGATAGATGTGTGCCATTGTCCCTCCGGCTTGCTTCTAATTAAACGCGAAGGTAATCGGCTGGTATTAAGTCGTGAACGCATAATGTGTTACAATCCATCTCCTTTATGACTGTTGTGAATCCGAGTTGGGTTGCGTGGTCTAAGTGAGAAGAGTACGCGTTGATGGCATTATATGACTATTTTAGTTTACGGCTGTTGCAGGTTGCCGAAATGTAAAAAAATATTATAAATTAACCTAAGCTGCTCAAAGCATACTAGCTTGCTAGCTATGCGAACATTGCGAACTAGGAGTGGATAGAATACTTATGTATATACTTTATGTACATACATACCAAATATAGACGCAAGGCAAACACAAATGTTTGGCCTTTGAGTAAACGCCCTGGTGAAAAACTATGCAATATTAAGAAGCCGCTAGAGTTTTAAAATGATCTTTTTTGTGTGTATTATTTTTAACGCTTTAAATTTTTTTTATTTGACTAGGTAAATACATTTTATACCTACAGAATTAAACATAATAAAAACTTAAAACAAACTTAACTGAAATAAGCGCCTAATGAAATAAAATCCCTTAAAACTTCTCGAATCTTATGCCATAAGCCACACACCACGAACCCAACGTTAACAATAGCCACAGAGTAATTTGTACCCTGATATATATATTTTGAAAGCACAATAAGTAAGTGTTCCAGATTATAAAAGAGTTAGTAACATTAGTTAATGTGAATATCTTATTTATTATTGTTATGAGTGATGGTACAGCGCTGGCAGAGCTCGCCGGCTTTTTGTTTCAACAATCGCTTTGTTACTTCGACTAAGATGTTCTAACACCGTAATGCGGTATAATATGAATGCGGTAGTTTAATTACACATTTTTAAAGTCAAAACTTCTTTATCACAATCAAAAAAACATTTATTAAAATTTGGCCGTAATAAGGCACTTATGAAGGTCTAAATTACCACCGGTTCGGAAAGTTACCTGAGAAGAACCGGCGGAACATTGTCTGTGATAAGCAATATTTGTAGGGGCTAAACTTGCCTATGTCACCAACCATTCGATATGCTGTGACGTGTTCTTCTGTGTGAAGTTAGGAAGCTGACTTACTAACTAGGGCAATCAATCCTCTTTAGGTATTATTTTTGTCAGTGTCTAGAGAATTTTCTAGTTTCTATTACTACCTATAATTATTACATTTAATAAATTGGTAAAGTTATTTCTAGAAATCAAAATATATGGAATTTATTTGCCAATGTATAGTAAAGTGACAGATTCTTAAATTGACAATTATTTAGTCACGTGAAACAAAGTGGTCGCGGTTTTGTAAGATAACGTAATTATAATGAATTCTTTGAGATATCAACGTATTTATTTACGAGGCCACCTAAATATTTTCATGAGACTTCTACCTATTCTGTACCTGCAATACCTACTGGTAATACAACACACACTTATTACACATACTGTAACGGATCCCAGGAAATTTTAACCTTTAAAACTGAAGCCTTTAAAATTGAAGCCGCTTGAAAGGGTCTGTACCTCCACCTTACAGAAGACCGCAGTGAAATAACACTACTTTGATGTAGTGTTGTGATTCTGCGTTAAGTAAGGTTGCCAGTGCTCCACGAAGATACGCTGCGCTTGTAGTAATGCTTGCTAGAACAGTGATTCCACATCAACAACATGGTTGGCGACGCGTTAGTGATACCCCTAGTATTGCTAGCGTCTATAGGCTACGGTGACTGCTTACCATAAGGTGGGCATGTGTATTAGTTGAAAAAAAAAAACGCTTCGACGATAGAACACGATTAACACGAAGTCTAGTAAGACCTTCGGAAACAATTAGAGTACATTGATAAAAGTCGTGTGACAAAATGGCCGGCGAAGCTCATAAATAGCCAAGGTGAACTGAGCATACCTTAGAACACAATAAGACATGTCAGTATGGACAATTGACAAGGCTTCTGAACAATGCCTCTTTATGTTCCACAATAACTCTTTATGGCCGATGACAAAGTCGCATTCTGCAAAGATTTACCTAGTGATGCGCAATCCTCGTTTTAATCGTCGAAATCGCAGTCGATCCTCGTGATTTCAATTGACCGTCGACTGATATCTGATTGCGAGTAATTGATTCCGTTTCCAATTTTACTTGCTTATGTTGTTAGTGGAAAAAAATGACAAACAAAGTTCTTTTTTATAGTTATTTCTTATGTTACCTGTCAGTTAAGATAAAGGTAAATGACATAAAGGGTTATAAAAAAAAACATACATGTTTATTTGCCTAGTCTTTAATTGCAGTGTTAAAACCAGAAATTCGTCAAATAAACGGCAGCTTTTCTGGGCAAATGTAATAAATCACGTGCTTTATTCGAACTTGTACTCGAATGTGCTGGAACAACTCGATTCGATTAGAACGCTTGTATCGATACAATCGCATCACTAAGTTACCCCACACGCGGCGAAACGCGACGTTGTATTAAAACGAATTGTCTGTTTAAATGATCGTCCGCTTATTGAATATGAAAACGTGAACTCCGCAAGGCTAGATTGTTTTATCAACAATGGCTACCTTTATGAACTATTTGTGTAGTTATTTGTAATCACTTCACTGTTTTGAAATGACATCATCGCATATGTTTATGTAGTGGCAGCAGCTTTGCGATTCTCTACGCTGTCAGCAGCGTCCGAGTTCTTAAAAGATTTTTTTAAGTGAGATGTCTAGTACTGGGACACTCAAAGTTCCGAATGAAAAAAATGATTTTTATCATCCATAAAAAATTGAATATTGTAAAACACCACTAAATTAAATATACTTAGGTATTGGGACCTCCCGTGGGGTTTCCTATTAAAATTGGAGCCCCGCAACTGGGGATTGTACCTTACAGAAGACCACAGTCAAATACTATTTCTAATCAGTGTTGTGTTTCTGCGGTAAGTAAGGTAGCCAGTGCTCCACGAGGATACGCTGCGCTAGTAGTAATACTACTAGCACCGTGAGTCCTCAACAAAAACAGGGATGGCAACGCTTTAGTGATATACTACGGTGACTGCTTACCATCAGGCGGACCGTATGCTTGTGTGCCACCTTAGTGGTATAAAAATACCATTTACCAATGGCATATTGAACACTCCGTATATATCGCTCAAAGTGCATCAAGCGGATCCTAACAAGCCCACAATAGCGTTATTATCGATTAAAACGTATATTTATACTCACTAGCATCATTAGTTAACGTCAAAGATTACAATAGGATATATCTTAATTAGCATTCGTGATAACCTCCGCGTCTAAACACGACTTTATAAAATAGACAAATTATAACTAGTATCTCAACATCGAACGAATGAAACAACTACATAATATGCAAGTGATTTTAACGAATTCCTTGGAATATTATAAATAGCGCTCTACACTATAAAAATTTTTTTGATAGTATTATAACACAAGGTGGCAAACAAGCATGCGGCCCACCAGATGGTAAGCAATGACCGAATCCTATAGCCGAAGCAATACCAGGGGTATCATTAAACGCGTTGCCAAACCTGTTGTTGATGAAGACTCACTGTGCTAGCAGCATTACTACTAGCGCAGCGTATCTTCGTGGGGCCCTGGCAACCTTAATTACCGCAGAAAGACAATACTCCGTGAAAGTAGTGTTATCTGACTGCGGTCTTCTGTAAGGTACAGTCCCCAGTTGGGCGACTCCACAGGAGATCCCAATTCGTCCTACCTCTCTCTAAAGAGACATTCCTACAAGAGACAGTAAAACAGAAAGTGATTACAAAAACACTACCACCCGTGCTCTACTTACATAATTTAGCTCCAAACAATTGTATCAATTTAGATAATTTCGCTATGTATCTTAATTGTCCGTTCCAAATAACTACAATAACAAAGCAATAAAATTACAACAATCTAAATGTAGGAACAATAATTTGGACTGTGGCAGAGGTTATCTGAAACGGTGACAAGACTTCGAGGATTTTCTACTCGGGGTCGAGAGCCCGAGAGCCCGAGATCCGTTAGGTATTAATATTCGAACAGTAAATGTATCTAATATCATTCATTGTCCCTTTTTCTTTTTGTTTGTGGTCGGTGCAATATGTTTCTTCTTCTCTATTCTCTATCAGCCGTATTTACTTCCTTTCTGGCCTTGTCATCTTTCACACTTCCATCCATCTTTTTTTAGGTCTATCTCGATCCTTTGTTACCATCCACAGTCATACATAAAAGTTTTCTTACCAAGTTATCTTCTTTCCTCCGCATAACATGTCCATTGGTTGCGTATACAATACAAACGGTCACTCTTCAACTTTTTTGTAACTGAAGCTACTCAAACTAATCAAACTTCAGTTGATGTAATTCACATGGTCACTCGATTGCCATAAAAAATAGAGCTCTAGGAGGTAGATAAATAGCTGGTGCCTTGATGACAACTGATGAAGGCGAGTAAAAGATACTGTGAAGGAATTGACATGCAACCATAAGATTATGTAAAAAAAACTAAAATGGTGCTTATAACCGGGTGGTTATAAGTATGGGTATGCCATACCTACTTAAATGTTTATGTAAAAAAATATTAAAATAAGTTTAACTGAATAATAGGGACAAAGGCTTAGAAGACTTAATCGTTGCCTTATTGAAAATTAAATAAACATACAAAACGATGGCATTGAATATATTACTAGCAAGTATTACTACATAAACTTAAAAACTGCTAGAGGTTGTCCGTACTATACTTGCATATAGCAAATGTACCACAGCCCTTTTTATGTAACCTGCACTTAAAGTTATTGGAAAATTACCCACAGTTTAATTTCCAATCCTTCCAGTCATTTAATTCCAACTGGTTTCCACCGGGCACCTTTCACGGCGTCATTTATATTTCCAACTGCATTTCCAGTGTTTCCCTGTCAGCCAGTTCTAATAATATGTGCAAAAACACTGTCGCATGCCTCTATTTGATTGCGAAACACAAATTATGCTTATTGCCGACCATTACATCGCGAAATAGCTAACTTTGTCGCCGCTTCCCGCCTTCACAATTTGAAATTGGAATGCAACGTTAAGCGCAGCTCAGTGATTGGCTTATACAATATTCAGTGCGACCAATCGCAACGCGGCTGTGTCGCCAGTGCATCAAAAATTCCATCTGAATATACCGCCAGTGTGGCGAGCACTAAAAATGATAATGCCCTAACATGGACAGCCATACAATTTCAAATGAAGAATTCATGCAGCCGTTCTCGTTTACATTTGGGTTGTATTTTTATAGATCGCACTGAATCGAATAGTCGGGGCTATTTTATTTATTGCGGCAATACGAATAGCTCGTTTACATTGATGGAACAATTTTCCTCGTGCAATATAAAAACTAAATTAAGATAAAATTCAGAAAACGCTTGTTATAAACTAAATTGGTAATTGAAAACAAACATTCGGAGAAAAATATAAGCGGTGAATGTAGTCAGTAATTAGCTTATAAAAGTAATCTGTTCAAGCCGGTCTTATAAAATTGTGGCTCAATCGAATAGTCGTTTCAATATGTGGAATCAGCTTAGAAATGTTTGGATGGAACTTGTTTTTCGTTTCAAACATTCGTTGTTACAATTTGTTACATACCCCTGCACTGTGGAGATTTAAATCGTTTTGTAAAAAAAACAATACTGATAAAATTTAAAACACTTTTGTTAGTCTTTTCTATTTTCATATTATTTATCTAGGCTAGCTTTTAAAAAATATCCATATTGGCAGAATAATTTCAAATGTGTTACTTGTTCTTGTTTTCATTGATTTTGATTTTTGAGAAAAACATCAAGTTGTCAGTATAGAAAAAATAAATTAACTAAGAAATGATTGTCTGAAATGCATCGTATGCGCCTTCTAAATTTCAGTCAGAATTTCGAATAAAAAAGTAAACAAATTATCGTAGCGAACTTCCTCGTTTTGAAGTTTCAAAAAGACTCAATCTATCAACCCAATCAAATAAACCAGTTCCATCAATCCAGGGTTCCAAATTCAAAAGTTAAAAAAGAACAGTTTCCACAAAGGCGGAAAGCCCCGTGTTGACCTTAACCTGATTTAAAATGCTATCAGCGGTCTGTGCCCTGCAGTAAAAACAGGCTGCATGACGAACGGCCACGTGAAATAATAATGAGTGCATTGTTCGACGGCTATGTTCTATGGATGAGACTCAATATATTTTACTTAAGTAAAAGGTAATGCGGGCTTGAAACTGGCAGGCATGTATGTATAAATTAAATAATGTAAAAAAAAGCAAAACAGTGCAAGTCAAAAGAGAAACAGTGCGCTCTCTGCCTACCCCGTGAGGGACTTAGCGTGATGATATGTAAACATATTTATTTCATTCGTTTATTTATATGAACCTACCGTGGAGGCTAAAATGGCAAAGTACTAATGATAGGACGTTTAAGTTTATGATCTAGAGTCCAGACCGTCGAGAAATGAGTTAAATATGTATTTACCTAAGGGTTAAATGATGACTTAAAATATACTGCCTACCTGACTGGGTTAAATATGCGTAGATAGTCCGATTTAGATAATTATTAATTCAACGAAGAATGCCATATCCACGCTAACCTTACCACTTGTCGCGAAGGGGCGAACAAGACGGATAACCCTACAACGGCTGTTGTCTGCGCTTAGGGATTTTTTTATTGTTGCTCGCGAACCACGTTAACCCTCCACTGCATACTTCATGCGACTCAAATGATGCGCGCTGTTTACCTTTGTTTTATGTGCCCAGACTGTTGTACCACCACAGTTTATTGGTAGTGCGGTACAATAAAGAATGTCGTGCAAAAATTCTTATTTCAAAAATGTGCTTCAAAAAGGGGTTGAGTCGTTGAGTGAGCGTCAACATGGTTCTACTTTTAATGTTCACAGATACTTGGGACTTTTTTATATTCGTGCGCCACTAATAATATGTTCACGCGAGCATATCTCCTGTCTGGGGCCGCAAAATGTTCGACTGAATATTAGTTAATTTTTTTGATGAATATTTAAAATAAATACAGGTAATTTTTTTTCGTAGAGCTTACAACAAAATGCAAAAAAACTCCCCAATTCATTCTTGGAAGTAAGAGAAAGCTGCAGAGTTATTTAAAAACTTTTGTACTTGATTTTTCAATCAAGATCATGTACAAGAGACTTTCAGAAATTAATATCCCGATCTCAATAACTAATTAACTGACAATTAATAGCAACTCAACAAAAAAGAAAAATTGTTAATGCCTACCGCGATATCAAAGAAGCCCTATCTACAAATAATACCGAAGCAATTATATTCTCATTTACTTCCTTCCTTACGACCATCAAAGGAGCGTTAAGAATTTTGATCAAAATCGAAGCGGGGAGAAAAATCAAAGAAAAGTTTCAAATGAAAGAATGAAGTTATAAAAAGATTATTTTTTTACAATCACGACATAGGCAGGTGGCAAGTCGCCGTAATACAGAGTCAATTCTCTTCGGCAAACTGCTTTCTTTTAAAAGTTGAACTAAGAACACAGGCTGAACTTTTAAATTTGGTTCCTTGTGTTGTGAATTTGAAATTGGAAAATAGAACGGTGGCAATATTGTTTTTGTTTTTTATTATAATGATTGCCATCACGTCAGAAAAATATATGACATTTCGTTTATAATATTATTTATTTAATGGGGACAATATAATTAAATGAATTTATTATGTTTTTAAAATTAATAATTTTATTTGTGTGTTGCAATGTAAAAATCAGACTGTATAATGTCAAAATCCATCGCGTTCCGCGTCAGGCCCCGTGCGTGGCATCCATTTTAATGACGTCACTCCTGCTCCCGACGTAACCCTTGAGATTGTTCCTGCCTACTTGTCACCCTTTGTTTTGTTTTTAAACAACACTGTTGTTTTCTCGTAAAAGCCTTTTTTTTTACCTATCATTTGGTAAACCAATTGCTAGGTAGGGTCAGGCAACGTACGAGTGATACCCCTGGTATTGCTGGCGGCTATAGGCTACGGTGACCGCTTACCATCAGGTGGGCCGTATGCTTGTGTGCCACCTGTATTGCACCAAATTGCATGTTGTTTCAGTAGTCCGCCTTAGCTTATAGTATGGTTGTCTTGCAATGAGTAAAGATGCCAAGCACTCAAGAGTTTTTAGATGCACTGTGATGAAAAAGGGACATCTGTTAGTTCTAGATGATTTTACATGTGGTATTATTGGTTCGTCCCTAAAGTTAGTGCGCCTGTGATATTACTGGCGGCCCTTTATTTTTTGCAAAAGTTAATTATTTAAAAGTAAAAGCTTGAGGTACTCGAAATATAATTATTTCGATAGCTAAGAGATCCTTCGCAGGTGAGCAAAGTTGGAGCGGTCATCCAAAAGTTGTGGTATCCGAACCCCATTACCATAGGTCTGTCCTAATCGAATACTTTTTGCTTTTTCTGGCATTAAAATAATAACGCAATCGTACGGGTACTTTGTAAAGACTATATACAAATTGACATCATTTTGAATTTCGAACGCAATTTCAAAGCGTATTCAAAAAAACGTAATCTACAATAGTGCTGCTGTGCTCTTCGATTCGGAATAATCGAATCGATTCTGTCGAAATGAAGCATCGAGTGGCAGACGATTGGTCTATTAGTTCACCCTAACATAGTTCCGGTCCCCTCACTAATACAGTTAACCAGTTACTGGGTAATGTATTGTTAGCTTTTAGTGCGACTACTGTTTGTTTTGACGGTTTCTTTTTTATCTATTTCGAATTGTATAATCAATATCGAATTAAAATTTGACGAGTGTCAAATTAACTGACTGAATTTTGAGATAAAGTTAGTATGAGATCAGACAACATTATCGCATAAGAATTTATTGAATGGACATAGTTTCTTCATAACGACTAAGCAAGAAATATAATTATCTCGTTGCGAACTTACTATTACAACGCGCATATCACGATGTAAGGAATATGACATAAGAAATGAGAAAGTTAGTAAAAAGAATCGAATTACTGAGACACGCTTCGCAGTGACAAGTTCCTCTCAATTTCTTTTAGAAAAAAAGATAACAAAAGCCAATGATAACTGGCGTCACCAATGAACAGGAAAATAAAATATCGGCATGCGGTAAGGTAACCGAGTGGCTTGTGCAATCGAATACCTTTAAATCGAAGTTTTATTGGGCTCGTCACTTTGTACCGATTTATTAAACCAGTTCGGAGAATTTAAGGTGTAGTAAACAAATTGCTTTAGATAAAACCTGCTATTTTTTTAATATGATGACAGCCGTTATTCTGATACTATTTCACTTACATATCTATATTTTTTTTTGTTCTATGGAAAATTTAAAGAATATTTTACAGCTCAAATATTTAGTGTTACGTCTATATTTTTATACAGATCTTCGATATGATCGTCCGCAATTTGCTTGTGGCTAGTGCAAACACATTTACATAAAATAATATAATTCTTAGCACCCACAAGTTTTTGTTGGAAATAATTATTTTCATCCTTGCATTCTGTTAAACGATATACTTTCAAACATTCGAATTTCACTGATTGAAATTCGGCCCATGTTTACCTCATTAACTGGTGGCACTATTTCACCCCTCATTACCGAGCTTATTGTGCGCAGGAGAACATTAAATAATTAATCTGCTTTATTTTTCTCTGCGTAACTGGTTGTGCACAAAGCCCTTTCTCCAAAAAAGTAGATCGGGCCATTGTATCGGTTTTGACATGCGAAAACAGTTACCGTTAAGGTTGCTTTAATAATGAAGGTAGTTTAACTAAACGGTGACAAGTGGTTCTTGATCTTGGCGGTCCATTTGGTATAATGTTCATTTGTGTTTGAGTAAATTTTCAGATATATTTTGGATAGACTCCAGAACTAAAAAAAACTAAATTTGAATTTGGAACTGTGTTAAGCCTTAGCAAGAACATCTTTCCATTACGTATTCGAAAACGTAACTCTCAAAATGGCAAAAATTCACACGAAATTTTAGTTCATTTTTTTACCGGCGCAGCGTTGTTAATTTCCCCATACAAAAATTGACGAACACGATATATTGTGTTAGAGCTTGCACGACAGATTTTTTTTGTTGACCATTGTAGTTGATTTTATTTGAGTTAGAAAATTTGAATTTGTGATGTAATGTCCAACTTTGGTGCCATAGTAATAAATGCCCAGACGGACAAGCTCTAACAGAATATTAAAAAAAATGCGTTGGCCGGCACTTTCAGATTAGGACGAAATCTCTATGAAACATGGATGATGTCCTTTGGGTTATATTTACCTCATTAATCATCAATTCTTAAAAATAGATTCTTAGAAATTATTATGAAAAATAGATTCTTATGAATAGATAATAAAAACTAATGTTTTGTCCGCAGTGACAGACGAGGTGGAGTGCTTGACGCAGCAGCCCTTCACGCTCTGGCAGGAGAAAGTGTTCTAGAGAAAGAGAGACAGCTATCAGAGATGATACTTCAACTACAGATGGTGAGGGAGCAGCTGCTGGCTCAACAAGAACACGCGAAGGTAAGTTTTAAAATAATAGAGATGTTATTACATTTATTGAGAATCGAATTTCTTTTAGATAATCAATTGAATGTGACAACAATTTGACTTTGCCAAAAATTGGATCGAGTTCGGCGCACGAATCTACGTTTAAGTTGATTATTCTCCAGTTTTTCTGGAATCAACGTTTCTATTTACCACATGTTTTTCTTCTCAGCGTTAATTCTTAAACAATATATTATGCGGAGCTAAATTCATCATATCCAGAATTTGTATGACAACTAATTTCATATTTTCAACAAAAATAAGACACATTTGACCCCATTTGAGTAAGAGCCAACTAGTTGTTGAATGCTGGATTAGCATCGACCGAGATTAATGTGTGAGTGTACGGACTTAAAGCAACTTTTAAACTTTTGACTGCCTACTTCTTTCGAAAGATAGACAAGCAGATTTAAAGATTAATCTTTTTAAACTTAAATAATACCCAAAGATTCAGGATATTATTCGTATATCTCTGCCTATAAATGTGGTAACTACTGAATACCTTTTAATTTAACATAAATTCTTAGACCTTGCCAAATTGAAAAAAACACGCAAATTATCAATTCTTTGTTAAAAATACATTCGTCAGTTTACTAAAAAAATTGTTATTTTTCATCTATTCTGAAAATAAGGAGGAGGAGTTCTTGATTTTAACCGACCACAGCAATACATGTACATTTCTTTCTTTTATGCTTGAGTTAAATTGAAATAATATAAGACTATTCCGTTATAAGCTATAACAAAACCACATAATTACATCGAGATGAACACTTGAGCATTTACTCCCGGCAGTGTCCAGACAGATCGTTTTGCATGCAACCTCACAACTCAAAGGATTGGTAAGAGCATTCTTTATTCTATGTGTTGTCCTCTCCTCGATAAGAATTACATTGCAAAAAAAATTGTTTTATGAAACAAAAAATACGGGTCGAAAATTTATCCCAATAGTCCAGGGGTCTACGAACGAAGCTTTCGTTTTGACGGATTGGCGTTTTTATACCAAGTACATGTTTCGAATTTTATGATCGCAGTTTGACATTAAGTCAGGAGGTCAACAATGAAAAACGCACACCAATTGTTCGGACCGAAACGAAGGATCACTGAACTTCGGACTTAGGTATACCAACATGTTTGTAATAAGAAAAACGCCGATCCATCACAATGAAAAAAGAACTGGACTTATCAGTCACATATAACCTGAAGCCTTGCGGTCATGTATGAAGGACATTCAGAATGTAAAAGAAGCAGAAGAAAGTGTGGAAGTCAAGAGTAAAATGGCACTCTATACTCTGTATACTCTGTCTGTCCACGAGGGATTTTACGTGATATGTGTATGTACAGTCATGATAAGCAAAAAAAACAGATCACTAAAAATAACTACTAAATTCTAACCGTGTATTGACAAAACGCCTTTGTTGACCCCAGTTCAAAGTTCTTTAACATGGTAATTCAAGTCGAGACAACTTCACCCTTTTCGCAAATTAGGTTTGTTTCGACCTGAGTCTTCGCTAGGGACACTTTGTTTTGAGAATTCATTCTACGAGGGGTCTGTGCCGGTAGCAGGATCATTGTCGACAACGTATTCGAAAACGTAACGCGCGAAATGTCAAAATTGTCATACTAATTTTTAGTTCCACTTTTCAACGCCGCAGCGCTGGTCATTTTCCAATACAAAAATAGTCGAAGGCGATACGAAAACGTTGTCGACAAAGTTCCTGCTACCGGCACTGTTGTCCGTTGCTTAGTGTTTAATATATTATTTTAAAACAAAACTTTATCTGGGTGATATTTTACTGAAAAGAGTACAATCTTTTATACTACTAAGATGGTACACAAGCATAAGGCCCACCTGATGGTAAGCGCTTAGAACCCATAGCCGCTAGCAATACCAAAATAATGAAATAAATGTACTATCAAAAAAATTCACATACTGACAGTACTATTCACAGCTAAAACAACATCTAAAACAGATCAAACACGTTAAATAATTGTGAAATATCATAACATTTTGGGTAGATATTCAATTTGAAATAGGTGTCGAGTGTGGAAAGTAAGCGGTAACAACAAAGACACACTCATACTAATGAAGCAGCGATAAAAACTGGTGCAGCACTCGATCACATAGCTTTAGGGTTGGAGATTGTGTTCCTGCACAATCTATATCTACATCCATACAATTAAAAAGTATCTGATTGTTATGTCAAAATAACAGGATTTTTTACAATATCGAAGTTGTACACGGCTTTAATAACAAAACTACAATTATTTTTTTGTCTGTCTGTTCCCCTGAAATTATGAACAAAATGACAAGATGAACAGATTTCACGAGTACGACGTCGCGGTCACAGCTAGTTACAAATAATCATAATATCATATCATAATATCTTGGAGAAAAATCCACACAAATTACAATCGGTCGATAAAAACAAAGTATGCGTCTATTGTGACTGCTTACCACCAGGTGGGTCGTACGCTTCAGTGCCAGCAGTGGAAAAAAATAATGTCGGTGTCAAATACTCATTCAGACTTAATTATAACTTTTCCTGAAATCTGACTAACATAATACCTTCAAGAATATTATAGACCTAATTACGCATTTGTTTTATATCAATTTAAAATAACCTTTCGAAGCGATACGTATTTTATTCACTAAGTAGGAATATTTATAGAATGGAAACTATTTGCTTTCTATACAAACCGCTGATGAAAAAGTCGCCTTTATCAGTGTAATGCCAGAATGTTAGCAACCCTACAATTGACTATAGAATACAGATTGAAGAGGCGCCATAGATGCACAGCAAATGGGAGCGGCTAATGGCGGCCATGTTCGCATTCGCGCGCTTTTTTCAAACAGTCTCTTTGTTGAATCCGGATGCGTTTCGAATAGGCGCGTTCGATACTCCAATGTTTGATTTTTTCTAAAAAGATTTGCATTGCTTTTTGTCTTTCGAGCCAGACAGCTTTGTTTAGTGTGGAACGAGCATTTTGGGAATTTTAACAAACGAACGGCCTATAGATCAAATTATGTAGTAAATAAGAACGGATCTTACTTGATTTATTTATTTATTTACCTCGACGTTTCGGCCATGAGCAGACTGAATGTAGGCGTGTCTAGTTTCATGAAATTAATATTATACAGGTGAATAATGTTTTATTCACCTGGAAAATCATAAAGAATATTTTGTTTTGTAATACCTTTATTGCTGCGAGAGCACTCGTCCAAATTAAATATCAGGAGCAAAAACAGGAGCGCTGATAGCTACGCCCCATTGTAACTCACCCCAGACGACCAGACAAACGGAAATATGAAAACGAAACGTCGAAACGGAAAAAGCATCAAACATCAGTGCCCGTCGACAGCTGGACAAAAAATGAAACACAAACGAGCGCTTAATTCGCAAAAAGCCCGTTTGATGTCTCTAATTGACAATCAACCGAGGGACGCGTCTCATTGGTCCGCTTCCGCGTTCTGTTTTTGAAAATTAAAAACAAATAAATTAATCACGGTGGCCATGTTTGTGTTTTACGTAGGATTGTTGTAGATAATGATCTCGTAACGTTACGGCTGTTTCATGAATTTTCTTTTTTTTAAAACATTGCGTCGTAGTCGCATATTTAATAAAAAAAAACAGTAACGATTATAATACAACAACATCTACTGGGGAAGCTAAGATACCATATTACGTTTTTTGAGCTTGGGCTTAAGGCTCACCCTTAAATTGATTAGTCTAGGATTAAGTTATTTTATTCCTTACAGGAGTGACATGTTCATTAATTAACACACCAATGTACTTTAAATGATGAAAAAAATCACTTACGGGTACTAAGAAGTATGCATTAATTTGATACAGACTAATTAGAATTTATAGTAACTAATTGACGCGATGAGTATAAGAATTAATTTATAACCAAATAGAATCCCAAATACCTTTTACCGTAAACTTGCTACCATCTGACCCTCTATCTATACTCTGTGCTTACCTTGAGGGATTTGATGTGACAATGGTGTAGATTCTACAAAATGATTATTACAGTTTGACAGGACTTAAAGTATTGCTATCCGTATTTAACCCCGCACATGAGACAGGGATAGCAAGACTTTTTAGTCCTGTCAAATTAGTAAAGGCTAGTGATTTTGTACAACAGAATCGACACCAATACTTGTCAATAGGCATGTATGGTAAGTTGGACTCAAAAAACCAATAATTTCAGTTTAACGTTACCTTAACTCTTCATATGGCATTGTATATATTATAATTTGCTTTCTTTTCAAACAGTTTATAAGGTTTTAATTAATATTATATAATTAGTTTGTTAATTTTGAATGTAAGTGTTTTGGAATAATGCTGTAAACTTATATTTCAATGATTAAATAAATAAATATGGTGTAAATTAAAACGAAACTTTACCATCGCGGAATTAATGACTAAAGTTAAAAATATACGTTTCCCACGTAAAAGGAAAAACTGCGGCTGCATTAAAAATCCTCTAAACGTGTCACTTTCAAGTACCTACGACTTAAATCAAAGTCAACAAGTTCCTCTTTAAATTTAAAAATATAAAATATCCCCAACACCAGGGGTAAATGAATGTCAAACCAATTAGTGACTTAAAACGTGACGGACACACGATGACAAGTTTTTTTTTTACAAAAAATAATTAAAACATAAATACGGTGCGATGCTTTACAAGCATTATTGGATTAGTTTTCCTGTGATTACGAAACCACGTCAGTTCGCATTTAAGTTTTGATAAAAAATATCATAATTTTTTTCAACAGTTCTGCTGACTGTTTAGCAAGTGATCGTAAATTTGTTTTTAACAATGCGGCCATATTGTTTGGTCTCTTTTATAGGATAAAGATAAAGATAAAGAATGAATTGAAATGCACAAAAGCTAGATAATCTACTATATAAAAATAAGTCGGGTTTTCCTTCCTGACGCTATAACTCCAGAAAGCACGAACCGATTTCCACGGTTTTGCATTCGTTGGAAAGGTCTCGGGCTCCGTGAGGTTTATAGCAAAGAAAATTATATACTATAAAAATATATTTTGATAAATGTCTACCCGTGCGAAGCCGGGGCGGGCCGCTAGTGGTGTATATATGCATAAGGATATCATTAGCAA
Organism: Falcaria lacertinaria; assembly: GCA_951449985.1. Classification (NCBI taxonomy): domain Eukaryota; kingdom Metazoa; phylum Arthropoda; class Insecta; order Lepidoptera; family Drepanidae; genus Falcaria; species Falcaria lacertinaria. The sequence continues at coordinate 6,478,035 of OX602129.1, forward strand.
CTTTTTACGTGTAGGTATTGCATTAAGTGGATCATAACAGCTGATCGTAAAGACGCCTACGCGCTGCGACGCCAATCCACTTCCGGTAAAACAGTCTATTTATACCTACCATCCATTGTTTTCCCAATGATAACGACCGAATCAAATTATTGGCTACATTGTTCTGCTAACATGCCAGCAGACATTGAACCTTTTGTTGGCGAAACGAAGTCGAGATTCCCTTGTGGGTGGCCACCGTGCGTTTCGTGGTAGGGATAACAATTGTCTATTGTAACGCCTATCTCTTTTGCGCATCGCTTTGGCGTCTTTGTTAGAGTGAGAGAGGTGTATACATCGGTCGCGTTCTGACACAATGATCGGTGGAAATGGGTACGCCTTTGTTGTGGCAGTTTTCTTCTATTCGCTGCCTGGTTATAGATTCAATGCGCATGTCTGAGGTATATACATATTTGTATGTTAATTTAATTAGATTGATATAACACTGGAGATCCGGCCTGGCTTCACACGGGTAGCAGAGCATTTAGGCTTTTTTTTATGGCGGAATGTCCTATCAGTCAGTTGCGTATCCGCGCGGCATTAAAAAATAATCGGTATTTTTCAGGAAATTTACAAATCCTAATGAATTATACAACTGAACTTTCCTCATGAATCACTTCGTCCATTGGTGAAATTGAATGAAAATCTCGTCTGTTGTTTTTTAGTTTATCACGTTCATACAGACAGACACTGTGAAGGGACTTGTGTTATAATAATATGTAGTGATAAGCAATAACGAATTACTTGATCATTATTGCAGATATGTAGTCGATATCGACTAAAAATCGTTACAGTAAAAGCTTAGAGTATATACTCGGTGCCAATTATGTTGCACGAAATTATAAAACTGAACTAATTTGACAGGACTAAAAGAATTGACATCCTTATTTAACCGCGCAAATGAGAAAGGGATGGTAAGACTACAAGTCTTTCAAATTAGATCTTATTAGATATAGAATTAGACCTGTCAAATTAGATAAGTTTAGTGATTTTGCACAAATTGGCACCAATATACTGCGTACAAGTAAAGCAAGTAAGAAAAACACCTTAAATTATTTGCATGAGCGTATCGGTTACGATTATTTCGGTTTTCCAATTAATGTTATGAGATTTGTGACCGTGACAAATTCCGCAATTTATTTCCTTTTACGACTGTAAAATCAGTGATGTGAATTATTAATGAACTTTATCGATATCTACTAGGTATCAATAGACGTTACTTTTTATGATCGTTGTTAACAACTTAATCCATGTTTGTATAAAAATAAAATAAAAACTAATTGTTTAATTCCAAAACGATTTGTCACTTGGATGTTTTGCTTAACGTATCATTTAATCTGTTTTATTTGATTTAATAATGATTTTAGGTCGATAAAAACGTCGTAAATGTGTTTAATGCCTTGTTAAATGGTCGATTAGATAGCAGTGTTGTAATAATATAGTACAAAACTAATGATTAAAAATTTCACATAAGCTATTAAAATTCTTGTTAAGATAACTAGGAGTCGTGCATTTAATTTGTACTACGTTTAAACAGTGACTTAGTGATGTATGAACATCAGTATCGAAACAAATAGCTGCAACAGCTTCCCGCCAATCATCCAGTCCTATACGTTGACTAATAGTGCTGTCAGTAAACTAATCGGTAATCGGTAAATCGATTACGGCGATGTACCGTACCGTACACTGTTTCGAAATTTAAAACAATCTATTAAGTTGGACTCATCTGTATTGAAACGTCTTCAAAATAGATTTCTTCTGTTTCAATTAATAAGTTTTTTAATTATCAAATGTAGGTAGCTTGTTGGAATAAATGCCGAACAACCAATAGGAGACTTAAACCATCTCTTTGGTGTTATAATACTTTGTTTATTAAATAAATTATATTGTTCTTGCTTATTGTTCGTAACTTAACGTAATAAATACTGCACATGTTAACCAGATGAGGACCTTTCTTATTGTCGTCCCGAAATCTAGCAGTACTAATGGTTTTCAAATACAATGCAAGGTGGGGGCTATTGACTGGTCACTTCACAGAATATGCACCCTTAGGGTGTCAAAATGAGACACATAATTATATCGTCAAGTCCCTGACGGTGTAGGCAGATAGTACAGAATTTTTACTCTCGACTATGAAGTAGGTAATATAAAAAAATACACAACTATGTTTTACTATAAAAGCCTTTTAAATAAAGGTCTATAATACAGACCACTTTGACGTATAATATCGCAACGGCTCACTATATACAGTAAGTAACGGTCAGACTTGCTAATCTTCATCCATTTACAAGAACACGATCTCACCTTTGTCGCCGACTGTGGTAGCGACATTCCTTAATGGTTGCATTAATCTGTGACTTGCTATCAACCGCAATCGTTTATAATATGCACTTACAGTTTAATACCGTCTTAAATACACTGTTTTATTAACATGGACTATTTTATAGTTTCTCGGATTTCAACGAAGCTTAGAAAGTTTGAAAATTATCGATAGATTTTGCCGACATTTTACCAACCTTACCTTTGCAAACATAATTCTAATTAGTTTTTAACGTTATCGTTTATCATACTATATAAGGTCCTTATTAATCTGATATTACTTATAAATCGCTACTTCCAGTCATCTTAACATCCAATAATAGTAAACTTACCTACATTTTCTTAAGAAGGTAATTATTTATGGAATATAATAATAATAATGTTTGGACATTATCACACAACGCCATCTGGCCCCAAACTAAGCAAAGCTTGTACTATGGGAACCAGCAGCTGATATAATACATATATACTTTTTTTTGTAAGTACATACCAAACACCCAGACGCAAGACAAACGTATTTGTCACATAAATGTTTGCCCGGGCGGGAATCGAACCCACGACCTCTAGCGTAGCAGTCTGGTGTACTAACCACTAGACCAGCGGTTTTGTCATATGAATTTAAAAGAAGCTTAAGTTAAAAAGCCTTAAAGCTCGATGATATGGTATATATTTTTTTCTGCGCTCGTCACCCTAACATCTTAGTTAATAAATACTATGTTACTATAGCGAAGCGGCTTGATAATACTACCTATAATAATAATATAGGAATAAGTAGATATTACCTATTACTGGGAAAATAACACTTGCCTAGTAATTTTGCAAGCTACAGGGCCCATCAAACCAGGTCTTAATTGCAATAGATATATTGGTCATATTCAGTTTAAAGAAATCCTGAGAAGGAGGTAATCTATTTTATTTCGCGCGCTATAAATTAACAACTTTACTTGCTACTTTAAGCAAAAAATTGCTCTTACCTACGTGTGATCAATTCACACATATTTTTAATGCATGTGACGAATTAATTTTTAATGTACGATGTTTAAGAAATATGGCGAATTACTTTGTGGCCAATGTACAATAACCCATAATACACTACTGCTTTCAGCAAAATGTCTCTGCTTCTTGCAATAAGAGTTTTACTACCTGGTTAGAGTAGTACCTATCTGTAAACGAAAAAGTTGCAACGCATTCAATATACCTCGTTTGTAAGTTTAAATGTGGTTGGGGGTTGAAACGGGAGCTCATAATTTAATAGTGTACGCTTACTCAAATTAGTCCGATAAAGTTTGCATTGAAACCTTTGAATTTGCGATGTAACAAGTTTCAGAACTAATTTGGATGTGTATCTTTATTCTTTAGACTTGTAACGCAGGAGTTTTTGGCAGGAATCAGGCGGAGCGGATGAGTTGTTTTCCAGTGTCTCGAAAAAAGTTATTTGATAATCCCCTAACATTCGACAATGGCTAAAATAGCACTTGAAGAAGATTGAGTGCCATAGTTAAGAAGAAGAAGTCTTGTAAAGCCCCTTAGATTGCTTCATATGCCCGCAAACAACGTGGTCTTATGACAAAATCCCTTTTTATTCCCGGGGTGAAAACTATGTATAATTCTGGTTTATATAAGGACAGCAATTAGTGGTTATTTTGTAGATATTGAACAATATAAACATCCAGATTATCACATTTATAAATCATAACCTATGTACGAAATTAACAAGAATTTATTTTTAATTTATTTACTTTAATATGAAAGGTGGTTAGGATGAGTAGACGGCTGTAAAATATAATTGAAGAAAAAAATAATTATATACCCAAAGAAACCGCAAATAGAATGGGATGGCAGTAACAAAAAGGTACCTACATCTTTTTATTTTTTAAATATTCATTCGGCTAAAAATACACAAACGCACCACATTTGAAAAAGCCTGCAGAACAACGCCCAACATTTCTTTAACTTAATAAGAAAAATATTCGTATTGGAACATAATTTCTTACAAGCGCCATTCACGTCAAGAGGCAACAAAACCATACTGAAAAGTAAATTAACGTTTCGGAGAAGGAAACTCATTTACCGATACAAAACAAGGCTCACCAATAGAGCTGCTCCAATCGGAAAATTCCGAATGAAAAGATGTCTGAAACCGGTACGGAATCAACGCGGTCCTTTGTGAGGACGGCACACAAATGCTTTTCTTGGGCGGGCGGTTGTATGAAGGCTTTCATGGAGTTGTATAGAGGCAATAAAGGTTCCCACGGACACAATAGGCCTAAGGCGAGTGAAAAGTTGGAAATGTAGGCCGCAGTCCCGAGGCGCTAGGGATGGGGTGCTTGTTTGTCGATGTTTTGAGAATTCAATTTGTTTTTTTTTGGTACCCATACAAATCAGAATTCCACGGTTATTTCAAGTAATAGCGAAAAATATACACGTGATAAAATTCAGTAATGTATATAACAGAAATCCTATATGTCCCAAGACGTGTATGTTTTGACGAGACCGCTGGTCTAGTCGTTAGTATACCTGACTGCTGCGCTAGGGGTCGCGGGTTCGATTCCCGTCGGGGCTAACATTTATGTGACAAATATGTTTGCCTTGCGTCTGGGTGTTTGGTATGTATTATAAGTATGTATTTACAAACAAAACGTATATAAGTATTATATCAGCTGCTGGTACTCCCCTATTGGCTCCCATAGTACAAGCTTTGCTTAGTTTGGGCCAGATCGCGCTGTGTGATAATGTCCAAGCATTATTATTATTATTAATGTATTTATAATTTATGTACCTATTTATTTCCAAGTAGTAACTAGGTATAGGTATATACTATTAGGTTATTTGTATGTTTGAATTTGAGAGTTAAATAACATATCGTTCCTTCACATCACTACATGGGGGTTATTCTTGTCGTTTGCATTGCAAATCCATTGCGAATAGGGTGTTAGGTAACTATACTGATTCTACTTGCCCGATTAAGTATAAATAATATTGTATTTTATAAGATTACTCTAAGAAAATCTTTGTTTATTTGAAAAAACACTACACAAAAAAGTTTACAAGTTAAAAGGGGTAGAAATTACTGGCATATTGTGACCAACTACAAGGAGAGATTTTTGAATAATGTTGGCTTTTTTTATCTTAAGGTTAATTTGTGTTATTTAGTTTTTACTTAAAAGCGTCCATAAGCTACAGTAGGCAGCTTGCCATCTGGCGGGCACTGCTTGTTTGCCACCTAGCGGTATAAAAAAGAAAAATAATATGGTTACGCTAGTAATTTTTGGGCCGTGACCCGTGCACCCACTGACTTTACCCACTGGTGGGTGAACGGATAATTCTTGATAGCCCGGGCACCAACTGTTTCAAGGTTGGAATAAAATTTAAAAATGTCGATACATTTTAGTCGATACGTCGTTGAAACAGTTGCCTGATCGTTTTCTTAAGATGCAACCTATATTGCTGATAAATTTAATGAACATCGGTTTTCCGTTGAAAAGGCAACAGACAGACAGATATGGAGAGCTGAGCATCATGAATGGAATGTCTAAAGAAGGAACAAATTCCGTCTGTACGGTCCTTTAAGTCTAGTTTTCCTTTTGTGCAAAGTTGCGGTTAATTTATTTAATAAGTTGAATGGGAGCGCCTCTACGCTCCCGGGTGAAACGGACTTCCCGTTTTGTTTCGTTCCCTTTTCTCCCTACAAAAGTCTTCAGTATTTTATTATGAATGGAAACAGAAGATTATATTTTATTTTAACCTTTTGTGACAGTGTCCCCATTGAGGTTGTGCTAATGAATTCGCTGTGAAAAAAATGCGTTTTTAATTTCAACCTTTATAGCCGTTAAGAAAGAAATTTCTGTAGGATGTAAGGTTTTAGAAGACTCGAAAAAAACCAGCTTATTTAATATATGCATTTATTCAAGTAACTCATTGTGTTAGCAATACGTATATTCGAAGATAAAAATGATGAGCCAAAAATATAGTTTATTAGAGCTACGTTTGATCGCGACTGTGTGTTAAACGCTACACTAATGAACTAAAGAATTAACAACTAAAAGTTATTTACTTAATAACAAATATAGCATTTTTCACACTTTCGAAATCTATGATTTCTCGCCCATGACCACGGCCAGTGCAACGTGGCCAAAACCTTGAGTAAAATTAATAAAAGTAGTCCTCTATTTTTCTGCAAAAATAATATTCAGATTAGATAGTTCGGTTGAAATTAGGTGCTAAAAAAACGCAAACTCAGTGTTAATTTTGGTGCGATGATTCTTAACAACCTGAAATAAGGTTTGGTCGGATTAATGTCTAAATGTATTTTTTAAAACTCATGAACCGATATTAAATACTCTTTCCTCAATTACCACCAAAATACACGTCTAAAACTGTATTTTTTAATTTAATACTATTAAAAAAACCTCACATAGATGACTGACATCAATCATACGAATTAATATCAAAAAATGTGTCAATTAACCAATGATTTATACTCAGCAGAATAATTTACATGACAGTAAGGTGAGTACCTACTTTCTACACGAGTGTTCGAGATAATGACTCGATTGTTGGTACCGACCAAGCTATTAAGTGTTAATACATTTCGTATTTCCAGCTGCAAGTGATGCTTTGTAACCAATTAGTTACATCCAAAAAAACTTAGCAATTTTTAAAATTAAATAATTTAAAAAATGTGGAAGTTTTCAGGCGCAGTGGAGATTTTTTCCAATGTCTCGTAAATTGTGTTATAGTTATCTTTAATGTGTATTGTGGTGTCATTTTGTGCAGTAAAATGTCATTTCGTAACTGATTTATAGGAACATTGGAAATAATGCCGTAATATGGGCCTTTGTGTGAAGTCATTTATCATTTTGGTCAATAGGTTACCTCTGACCTAAAGGCATGTTATGATCTGCTACTGCCGTGGATTGTCTCCAGAAACTCCCATAAGCATTAGTATGCAAGATATTTTATTACAAGAAACAAAAATATAGAAACCTGACAATTCTCTAACAGTCAACACTAGCAAAATAGTCCTTAAAGAGGATTGATGCCATGGTTAGGAAGAAGAAGAAAAAAGCTCAAACAAATGACTGGAGTTTACTGTTTTACCGACAACTGACTGCTTTGCTAACAACGCAAACGAAAGAGTTAAGTTAATGCTGATACCGCGGAGGCCTATATAAATTTGATTCTTAAGAGTAAATACCAACATTTTATTTATGAGAAAAAAATAGTCGATAAATTTAATGTCGATAAATTGGCTTTATTCCATTTTATCGAAAGCTTTCCAATTTTAATACAATATAAATTGTCGATGGCTATCGGATTACCACATTAATACAATTTAAACGTCAAGAAGGAAAATAAAAACTAAACTTAATCGATGAAAGAAACCAATAATTATGTAAATCTGTTCACATGTCAACAGCTCAAATTGTATCGGAGACCTTATTCTGAATATTGATGATACAGTGTTACTTTATGTCCGCAATAACTTTTATTAACGTCTCTACGGTTACAATCAAGATAACCAGATATCATAATCGTGTTATGTAAAAAAGATGTGTAGTGGAATGGCCAGTTGCCTCACATAGCAATAAAACGTTACAGCATGGAACGCCATAGTGGTATAAAATATAGAACGCATAAATCGCCATAAAATCGCATTTAAATAAAAATAACTCTTGTAATAACCAAATAGAACTTAATCCTCAGTACGCCGACCACCCAACAATGGCTGGTGATTAATAAAAGTTATGGTTTTTAAAAAAGGGACGCGTCAAACTTCGTAACGCATCTCGGGAATGAACATTCATCCGCGGTGGTGACTGCACATCACGTTCCACGCATTATTTTGATACATTTCGAATGCACCGCGTTTTGTTTCTTATTATTTTTTTAATTCAAGACGATATTGATTGGGCCTTTTCTTCGGTGGGTCATTTTATTTTAATAAATAGCTTCTTTCTTAGACTTCGTCCGCGTTGAGCTTGAAATGGAAAGTGTCCTATGTGTTAAATTCAGGCTATAACACGTGTGCCGAATTTCATCCGTGCGCCATTTTTACGAGATTCAGCAACGAACATCCACTCACCCATTAATAATAACTTTCAAATTTATAATATTAGTTCAATAATATTTAACATTTTTTTGTTTCAATATCAAAATGGTCATCACCACTATTTTCAATATAAAATTAATACTTAAAAAAAGGAAGATACCAAGTGACTCAGGTATAAACAATTCAACTCTTACCAACCACCATTACAATAAAAGAATTCTTGAAGGTGGTGAAATTTTAATAAATCTCTTTTTATTGTGCCGCTTTTGAGTCGTGTGAATTTATCGCCAGTTTCTTAATCGTAAAGATAAAAGATCTTGGCAAAAGTAAAACCAGGCATCGGTACCTACTTTGTTCCTTATGTCGCAATGTATAACTGTTAATGGTTTGCAAAATTAACAGGCATTAATGACGTTACAAACGCGCCATATTGAGGTACGTACCGCGTAACGCAGCAGCTAACTGGGGCTGAGTTGTGAAGCTGAAGATGTTCTTTGCGTATTTTAAAGTTTATGAGAAAAGAATGTAATCCTATAGGCAACAATATACATTATCTTACATTGAAAAAAAGGGGCGTGTCCCGTTCACCCACTGGTGGGTGCAAGCACTTGATTAGCCAAGAATTACCAGTCTTGATTAATCAAGAATTACCCGTGCACCCACTAGTGTGTGAAGCCAGATTCCGACACTTCCCACTACCCGTATCGGTATTTTATAAAATATAAAAAAGTAGGTTGAAATAAAAAAAAAGCACCCAAATGGTTTTCGTTCTACAAAGCGAACTTTACTCTCAATGTCATTTAAAGATGCTATAATTGTTTTATAAATATCACGTCCCCTTGCGCAACAATAATACGTAATTCTGTCATCGGAGCGTTTATTGCATTCCAAATTTCCGTGGAATAGGTTTAAACAGCCGCGGGACAGATTTACGGCCAGCCTCCTCTATTGTGACTAAACATTTTGTTATTATTTCACTTCCACTCTTGTTTTTCCTTAGAATCGTAAACTATTTTGATGAAGTTGTCAACATTTTGTGAGTCAATGGATATATTTTTTCATATAATAAAAGCTTTTCACAAAGAGACAAGGAAAGATAAAAAAGAAGAAATATTAATGATTATTTTAATAAATTCAGTTAACATTCTTACTTTTTCGAAACCTACCAAATACCTACGCTATTTTTAATAGTCATTATCTCTTATTTTTCACATTATTATATAGATAATTATTGCATCATGTTATATAATATGTATATTTATATAATGTGCGACAGAGAGTGCTTTTCCGGGTTTCCTTAATAGCTTCGAGAAGGTCTGTTCCGTCGAGCACAAAGTCCTAACAAACAACAGCTAATAATATGGTGGTTCGGATATTTCGAAAGCAAATGGTGCCAATTCTGTTGTACAATTGTTAAACTTAACTAATATGACAGGTCTAAAAGTATTGCTATCTGTTTTTCATGTGCAGGGTTAAATAAGGAAGGCAATATTTTAAGACCTGTTAAATTAGTTAAGTTTAGTAATTTTGAACAACAGAATTGGCACCAATAGATTATAGCAAGAAATCATGCTAACCAAAAAATTTTGACCCTTTTATACTATTATGAAATTGTAAATCGGCCGTGTCTGTTCAGATGCGATACTTAAAAAAAATACGCGGAGTAGGGTAATAATATGAGGTCATTGAATCCGAAATTATGGTTTATGAAATTCTTGTAATACATAAAAATGTTAAAAAGGAATCTGGTGACTATCTTCAGGAGTTCCGAAGTAGATGGTAAATTTTCGTTGACTCCATAAAACAACAGAGATAAAAGAAACCGTATTAGGTTTCCAAAGAGTAGTTTTTTGTTGTTCATCAAGTTTCATTTTTCAATGTTATCGCAGCTAATGTGCACTCGTCTTTGCTTTGCTTTCAAGGCTGAAGTAATCGATTTGAATTAATTGAAATAACAAATTGATTTATCTTTTAATAAACGATAATGGGAATTAATTCGGTATTCAGTGTTTTCAGTAATATCATCTGTTTGTAAGTAGATTGATATTTATTTTTGTTTGTTTTCCTTTTGTCTTATAATGTTAGTTACAAGGAATAATATTTGATTTAGTTATTTACTTTCTTAATACTGGTCTAACCCAGATGAACGATTTGCTAGATTTAGACTGCCTGGCATGTTAGCGTGATTTTTATTACACCAATGAATTAAAAACAAACTTACCTACACTAGAAATTTATTGTTCTCTAAGATTATAAATATTATGTCTGCGAAATTTTTTATATAGCTAGTTTATATGTATTATTTCTTGCAAGCATTAATTATTCGGCAGTTTTATTTATGAATAGTATTCTCAATAAATAGCAAAATCTAGTAGTCAGACCAATTAAATATTCAAGTTAATTAACAATTTAAATGTATTTCTTATGAGCGAATATTTGTGTAGAATTACAGAAAAATATATGAGGGCCAACCGAGGTGATCATGCTCAGCCGTCTCTAAAACCATTCAGCCAGGCTGGCCTTATGTCTGGGAAACAAATCTCCGAACCGACTATTCTACTCTGAGCCTTGTAGCTACGCTCTCTCTCCTAGCGCGATGTAGGATTGTGATGTTTGTATGGAATTTATACAAATCACTAGAGCTGTCCCCGCGACACCGTAAGTTCCCCGCGACGATGTATGTACACTTGGAATTAACTTTTACTTATTCTAAGATCAATATAATTCGTCCCAATTTGAATCGGATTCTGTTAAAAATTTCAAGGGTTTTTGTGTGGAACTCTATTAATTTTTCTAAAATAAAGGTGCCGAGTTTCTCTTTATAGCCTTAGCTATCTGCTAGTGAAAGTCCTGTTAAAATCTGTCCAGCCATTTCGAGGATAACTAGGAACAAACAGACGGACACAAAGGCAAAATTATTTTGTTTCTTTTAAGTATCGTATATGTAGACCGTACATTCATTATGCATTCAGTAAAACGCTGTTATGTTGATATGACAAACAGACACTTCAATTTTATGTAACTGTTTAGATGTAAAGCGCCATCTTTTGAAGGTATGTTATGTCAATTAGTAGATTCCAACGATTGATGGTTTATGTAGTAGAGTATAATAATAGGTATCCAATTCCATTGTCGATTAGTATCGATTTCGAATATGACAATTAAAAAGTGTCATTCCAGGGGACAAATTAATTTCCGCCTTGGTTTTCGATACGCTAAGAGGTCAGTAGACTAATGTCAGAGTAAACATGCTCTGCCAGGAGGTTACAATGTAAACGTGGTGTGCGAGGTGTTGCTTTGATCTCACCGGCGGAGTTAGGGCTGTCACAAAAATTATCGTAGTAAAGACATAATAACAATGGAACACATATTTTGCTTTGTTATGATAGTTTCCTAAGTGCAGTAAAATTTCTTCTTTAAAACAGTGTGTACAAATTTTCCAAGGTGAATTTAAATTTCTTCCTTAAAAAACAGTGTGTATAAAAGAAAAGTTTATAAAAGGGTGTATAAAAGAAATTTTCTTGTAGACCCCTATTAAAATTTTATTGCAATCAGTGGACCCCCTGCTGCTATATTTTTACCAAATTCCCAAACTCGTTATTAATGTGAAGATTAGATCTAACGACGGATTTTTTTGTTTTTTCACCATCGAAACCAGATACATTTTTGTGAACTCCCACATAAAACTTGTGAACACCCCCATTTTTTATTCACGCCAACCTAGACCCCCATCTAGTCTCCCGTGCACCCCTGGGGGTCTACCTAGACCTCTTTGGGAATCACTGCTTTAAATTATATGGAAATGAATCATTTCAACATCGGATATTTTTTTAAGCCACAGCTAATAGATTAATGCGAAGATTTTTCTGTTACTTACTCCTTATAAATTCTTTTAATAAATGCCAATACCCTCAAATTTTATTTACACCCTCAAGGTCAATGGTTTTTTTTATCGAACCTAAGTGTTATTTAAAACAAATGTATTTTTCTCCGAACAAAATCGTTAGTACGTTTTTTATGACGGCTGTGTTATAAAAGATATTATTGATGTTGCCTTATGACAATATTTTACATTATTTTTATATTTATTACATTCGTAATGCCTGCGCGAAGAAACTTATGCTGTTACTTCAGTCTAAATAGAGTTTTTATTTATGACTTGACTGGCTAGGTATGTTCCGGTGCGGCTTAAAAAATATACATTTATAATTTAAAATTAATTGATATAATTTAATAGGATCATTTATTTTAGTAAATGGACTTAAGAGATAATGAGATGACTTAAATTTAAAAACAATTTTACTGTATCAGATTAGTCTCATAAACTAACGCGGTAATTTGAAAATATATAATTTAGTCGAAAATTTATTGAATGCTAAATAATTGTAACATTGTTGCTATTATACCTTATTATAAATTATGATGTAATTAAGTAGCCACTATAATTTATTTAATATATCATTTCATATCATTACATAAAATTCTCGTGTCGCGATGTTTGTAGTTAAACTCCTCCGAAACGGCTTGACCGATTCTCATGAAATTTCGTGTGCATATTGGGTAGGTCTGAGAATCGGACAACATCTATTTTTCATCTGCCTAAATTAAAAAAATCACGGTCCAGTGGTTTCGGAGCATATAGACATTTATCCAATATTATGTCCACCCGTGCGAAGCCGGGGCGGGCAGCTAGTAAAATTACAATATTACGTAAAAAAACGCACTACATAAGAAATATAAATAAAATAAATATGAGTGCAGCCCTAGCTAATACAGAGTAGTGCATAGTACAGAGTTTACATTGGCATCATTCAAATGTATGAAGTTGCTATTTACGTTTGACCAGAGCACTCATTACAGATTGTTATTGGAATAATAAAGAGAGGGATACACGCATCCGTCTAGCTGCGAGATCGTAACATGTTTCCGAGTATTACATACATCATACATACACACTATCCATTGCAAAATGCGATCACTATATTCTCATATATTTCCGCGAATGAACACTTCTGTTGTTTTTATTAACCTGTTTCGGAGTATATGTAAAATTTGATTTTATTTAAAATTAGAACGATAACATATACACAGAATTTTATGTACATATATTAAATAAACTTAGAACTACATGAGTATCTGTTTCAATTTATTGTTTATTTTTTATTTATGTGTAGTATTTTTTATTCGTAGTATATTATCTACTCTGCTAAAGGGTTTATTTATAGGGTCTGGTACAGGGTTTTTAATTTTTCAGATTTAGTGACGGTAGTTACGTTACCATCAAGTATACGGATGTATTTTTGTGAAATGGGATGTGCGTGAATCCTACTAAGGGACTGCGTTTCTTACAGTTGCGCAATATAGCACTTGGCACTTTAAATAACTAAAACGACGAGACCGCTGGTCTAGTGGTTAGTATACCTGACTGCTACGCTAAAGGTCGCGGGTTAGATTCCCGCCAGGGCAAACATTTATGTGACAAATATGTTTGCCTTGCGTTTGGGTGTTTGGTATGTATTGTAAGTATGTATTTACAAAAAAAATAGTATATAAGTATTGTACCAGCTACTGGTTCCCATAGTACAAGCTTTGCTTAGTTTGGGGCCAGTTGGCGCTGTGTGATAATGTCCAAGCATTATTATTATTAAAAAGTTGGAAACTTTAAAATTTTCGCCACGGCAAGTAAAAACTGATTTAACTTCAAATGGGACCAACCTGTAATCTACGTTTTACAAAGAAATAAAAGTGCGTGTTATACGCTAAATAAATAATATTAATTTGAAAGAGATGAATAGTTCCAACCAAATACACACCTCTGCATAGTTTTAAGGTAGATTTTATGACCTCATAATTTACGCAGCACGGCTACCTACATAAAAATCTTTTAGAAAAATAAGCTATAAAATTTTATTGTTAGAATTGCAATCCGAGTTTTCCATGTCACTTAAATAGGTGTCGACACAAATCTATCTACAGGGTGTCTTATTATGTCGTGGTAGTCGCCGCCATTTTGTCTGTCAACGGGAGGACAAGCGATAAACTGTAGCAATGTACAAAAGGGTGCACATTCATGTGACTTATTGACTTTAATTTTGTATTGGAATAAGAAAAACTGGGAGGCAGGAATTATTAGCTACCAATATATCGTGCTTCGCCACATGCTTTTATTTTTCATAATGTTTAGGTACACTGTAAACCCATTGTCACGATACTTGCCAATAATTTATGTAATTTGCTTTATTTCGCTGACAAATTGAAACATCGAGACTTGGTGTTAATATATTGAATGAAGATTGTATTTAATCTAAATGACCATGATGCTTCGAACCATGTCATTCGGATCAGTGATAATGGGAAGTATTATGGACGATGGGATGTGTAAAATACTTCCCATCATACTATAACACGTCACAGGGTATTCACAAAATTAAGTGCACCACTAGGTATGCAATTTCGGTATTAAGATTTTTTTACCACTAAGGTGACAGACAAGCATACCTGCTAAGCATATCACCTGATAGTAAGCAGTCACCGTAGTATAAAGCTAGCAATACGAGGGATATCACTAACGCATTGCCAACCTTTTTGTTGATGAGGACTGCACTGTGTTAGCAGCATTACCGCTAGCGCAGCGGATCCTCGTGCAGCACTGGCAACCTTACTCACCGCAAAAACACCACATTACATCAAAGTAGTGTTATTACACTGCGGTCTTTTGTAAGACGGAGGTACAGTCCCCAGTCGGGCGGCTCCAATATTAATGTGAAAACCCACGGGCGATCCCAATTCGCCCTGTCATGAATGAAACACAAATTTACTAAAGCAGGTGATGTGAGCTAATAATAAATATATTTACCTAAAATACACAATAATACTATTATGGTAACGATGCAGGTTCACGGTAGGTTAAGTATAGAAAGCAATTTCACTCTTGACTTGATCACTTTGGTTTCATCCATCACATTGTTTTGTCTATAATTAAGTAGAATAAGAAGTGAAGAAGTAAAACTGACATCTTACTGGACTTCTTATACTTATTGGAATTATATTATTCTATTTGAAAGTATTTCATCACTCATTCGTTATACATAAATTATTTCAAAACTACGCAATATCCTGTATATTATCTTTTTATTTATTTATTTATGGGTCTTTGACATTGAATATACATTTTACAGAACATAGATTCAGGAAAAGACTTAAATGCTTCAACAATTATGGAAGAACACACCATTCACAATAACATGTTTCTTACCCTATCGTAAGCAAGTAATATTTAAAAAATCTACTCTAAGGTCATATATTACGACTGACTATTTAACATTACCATAAAGAGCAACCTTCATTACCACAGTTTTGTAAGATATAAATTCTTAGATATGAGATCTATTTAGATAAAAACGAAATAAACTCCCAAAGAGCCAGATGCTCTTCAAAGTGAGAGACATCATTAAAAAAACTATGATATGCTTAAAAAATCTAACATAATTACTAGAAAAAGTCGTTAGACGGTCTACCGTTTACTTACATTTTTTAGAGAAACTTACCGCAAAGGCTGGGTTAGGACAAAGTGCCTTAAATTTTTTAATTGCAGTCCGACTTATGATTATTATACGTCTCTTTGTGCATTCAGTGGGCAACATGTGAACCTAGCTGGGATGGTATAAGTTAAGAAAGCGCCGCTATTAAAAGATAATGTAAGAGAGCTTCGGCGCAATGGGATTTCCAATTCAACATTGGACCTTACAGAAGATAATAATAATAATAATAAATAATATATAAAAAAACAAAACTAAGATGTAAAATAAATAAAGGGAATAATAATAATAATAAGTATTTATTTTCTCCACAAAATAAGTAAATAAGGAGGTTAGTACACTTGGACACAGATAAAGATATTATTGATATGTGGAGACTGGTGACTGAAGTAGGATACCCTGTGTTTCAGTTCACCAGGTCCGCCATCCTTACAGAAGATCGCACCTAAGTAAGCACTCCTTTGACGTAGTAATAATGAATCTCCGAAACAAACTACCGTATAATTAGTTACTGGTCGTTGAAAATCCTAGCTTTCTACGCTCATCTCATACGCCAAGACCCTTTCAGCGGCGGCAGAGAGTAGGTAGGTATAGAGCGCCATTTCACTCTTGACTTACAATCGTCTTTGCTTCTTTTCCGTCAATCGTATTTAATAAATATTATAGGAATTAAATTATATTAATCTTATAATAAGTTGTTTTTTTTTTATTAAAAAGTCGCTCTGTTCCCGCTAGTTCTTGTTTTTTGTGTCACAGAAATAGAATTTAATAGAGTTGCTCCTTAAGCAACACCCTGTACGCAAGTCTAACAAGACTCTTTTGAGTTTGTACAGTATTATGAATATTATGCTCATTAGTGGGCGTGTGTTTGACTTGGGAGGATAATATGGCAGTTTTTATTATACGTCTAAAGATTTCGTATAATTATATAAGTCTTAATTGCACGTCTGGTTTATTATTCTAATGTTACCTTGTTATGTCATTGTTGAGATTGAGACGTCTTAGGGCCTCAAAATTAGCACTATCGTTATTGATCGTGTGATTTCTATGATTTCCGTGATTCCTCCGATTTGTTATGAAAAGAGTAAGTAAGTACAAACGTACGTGACTGGAAGAGATCACATCTTGCGATAAGGTCGCCAATTGTACTGATTTATGTTAACCAATTAAATTTATCTTTTTATGAGAAATATTATAAAAAGATTTTCTTTTTAATGGAAATCTTAATATATTATGTAATTACAAATCAATGACAATAGTTGCATAGATCTTAATTGTAATATAAATTAAACTAAAATTCAACCTTATTACTAAGATTATTAGGTTGGCTTTCAATCGAGAAACCCTCGACACTAATTAACGAATTCACGTATTATCTTAACTGTGACAGTAAAATTGGTGACTCATTTACTGTAATCGGATAACGTTTGAGTGCATCAAACTCGTAATAATTTGAAAATGTTCCCACGTGACCCGAAAATATGACGTCATAACACATTCTCAAGAACAATTGACAAGTTTTTAATTGTGTAACTTAAATCTTTGGGCTTATGCCTCAGTTTCAAATAAAAACACATGAGTAAACTAGTCGACAGTGTAAAATTTTGATACGGAGATATAGGCTCGCCCAAAATCTATGTACGTATTTATTTTAATAAAAGAATAAATTGAAATGAAGTCTGTTTGTTTGTTTGCTTTTCACGACTAAACGGCTGAACCGATCATAATGAAATTTGGCAATGCGATAGATTGTAACCTAGGAATGGAAATGGGCTATCTTTATCTAGAACCTCGCGGGAGAAGCGGAAGGGCGAATATAGTTTTAAATATAGAAAAAAACATAACTCATTCAATTAAAATCACATTTGCAATCAACTTGAAATCGTGAATTAAAAATACGTAAAAAATAAAATATCGATTATTTCACAGTCAAAATGGCGCCAAAGGTATCGATTATAAATTTTAATTTTAATAATGTTTAATTTCACGGCCTTAGTTTCAACAAACACACATTATCATATAAATGTTCATACATACTCCCGAAATGATCATACAGAAATTTATCTCGTAATTAAGGCAGACCCACTGTTGAGAAAAAGTAATCGTAAAAAATTAAAATCGATAACTTATAGAGAAGTTGTGCGTCCTAATTTAAGCTTTGTTTGTTGGGCAGAAGGATCTGTTTTCAACTGGTAGGTCTGGAGCGTTCAATAAAAGCTGTAATAAAAAAAATGTTAATTGCTTGTTCACGCTAATAGTGATGGCCAGGCCCACGCATCGACAGATTCGACTGAGCTTCGATGGTAAATTAATAACCACTGCGCTAACCAACTTTGCCTTTTTTATCCCACAAACG
This sequence comes from Falcaria lacertinaria, assembly GCA_951449985.1. Classification (NCBI taxonomy): domain Eukaryota; kingdom Metazoa; phylum Arthropoda; class Insecta; order Lepidoptera; family Drepanidae; genus Falcaria; species Falcaria lacertinaria. Next base: position 6,496,336 of record OX602129.1, read on the forward strand.
TGTCTTACCAGCTCAAGGCATTGTAAATATTGCTGCCACTTGTCCACAATAGGCTAAATTACAGCTTAGTGATGTCAAATTTAGTTTTAGCGGTGTCGAATTAAATTTAGTCCTGTTAATGATGAGCTTGGTTTATTTTAAGTAAACAATACAAAAGGGAAAGAAGTAAAAATGGGTAATTAAATTGTTGTTCCGGGAAATAAAAAATTGGCCGTACGGGATGTCTGTAAAAAGCTGGATTATACCTATTGTTTTAAGCCCCTTGTGGCCTAATGCCTGATTACAAGGAACAGATTCACACGATAACAAAAAATAGTTAATTAAAAAAAAATCACAAAATAACATTTGTCAGCGAGATAATAATATGATTTAGCCCCAATTCTGTATAATATATTTAATTAGTCTACGTAAAAAGTTTTAAGCTTATTAAAGATGATATCTTTTCTGGTTCTCGAGGCGTTGATAATGGTTGGGTTTTGTGTTACAATCTTTGTTCGTGACAATTAATTAATTAAGTAAGAAATATTTTAACTGTATTATGTTTAAACATTTGCTATTATTGAAGTAAGGTCATGTTGATCTTTACGTGGAATTAGGAATAATTCCAACATTACAATTTTGACGAGACCGCTGGTCTAGTGGTTAGTAGGAATACCGGACTGCTAAGCTAGGGGTCGCGGGTTCGATTCCCGACGCACACATTTATGTGACAAACATGTTTGCCTTGCGTCTGGGTATTGGGTATGTATTATAAGTATGTATTTACAAAAAAAAGGTATATAAGTATTCTATCAGCTGCTGGTTCCCATAGGACAAGCTTTGCTTAGTTCGTTCATTGTAGGTTTGTGCGTGTAATTGTGTGTGATGATGTAATTTTCTAACTGAAAAAGCATGTTTTTTAATCGGTCCTGTACATTTGTGTTTATTTGTTTTTAACATTAATAGATTTTTTGGATTAAAAACTTAAAATAAACTAAACTAAGAAGTACAAAACTAACCTAAACGTAAAATAAATGTCCCGAACCACTGTCACGGGGAAGTGTGCCAAGAAGGCTGGCGGCATTGCCACGCTGAATTGCAATGCTTAGCCTTTGGGCCAAATATTCGCCAGCCCTCTTCTGTACATAGCCTTTAAGTTTATTCGTTACATACAAAAATACAAATATTTATATATATTAGTGTAGATGTTATTGCAGGTATTGATAAAACAAGTGAAAATAAATTAAGCATGTTCCGCCAGCAGTAATGCAAAACATTAACTTAAGGGTACTTTACATAATCTCATAACTTAGAATGTATTCATGCCTTCCTGCTTACATTCAAGCCATGTCTTTTCAGTTGTCAGTCTGTCTGTCACAGACAATGGCGGCGACAAAACAAGCGATATTTTCCCATATAGGCTTACAATAATACTTTGTTCGCTGCGTCTGCGCATAGCTCGGAGAATACGGCTCGAACTATTGTTTTCCTCTTACAGTGTTCCTAAGATGAGCTTGTATTGTTCAGTGATTATATTAATAGCTTCTTTGAAATTATTCACGAAACATGCTAGAAATTTTCATACCACAAAAATAGTAAGTTCCAGTGTTAATGAAATCGAATAAAGCACTTATGTAGGTCTAAATTACCACCGGTTCGTAAAAAAACCCACCTGAGAAGAACAGGCAAGAAACTCAGTGCTCTTTCTTTCTTTCATGTAACAATCATGATACAACAATGTTTAACAAGATTCTTCTAGACATATAAAGGTATTTATAAATAAAAATGAAAGCTAACAAGTAAAATATATAGACATTTACACCTTACAACATCGCAAAAGGTTTTTGAAAGTTGAATGTACTACTTATACGTAGTATATTATCTACTCTAAGGTACAACAGATATTTTTCTTAAAATATTATTATCTAACAAATACCAAAGTGTGAGCTGTAACGCTCTTTTTAAGCGACGCCCTCAAAACCGTGCGAATTTTGCAAAATATCTGCTCGCTTTTGTTTTAAGAAAACATTTAATGATTCCGCCAACGCGAGACGACAATACACCACGACGGTCGACAAAGAAGTGAACCGCGCGGGGCATAGACAACGACCGAGAGCATTATTGTCTGAGCCATAGACAAAAGCTCTTTCATTGGCGGAACAATGACGACTCGTCTCTACCTCATTTATCAAAGAGGCAGGTTACTTATAATTACAATGTAGGATTCAAACCTTCAGACACATATTGTTGGTACGCGTTGTGAGAATTAATTACGCAACTACTTATTATGGTGTACTAAATTTAGAGGTATTATAAAAGTGCATACATAAATATCATGTCAAGTTCCTTGCAGGGTGGCAGACAAAGTATAGCCATCTCACTCTTGCTTTCCATACCTACATTGCTTCTATATATAAAAAAATTAATCCCTATTTCCCTTGGTTACGTTATCACGCGTGCACGGCTAGACTATTACGCTAATTCTTTTCCTTGTGTGTTTGTTATTGTCAGGAGAAGGTTCGAAGAAAAATGAAAAGAACCGAAGCATTTTTAATTTCGGGAAAAAATAAAGGTCCTGTTTTCTATGGTGTATTTGACATATGAGTTCATAGCAAAGACAGGACAAAGTCTGTCGGGACAGCTAGAGTTACATTATAAAATATAATTAAAGCCGCTAGCAATACCAGGGATATCAATAACAAGTTTCCAGCCCTGTTGTTGATGAAGAGTCACTGTGCTAGCAGCATTACTACTAGCCCAGCGTATCCTCGTGGAGTACTGGCAACCTTACTTACCGCAGAAACATAACTTCATCAAAGTAGTGTTATTTCACTGCGATCTTCTCTAAGGTGGAGGTATAGTCCAGAGTCGGGCGGCTCCAATATTAATAGGAAAACCCACAGGAGATCCCAATTCGCCCTCTCTCTCTCTCTCTCTCTTAAAACTCATCACAAATATGAAACGTTTAACAAAATTCTTCTGGTAATAAGTATTTACAAAGATCAAAATGAAAGCTACCATGTTAGTTTTGTCACCGCCTTTCTGTATTATTGTATAAGTCATTTTAAATTCTTACAATTATTACCAGGAGCGGGGAGCCACTTGTGCAAAGAGAATCTATTCATTCCATGCGTGAAATTGTGTAATTGACTTTATTTACACAATCAAATTATCATGTATTCAGTTAGTTAGGCCCTAGTTAGGCACTTATGAAGGTCTAAATTACCACCAGTTCAAATCAACTCTTTTGAAATGTGTCTCAAACTCGTCATAATAAAATAATATATTTCGATGTTCGTATAACTGTACTGTAAAGTATATTCACCGGTACTAGCGTGGTACTTACGTTGTAACTATCAATTAAGAAACACTATGTATCTTATAAAAACATCATAGAGCGGCTATCTAAAGAAACTTTAATAGTTACGAGTAAATAAAGTAAGAAATAGGGTAATTAGCTGGGTCCGATGTCTTGACGATAAGGTATTTTATTAATTCAGATAGGGCCACTTTTGAAGCAATGGTCCGTTAAAAATAAATAAAATAGTAGCGTCTGTGTCGTGCACCCGTTCTGTGTTTTACGTGAATACGTGACAGGAAATATTTCCTTAATCGTAGGTTATTTTTACTATGGAAGTAAAGGATCCATCCTTCATCGAAGTTTGGTCCAAATCTGAAAGTGACGGCCAAACATTTTTTATGGTTTTGTTAATTTAGAATTCCTATTTTCGAAAAAAAAAATGAATATTGAGACTTTCGAACTCAAATGAAATCAACGACTATGGTCCGACTTTGGTGCCATAGTATAAAATGTTCAGAGGGGCAAATTCTAACATAATATATATAAATAATATCTAATATATAATCATATATCTAACATAAAAATATACAAAAAAAGCGTTGTCCGCCACTTTCAGATTTGGACCAAAATGGATGCTGTCTTCACGTTACATTAAACGTATTCACGCCAAATTTTTTTTTAACTCTAACAGGATGAATACGATAGTGTGAGAAACAAGGACAACGAGGTATTAAGTTGTGAAGGAAAACGGGTTTTCTTTAACCTACAATTTATTGCCACTTCCTTTAGCTTCATCAAAAGTTTATGAAAACAAAAAAAAAGTCACGATTAATTTTCAATAATTTGAATATAAAAACTAATATAATTCCAAATAGCATTTGCTGTCGCCAACAACACTCATTCATTGTCAGTTTTCCTAGATTATTCCGTAGCGTGTACTATGAAAACACATCAGTGGACATAGGTCATTTTAAAATGGCCGTTTGTGCTGTCCATTACTTTAAGAAATTACGACCGAGTATTTAGTGGAGGCAGCGCTAGTGAGATAATGATTCTGAGAATCACGTTACACGTTGTTATAAGGTGAGAAATGGGACAAAACACGAAATTGTTAATTAACCTCAAATATGGCGGGAGCTAACGTCAAACTCACACGCCCATTTGAAATAAAATACGTTTTGTTATTACATTTATCGTCCAACAGTTTAGGTTTGGAATGTTGTGTTGCGTCCTTTTTTTTAAATGTAATTTTATAATCTTTTTTTTTAATAAAAGTAACAAAATAACTTCTTCTTCCCACAAGGGTCCAAAGAGGTTGGCAGAGATGTTAAAACACGCACTTTTCACCACAGAAGATTTGGTGCCAACATGACGGATGGTGAGTCCGTCGTCGTCGCCAGATATTAGACACTACATACGTCCTTGAATTTCTTCTCAGATGTATGAAGGTTTCCGCACGAAGTTTTCCTTCACCGAAAACCTCGTAGTGTGACAAATCACTTCAATTAAGTTTTAAAAAAAACACAATGGTACAGACCGGTGGGATTGGAACTTGCATCGCTCGAAAAGCAAGCAACGCTTGCTTCATGCCACACGGCAATCAGGGCCTAATCTTTTTTTTACTTTGATAATGCGTACGAGTTACATGATCTGTGGAGATTTCATTGCCCGATGTAACGCAATTTATAATACTTACGCTACAATAACAATTATTTATACTTATCTGTATTAATTAAGATCTTAGATAGACAAACTTTACGGTCAGTAATGGGTATTATTTAGCTTTATTTTATCACAAGATTTACTTACAAAGGATTCATATAGATGGGTTTATATATTGTACTTTATAAGTATTTTAATCTAATTACATATCAAATAATTTAGCATTAAAATTACGTATAAGTGCATACTTCTTCAAATAAATCGAAATTACTCGTACCACTTGAAGATGATATAAGTTGTATTATATGAATCGAGCATATGCCCGCGACTTCACCCGTGAAAAAATAGTATAACTATCCTATGTTACTCAGAGTAACTTATTATTAGTGATAGAATAAAAAAAATAAGTTCAATTATTCCAAAAAACAATTTAATTTGAAGATATTAATTAAATTGAATCGACTTAACGAAACGTATTCAAATCTTTTTAAATGTTAATCTAATTATTATCATAATCTGACAAATAAAATTCAAAAAAAGAATGCCTCGTGCCACAATTGAAAAATAACTAAAAACCTAAAATGGCGCTCGTGCACGGGTTGTTGAGCTGACTGGCGGCAGCGGAGGAAAGGCAAAGGCACGATGGTTTTCAGCCAGTCGGAAGCTTTCAGCCTTTGCTTTCAGCGCTGAGCTCAGAGGGCTGCTATTGCCGTTGTTCGAAGAGCACTTGCGCGCTAATTGTTTGCGGAAAGGGTTGTTTGAGTATTGTTTTGATGACGGAAAAGGTCAGCAAATAAACTGGCTCTTTTTTGGCAGAAAATTAAACACTATTTAATTTTATATAATGGCAACATAATTTGTATAATGTGGTATTTAAACTTTTTTAAGTGCCTTATTAGGACCAAAACTGAATAAATTATTATTCGATTTGGTTTTGTGTTCAATTTATTGTACCAATATTATTATGAGAAAGAATTAAATTGATATAATATAGTAACTCCACAAGCGCACGGTCCGTCTGGTGGAACGGTGTTTACCACGAGTATTATTGAATTTCAGTAATAACAAGTAAAATTTGTCTTTATTAGCAAGTAATAATAATTGCAACACATTAACCAACAAGAGTCTAATATCCGAGTACTATTTTGATTGCATAAAAATATTCTTCATTAATCTGTAGGTATTCATCATTATTTTAACTTCGATTTACCCACCAGGAAATATATTTGCAAAATGAAGAATATTTGTATACCACTCAGGTGACACACAAGAATGCGGGACACCTGATGGTAAGCAGTCACGGTAGCCTATAGCCGCTAGCAATACCAGGAGTATCACTAACGAGTTGCCAACCCTGTTGATGAGGACTCACTGCACTGCATTACTACTAGTGCAGTGCATCCTCGTGGAGCACGGGCATCCTTACTTACGTATTAAGTTTATATTTATTTCAATTTAAGAATGATTAATTCAAATTATGAAATGATAAATTTTAACGGCTTCTGTTTTGCTCAGTCATTACGTACCACACAGCAGGGTTGGCACTTGTGCATTTCGCCGCGGCAATTTTTCTCTAATTAAAATTATGCCGATTGTCGTTTCAATCGCAGCCGCGTTCGTTTGTTGTGGTCCCCGGCGCGTGGCATTTGGAGCACTCTTGTGCTTTTCAGTGCCCGCGTTTACCCCTCATGCGTGTATCCGAACGAATTTGCTTGCGCGGCCAAATAATGGGTTAAAAAACAAACATGCCTTTTGTTTTTTATTCCAAGTTTAAATTACGCCGTGCCGGTAACAGTGGCTGGTTTATGGCGGAAAATTTGATGCCACATTAAATTTGATTGGGCCTTCGATTTTACATACGAAATTGTGTTGACAACGCTTCTAACAGTTACGAGGGCCGTCAAACTTTGAATATAGTTTCAGTATTCGGCCGTTAACTCAACAAAAAATTAGAACGAATTTTGTTTGAGCATGTGATACCTAGTCATGTACTGAAATGTGCGTGGCAATGTTTTCTACAGAAAAAGTAATGAACAAAAAAATTGCCAGCCAGCGTTCGCTTTCAAAGCTTATCTCCTCCAAGTTTCTTCCAACACATTAGCTGGCTGGAAAAAATCGCATATTGTAACGTGAGATAGGACACGCGTCGAAAAAAAAACGCGAGATAACCGCAGACGAATCGTGTCGGAGTGACGACGCGTTTTCACTAATGACGCAAAAATCTCCGGACGACGCGAGGGGAGACAACGATTTTAAAAACTCCGTCGGGGCGTAAATCGTCCATTGTGGGCAGCGCAGTGATTGGTCGTTTTGTTTGGTTTTTCTCACGTGGGGTTGATGGCGATTTAATTGGGATTGATGATGGCACTCCAGTTGTTTTGATGGGGCAACTATTATTGTGAAGTTTTAATTGTATGGTACACTTACGTGGCCATTACAATGAGTATGCCTCCTGTTATAAAAGCTCTTGATTCGTTTGTTTTTCGCGAACGTCATTCGTAATGATTCCGATAGTTATCTACTCTGAGGTAATAGGAATTATTATAATTGCATTTGATTTAAGTCAATTTGTGATAAAATAATGAATACGTAATGTTATCAAACATTTTATTTGTTTCTAATTACACATTACTAAGACTTCACTGTCCATCCGTCCGTCCGTCCGTCCGTCTGTCTGTCTGTCAGCGGGCTGTATCTCATGATCCGTAATAGGTAGATAGTTGAAGTTTTCACAGAATTTGTATTTCTGTTGCCGGAATAACAAAAAATTATAAAAATGAAAAAAATAAACGTTAAGGCATCTGCTACTAGAGACGTGATTTTTTTCGGGTTTATTTGCGCTATCGTATCTTTTCATTTCTATATTTTCTTAAATAAGAGCGAATTGTTACTATTACAAACAGTACGGAACTCTCGGTGTGCGAATCCAACTCGTACTTGGCCATTTTTTTTATACTAAATTTGGTCAATCTGATTTATCTTTTGATCTTGCTTATACACGCTTCACGTAATGTCGTCAGATATAAAATGAACTTACTCTATTATACAGAGCACAATAAAACAAAACGTGTAACATCCTCACCACATCATAAGCCGCTCATCATAATCGTTCCTCCATCTCTTTCGCACTAACACTACAACATCAGCCAGAGTGAGATAAAACAAGGGGCTAAAATCATCAAGCGTATTAGCAGATTATTAAATAGGGACCTTAGGGGGCCACCATAAGGCCTTGTTTAGACAGATAAAATCTCTTTGACAATTTGTGCTTATTCAAATATGCGTCCCTTGGCACATAATGACTTAATTTTGTCGCATCATACTGTTTTGTGACGGACAATGTTATTAGATTTGTGTAGGATGTCGGATGTTATCTTTATTTCTCAAACAAAAGTTGTTATCTTTATAAATTTCACTGAGCAGCTTAGCATTATTCTTTTTATATATTATATTATGCAAATTGCATTTCAGTGTGTCTAAATTTTAAATTACCATACTTAAATGTTAATGAGGATTCGCATGCTTGAAATTAATAAAGGAAAAAAAAACAATCGAGTGAAATTCGTATACGTAATTTTAATTTAATAAATATGAGGGTTTGAATTTCGAAATTCAAAATGATCAAACCTTTTTAAACTGTGAACACTAAAACAAATATTAAAATGAACGAATCAGCGTTTGAAAATGGAACAAACGGTAATCATTACGTAGGTAAGTAAATAAATAGGATAGGAGTCGCTCCTTTCGGGGTTCGAAAAACACCGACAAACGACGTTCAAAATTAACAAAACAGATTACATTTGCGAGTCTCAAAGCGGGTTTTTGTTTGTCGATTCTTTGCATCTGCGACCTATGGGTCTGGAAAATTGTGTAGATACACCCCTTGACAATTCCATAAAATGATTTTCTATATGGTGTCTTACATTTTGGATTTTCAATAAAAAAATACATCATATTAAATTAGTTTTCTTACTATAATAGTTAATAATTGACTGAATTGTTAATTCATCCTAAAGGCAATATAACAGCTTATCATATGTAACTATTATTAGTCGAAAAAAGCACTGCTTAATCTCAAAGTATTAAAATCCTAACAAAAATCCATCCATCCACAAACTTTGATCAATATTTACCCTTACACAATTAGCGTTCCAAAATTCAAACATAGAATTTGACATTACATTAAAACCGTTTCAACTGGGCGTTTGTCAAATTACGTTCCCCTTGGCGCCTTGTTCGTTCCATCTTTAAAATCATAACTGATTGTCTGTTTACATTCACTCTGTCAGAGCTTAAAGACGCCTATTTAAGTTACCTATCTGATTCATTCGGTCCCCCTATTTCGCCTTTACAAGGCAGGCTGGGAGGGGAGGCGAAAACAAAATTGCGACTTTATTAGCGCTCTGTACATAATCGTTCCAGAATCAAAGAAGTTCGAATTTAGAATGATTCGAATTTTGTTATTGATTGTACTTACGAGTATGTAAATAGCCAAATTAATTGGCTGCTTTATGTTATTCGATTAGAGTGAAGTAATGTTCATGCGTATTTATATTTTACTATATTCTTTATTTGAATCTATCGCAGCTGTTTGATAGCTATTTTAGAAGCAGATGCTTTCCGCGAATACGTAAAAATAGCATCAATTTTTGTACGTATCACGACAATATCACTTTTCACCATAATAATATTATATTAATTAATATTTTAAATGCGAAAGTAACTGTTTGTTTTTTTGGTAACTTGTCACGACTAAACGGATCGTAACAAAATTAGATATAGGCTGCTTTTGTATTAAAGCAAATGCAGACGATGTCGCGGGTAACAGCTAGTTTAAAATAAAATAATTCATCGAATTGATTAAAGCGATGGACAAAGTACTGGCCTCATCGTTTCTTAAAGGACTCATTCCAATGTTGTATGGGGTTTATGTTAGATTAAAAAGGGTCCCTATTCAGCTGACCACTTGCATAAATTATTGTAAATAAACGAATGTCTATCAAAGCAATACGGATCTTTTGTGGAAGGTACGGGGAAATTAATTTAGATTTTACCGAAGACCATGCTAAGGAGGCATTATTTATTAGGGATGATGGAATAGGATAATTTTGCGGAAACATACATTTACATACATTATACGGAAATTGAAAATATTTCTCAAAAAAATTACAAGGAGGTATATCGAAATCTATACTTATATTATAAAGCTGAAGAGTTTGTAAAAACAATTGATAAATGTCTACCCGTGCAAAGACGGGGCGGGCAGCTAGTGTGAAAATATGGTTCTCTATCTATGGATGACTAAAATTTTTTCAACCGCAAAAGTGACAATCATGCTTAGGTATATATTTATTTAGACGCTAGTATAACATCTTCAACAAACTGACCTATTTTTTTTGGATTTAGATCGTACACTGGAGAATTATAGTGAGTTCATGAATTCTTCTTTTATGACTATGAAAAAGGTATTTCTACAAATAATTGATACCATGTTCTTATTCAGTTATTACGATGTCTTGTATCATGATTAGATTATTAAAATGGCCGCACGTCATCGACAACCCTATTTATTATCAAAGATGCTCGTCTGTATTGACATTTTCCTTTGAAGTCGCGGGCTTCAGATAATGACGTATTTGTTTTTTGCAAAATGTAAAAGATTCGTCTTCTCTGTTGATATTTTTAATTAGGTTTTTATTTATTCTGTGTATCTTTTATATTTAATTTTGTGCTTATTTTCCCTCAATATTTAAGAAAACAATTCTGTTTTTTGTTAGAATCGTTTCCAAAAAATTTCAACAATTCTAGGCGAGTTACGAATTCTAATACAAATGGAACATGGTCTTTAGATTCTTGCTTCATCAGGGGTAAGAATTAATCTAATCCTGTACAATACTTATCTTATAGAATAAAACTAGGTAAGATCTCCATTCTTCTTATACTTAATAGTCTACTTTTTATAATTAAGATTTGTCTTAGCCCATCCATACTAATATTATAAATGCGAATGTAACTTTGTTTACTACCTTTTCAGTACTGAACGGCTGAACGGATCGTAATAAAATTTGACAAGGAGATAGATGCCTGTGTTTTTTTTTTATAACACTAAGATGGCACACAAGCATACAGCCCCCCTGATGGTAAGCAGTCACCGTAGCCTATAGCCGCTAGCATTACCAGGGGTATCACTAACGGGGTGCCAACCATGTTGTTGATGTGGATGATGAGGACTCACTGTGCTAGCAGCAAAACTACTAGCCCAGCGTATCCTCGTGGAGCACTGGCAACCTTACTTACCGCAGAAACACAACACTACATCAAGTAGTGATATTTCACTGCGGTCTTCTGTAAAGCGGAGGTTCAGTCCCCAGTCGGGCGGCTCCAATTTCAATGGGATAACCCACGGGAAATCCCAAATCTCCCTACCTCGAAAGCAAGGACATAGGCTACTTTGTCTTAACAAATGCAGACGAAGTCGCGGGTAACAGCTAGGAACATATACAACATAACATCCCTTAAATATTTTCATCAATCAATAACTAATGCTGAACCAAAATGGCTGCAGAGCCAGTCGGATAACCAAACATAAAGCATGGTACATACAATACTACAAGCTTCGTACAATACCTTTCCAATGAATACCCCTTTCATGTGAACGAGAGCTGAATCGAAATCATTCTTTCATTCATTCATTTTAACAGATACATTTTAGGAAAATGATATTTATAAAAATTCTTATAAATTTACTTTCTATCGGTCTTAGATGAATAGATATATTTTGCACGTCATAATGAACGAAACAAATTAAATACAGATTATAAATATGTTTAATTAAGCATTATATTTTTAACTAAGTATCTACTTAGATCTATTGATAGATTATGAGCATAACCGCAATGAAAAATAAATTCAATTTACATTGAGATTGACCGAATGAATGAAATTCAAAGAATACCTACACTAAGTACTGTAACTTTTTAACATGACAGCAGTGTGCGAACTCCACTAGTCATTTGAATAAAAGGCGAATTCAAACTACGTTCAAATTTAGACTTTGTAATGATAGGATAAGGATGATAATGCTTTAGATCGTCGACAGTGGTTACATCAAAGAATCCACTCAGGATGCAAGATGGAAATGCCTGATCTGACTACTAATAAACTTGCTACACTTTTAAAAGTGATATCAAAAGAACGAATAAAGAAAACTGAGATGTTTTTATTAAAACCCCTGTTGACGGAAGAAAGGGGCTTGTTTTTTAAACGACACCCGCTATTTCGATGCAATATTACTTTTTTTAAATATGGCCGACATTTCAGAATTTTTATTGAGTTGGAATTGCTGGTTCTGCGACAGATGATTGGTAGTAATTCATTTAGCTAGAATTTTTTGGAGAACTGAGGGTATTATTTTGGAAGGAAGAGAGATTAAAAGATGTGATTTTCTACAGGGTTACAAACTAGCGAATGATATTTCTGGGATTGCAAGAATTGTTAAGCAATGATAGCAGTTTCTATAGGTTTACTTTATATAATACAAAAGTGGAAAATAAGCGTACGGCCCGCCTGGTGGCAAGCGGACACCGCAGTATAGGGAAGTAGGGCGAATTGGGATCCCCAAATTGGGAGCGAAAAACGTAAAACGCAAAATGGACTTGCGTCGAGTATTTAAAATGCTTTTGTTCGTAAACAGCAAAGCTATTTCGATCGAAATCTGCGTCACGACTGTTAAACATTGTGCAAAGATTGATCAGTTACGTAGAGAACGCTATTTAAATTTAAAAGTCCAGAATTTAGAATACTAAAATTAGCAGTTCTATTAATGAAACCTAAATTTAGTCTGCCGACACCCACAATAGCGCACGTAGCACGGAACGGAAAGATGTTACATTTTGTTGGTTATGTTATTTTGTCGCATTGCTGTAATTGAATTTATGGAAAAAGTGTGGATGTATAATAAAAAATCAAACTTACTTTTACGTTTGTACCTAGCTGTCAGTACCAATGAGTTATTCTGAAAAAACTACTTGAGTTTATTTTGTAGCCTTCAAATGAGAGCTACACTAGGTGTTTCTGATATTTCAATAATATAAGATTTTTTACACAACACTACCTATTATCTTAAGAAGAATCAAAATATTACCAATAGATCGTATATGCTGGAAACAGACACCATTGGACAGCAATTTATGAAAATAATAATTCTAGAGTCAGTCAGGACCTACGTCCTTTCCGCGCGAAGGTTTTGTAGTTGACACTTCACGACAGCGCTACGACAAAATCAACGACATATACCTCGAGACGTGAGGTCCTTGCGACAAAACCCGCGACATATCTCTTTCAGCCCGTGCTAGCTGTATCTGTAATTTCACAGATACATCATTGTGTTTAATCGTCTCTAGCACTGGTGAATAGACAAAAGGTGTGTTTACATAGGATAGAAGTATTTAGATCCGCCTAACGTTTTACACTGAACAGTGCACGATGTTTGTTATTTTATTAAGTGCTTGAATCTCGGTACATTTATTGTTAATTCCGTCAGTACATCACAAAGACCACTGTGTTTATGTAGAAGGCAAGTGGCGCGCTCATTTTGTATATGTTCAACTAATTTTATTCGTATACTATTCTTAAACTTTCAATTTGTAAGGGTGCGGTCACGTTAGTTATTTATATTTATATTTAACTATTGCTTGAAAACTTTTTTTTATTATCTTAGTATAAGACAATAAAAAAATAAGTAAAGATATTCTGCTACTAAGAAAGTAATGTCCGTTCTTCTAAGGTGGCACACAAGCATACGGCCCACCTAATAAGCAAGGTAAGCAGTCACCGTAGCCTATAGCCGCTAGCAATACCAGGGGTATCACTAACACTATGTTATAGCAAGTATGGCACATATTTTTAACATATAATGTCCCTCTCAAATTGCTATGTTATGTAGGGTATCTCCCCTAATATCTAAAAATTACCAATTAATGAGCAACAAATGAATATGAAGCTTGCTAGTCAATCCTACATTATGTCGCTACCTTTACAACAACCGCATCGGTGGGATTGTAGAAAAAAATATTTACTCTCCACCTCACATTGTTGAGAAGAAGCTAATTATACAATGGAAACATGTGGCCACTCGCGATTGATTTATCATTAATTTCAAAGAAAGCGCGGGTTTTGTTGTATTGTATTGAAAGTGTAGATCCTCGAAATGGTAAAATTATGTTTATGACCGCAAATACGGGTACCACGCACTGAGTAAATACATCCAGTATTGCTGCAGTTAGGGAATCTCAATCTACAGGGTTCAGACTTTGATCAAATAAAAAAGCTAAAGCTTTGCGAACGAAACGAAGTGACACAGGTTTTTAAGCATGTAGTGCTTGGGCACGGCTTAGTTTCATTGTAATCTTTATAGGTGTGTGTTTATTGTGTATACGTACACTGTAAGGCGTAGTTAACTAGCGTCACTTCGTTGCTTGCAAAGTTCCAACTTTTTTTTTATCTGAAGGTACAGGGAAATGTTTCGATGACAAATGCAGTGCAATGCCAACAGTGAGCCCTGATACTGCAAGTGCGGTCATCAGTCAAACGACAATGTTGTCTCACCGGACGTTAGCTTTCATTAGAAATCCACTCGCACGCCAAACCTAAACATAAAAAGTTGCCACAAAGTGGGAGTCAATAGGAAGCCGTCAACACCTCAATAAATGCCCGTTGATATACAATCGACATAAAGCTCGGCGCACACCCGCGCGAAGGCCCGCCGATTGACGTGCGTCACTCCCCGCGTTTGACCGATCATTGTTTTAAATCCCCGTCATCGGTATGCGGCGAACGCAGCCGATTTATCGATGTCCATTAACAGACTTTTAAAAAGTTATTTTTTAAATAAATTGTTTGTTCTAATTGTGATTTGTGACGTCAATGCTTTTATATTTTTTTTATTTATGATTTTAGAGTCAGGTTTCTTTTTTATTATTGTATGTAATATGTAATATCATAACGACATTAACATGCAAATGAATATACAAATCAAACAAATATATAAATAACTAGCGGCCCGCCCCGGCTTCGCACGGGTAGACATTTATATAAAATTTTCCTGAATTTTCTTTGCTATAAACCTCACGGAGCCCGAGACCTTTCCAACGAACGCAAAACCGTGGAAATCGGTTCGTGCGTTCTGGAGTTATAGCGTCCGGAAGGAAAACCCGACTTATTTTTATATAGTAGAGATAAATGTTGGTTATTTACGATACGATATCTTAATTACAAATATGCCCATCACTTTTTTAAATAAAGTAGTTCCTTGGAATCACTTGTACCTTGTAGTTTTAATAAATATCGCGATTGTTTGTTCATACTATTACATGTTTGAGATATGTTTATGAATGTTTTACGAAGATGAAAAGCATTTTTTTCATACGATAGATTCCTACTTACTTGTGACCTATTTATTATTACGTGGAACAAAAACTAGGTCTGTTTAATTCGTATACTGATGAAAATATTCGAAAGATTTTCTAACACGAAAGTAAATAAAGAAATTTATAAATCTATTAAGTAATCAAAGTATATTATAAACTAGATGTAAGCCCGCGTGTTTTTTGAAAAAAAAACGTAATTTAGTAAGAATAGCACTGACTGAGCTGATTAAACGGTATACAAACATTCAACCGCTCTTTCACCCCCTTTAGTATTAGTTTTGAGTCAAAAGATATCAGATGTCTTTTCCGCGGTTAAAATCTATCTCATTTCGAAATTTCATTACGATTCGTTAAGCCATTTAGTCGTGAAAAGGTAGAAAACAAACAGAGTTACTTTCGCATTTAAAATATTAGTATGGATTGGTTCCGTTATCTACTAAAAATAAAACTGGAAACACCCACATACTTAAATCATTTAGTAGCATTCAATTTATTCGTGTATGAACAAATATTTGTATTCATTACCAATCTTGGAGCCAACATTCAGGCCAACGTTGGTGTACAAAGGTACGGTCATAAAGGCAGACACGTCTTGAGAAGTTTCACCCGGTTGCATCCTCGTTACTGCACTCTTACCCGGCTTGTTACCCAGGATCGCTGCCTCTTATCCGGATAACTCGCTTGTTACCCCCATCCAGGCCGTTAGCTTAAGTCTACTTCAATTATATCCAGCGCAAGCCAGTCAGAACTAGATACTATCTTTTTTTGTTTGTTTTGTGGACCAAGAAAGCACATTTTCCTTAACAAGTATTCATAGAGGTTTATACTTTAAGCTTTAAAATTCTGCATTTTTATATATGTAGGTGTATATGTCATACAACGGGCAACTAAAAATGACGGAAATTATATTTTTTGCGTCAAGAATCCAGCCAATTGTAAGATATTTTCAATGCTCGCTAAGCTAAATTAAATGCATTTAATCTGAAAAATTTTTAGATGATAAAAAATGTTAATAGATTGGTCAGTTCAAAGTTCAGGATGCTCCATCTTACGGGAGAGTTAAATAAATCGATTTATTTTTTCATTTTCGCAGAGTGGAAGCGATAACGCTTCCTTTACTTTATTCTCGTAGTTATTAAAGAAACACTACAATATTTTCCGGCGGCGAACTATTCCCCTAGAGATTATATGTCCATTAGCGACAAAGGACAGGTGTTGAGTGCGAGTGTGCGCTAAGCTTTATTAATCTTTTCTCCAGACCGCGACGGTGTGGCTTCGCACTTTTGTGGAATCAAATCCATTGATGTGGACAAAGCTTTATGTTGCGGTTCTTTGAAAAGTTAAGATTTTGCTCTCGGTATTACAGATGTATAACTAAAAATTGTACCTATAGACAACCATCTAGCTAACTATAAAATTTAACATATTATACGTAGTGTTAATTAAGTCTGGAAATTATTTTAAATATATGCTTTTTGTTAGTATAAGTGAGAACAAGAAACTTTTTATTGAAAAATTGAGACATTAATGCATTCATATTACATTCCAAACAAAATCACCATCAGATACATTTCTGCAATAGAAGAGTCGCGAAAGAGAATGAGATATTCAAAATAAGAACGAATCATTTTTATATAACACGCTTCTGCTTACGCTAATAAATGAAGAATGATTTTGTTCTAAAAATGAATTAAAATAATGACGTCACTTCAGGGCCTCTATCGCCTATAAAAGATCATCCCGGGAACACGAAAGCGTATGGTGGATACGACACTACTGCAGAGGACCAAACAGAATCACATTACGCAGTGGCTATTATTGTTGTACCATACAACTAAATAGGTCTTTGCCCTAACATAAAGACCTATAGAACTATAGGTTGTTAGACTTTGTCCGCAATGATTGGCATGGGTATGAATCGAGAAATATGCCAGCGAGAGGTCTCAAATTTTACTAAGCAAATGTTATCAATATCAAAACAATTGTTTTATTTTATAAGATTTAGTTTTACGTAAGGCCAAGTTTATCTAAGAGGTTTGAAGTTCATGCATTAGTCTAGAGTCTAGATGAGTTTTGTCCTTTAAATACTAGAAATGAATTCAAAGTAAAATTACGTAGAATATAATTTAAAAAAAGAATATAATAAATAGAAGAAAAGAAAAAAATATTTTGAGGTAGCCTAACATTTACTTCCTCTTGTAAAATATCAAAACTTGTCCGAATATAACCATACAACTCTTGTGAATAAATTAGGAAAATCTACATCAACCCAACGCCATTATTCCCGTCGGCTAACAGTAAACAAAAATAAACATAAATATACGAGTAGGTTGCGAATAAAAGAAATGTTGAAGTGGGAAGAGCATCGAGGCAAGACAGGGTTCAACCCAACCCCCGGTGGTGGGGTTGAATTGACCCCACTGGTTGGGGTGGGGGGTTGAGCCAACCCCACGGGACTTGCTGGTCGGCTGAGCGTCCCTTTAGATTTGGGGTCTCTTTTGTTTATCAGTGAGTTGTTTATGCTCACGTTGTCTTTAGAATCAAGTGGTTTAAGGGTTGTTGGCTTACGACTATTATAATATCATGGATAAAGTTTTCGCCTACGTTTTTAATGCATTTGAGTAAAGATAACGTCTTTATAATCTACTAGCAGCCCGCCCGGCTTCGCACGGTCTCTACCCTTTTATCAAATATTTTGTCTACCCGTGGGAAGCCGGGGCGGGCAGCTGGTATAATATATAGCCTATGATACTCAGTGATAATGTAGCTTTCTAACGGTGAAAGATTTTTTGAAATCAGTCCAGTAGTTTCGGAGCATATTCAATACAAACCCACAAAAATACAGATCTTTCCTCTTTATAATATAGTATAGATTAGTATTATAGAAGTATAGATTTCAACCGCAACATGTTTTATTTCGGGATAAGCTAGTCCTTTTTTCTATGGCGTATTTGACATTCGAATTAAAGGCTAAGACAGGACAACGTCTGGCGGGACTAGTATTTAATATTTCAGACGAAGTCTCAAATTAGCTTTTTGAGACTTTTATTTGGCGTTTGCGGGATTCGAGCATAGATATCGTAAACTATTAAAAATACAAAAATAGTCACAATAAATACAAATTATTTCAATAACAAACGTGTTTCGTATTAAAACACCATAGCAGTGTTGTCAAAGCCCGGAAGTCTAAAATTGTTTTGTTTTTCATTACAAAAAGATGCTAAAAACAGCACCGCCCTTGTGATGTGGGAAGGTACCTTAATTCCTTGATTTACTGCGTATATTTTGTTTGATACGTTCCGTCGAAGGGAAGCTATAAAATTATGAGCTGACGAACATAAAGTCACGCTTAAAATGGACATTCTTTGATATGCGACTTTATAATGAACTAGCGGCCCGCCCCGGCTTCGCACGGGTAGACATTTATCAAATATTTTGTCTACCCGAGCGAAGCCGGGCGGGCAGCTAGTATAGTTATATAGCCTATGTTACTCAGTGATGATTTAGCTTGCCAACGATGAAAGAATTTTTGAAATCGGTCCAGTAGTTTCGGTGCCTATTCAATACAAACCCACAAAAATACAAAAAATCCTCTTTATAATATTCGTATAGATAAGCTACTGCCCGCGACTACGTCCGCGTTGAGCTTAGAATCTCAGAGGAACCTACAATTTTCCCGGGATAAAAAAATCCCCTACATAAAAAGTCATATGTATCTTAGGTGTTAATCCAGGTTATAAATTATCTGTGTTACAAATTTCATCCAAATCCGTTGAGTAGTTTTTGCGTGAAAGAGTAACAAACATCCATCCATCCAAACTCACAAACTTTCGCATTTATAATATAAGTAGGACTAGCTGTTACCCGCGAATTCATTGGCTTTTGTTTAAAGACAAAATAGCGTTTGTCCTTCCCCAGGATATTATCTCTTTATCAAACAACATTACGATCCGTTCAGCCGTTTAGTCGGGTTTGGTAGCAAACAAAGAGTATATACAATAGCGTCGCTTTATATAAATAGGGTATTGAGATTTTACTGGTCTTCATTTTTAACTAAGATTTTTTTTTATTTTTATATCGGGAAAACAAAAGCTTCGCAGCAAAAAGCTAGTAGGTAAAATAAGGTCAAATTCACCCCTTGTTACGTCACTCGTGCTAAAACTCGAAGGTGGCAACCCTGCGGTGAGCATATTAGCGTTCCGATCTCCGCGACCGACGTTCAGACACGTGGCGGGTTCGGGAATTATTCATTACTTTACTTTTGATTGGCAACACTCAATACGATGTTGGTTGAGTCAAAATTATAACAATCCTGTTAATTAATTATTACTAATTATTGAAGGGTTTGAAGGCCCAAGCAACTGTTTGAAGTGTCGTCAAAATACAGTTTTGTATGTAGGTACCTAAAGTCGGAGGCCACTTAAATATATTTTGGCATCTATAATATAAAAATGAATCGCTGAATGTGTTGCTAAGCGCAAATCTCGAGAGCAGCTGAAACGATTTCGCAAATATTTTTTTGTATATTCCTCGAAGTACGAGGATGGTCCTTAAGAAGAGAAAAAATAAAAAAAAAATGCCTGAAAACGGGTAGATAAAATATTTGATAAATGTCTACCCGTGCGAAGTCGGGGCGGGCAGCTAGTTGTGGATAATTTGAAATTACAAACATCCCAGTACTAGGATAACTTCTTCCTTGGTATTTGGGATAATTTCAATATGAATATGAGTAACCCCGAAATTATGGCTTTATTCGTTTGATACATCCTTTTTATCCAGTGTTATTGTATTAGTCATATTTTTTTAATTCAATTCAACAAATCCTTTAGAACAAGTGTGAATAAAGTGCAAAGTGGGTACTAATATAAAAAGGGTGGATAGAGAGCGTCCGATGCAACAAGGGCAAGCCGCCGCAAAGCGATGACATATCAAAATGAATCGTTAATGCACTGCAGGGCACAGAAGTGGAATGGACTCGAATTTGATAATATTTAACTATTGAATTTGTAAGGGACTTTCTTAATACCACTAGCGTGACAAACAAGCATACGACCCACCTGATGGTAAGCGGTCACCGTAGCCTATGGACGCTAGCAACACCAGGGGTATCACCCACGCGTTGCCGACCCTGAAACCGGAACTCGGTGCATGACGATAATTATGACGTGTTTTTGTCAATATACTAAGTATGTAGGATTTGTTTCTTTTATAGATACAATAAGTGTTACATTATTATACAGATACAGATGTGCGTTTGTTTATTATGTGTGTGGGGACAAGGCTATGAATACCTAGATTAGCTTAGAAAATATTATGCGATAAAAAATGTTTTATTTGGTTCACTTGCGTCGAGTCTATGGGCACAATTTCAAAAATATTAATTCTAGTATTTTGCGACTCCATGCACTGCCCTGTTAGAACTATAAGCGCATTTTAATATCGACAACAGTTCGCACAATAGCTACGTACGATGTGAATTAATTATTACATGTGCTGAGTTGCAACAACAGGCTTTTATGAACCAGTCTTCAGATCGATCGTGAGATTCGTGAGATAAATGCAATACCTACTGAATCAACTATAAAGCACTTTTGTTATCATTCGCAGCTAACAGACTGTTTTCAACAAGATGTTTCCTACTAATATTATAAATGCGAAAGTTTGTGAGTATGGATGTATGGATGTTTGTTACTCTTTCACACAAAAACTACTCAACGGTTTTGGATGAAATTTGGAACATAGATAGTTTATAGCCTGGATTAACACATAGGATACATTTTATCCCGGGAAAAATTTAGGTTCCTCCGAGATTCTAAGCTCAACGCGGACTAGTCGCGGGCAGAGTCTTTCATAAAGCAAACTTAATACGGCATTGAGTATCATTTATTTTTTATTCATTAGTAGAGACCGCACTCTGACATCGCGCATGTACCTACCAAGCTTTTCTTACCTAGTTTTATCCGCGTGACATGATTCTTTCCAAGATCTTTAACAATCATCGTCATACTTCAGCCAATTTATACAGAACATTAATGATTATAAATAAATAAATAAATAACGCTCGGACATTATCACACAGCGCCATCTGGCCCCAAACTAAGCAAAGCTTGTACTATGGGAACCAGCAGCTGATACTATACTTATATACTTTTTTTTCTGTAAATACATACTTATAATACATACTCAACACCCAGCCACCCAGCAAGGCAAACATATTTGTCACATAAATGTTTGCTCCGGCGGGAATCGAACCCGCGACCCCAGCGTAGCAGTCAGGTATACTAACCACTAGACCAGAGGTCTCGTCGAATATAATTATACCTTAACCTTCCTCAACTCGGTCCATTAGTATATGAAAATCCGTTTGTAGTTTTCAAACTTTTCGCGTTCACGCGTAAAGGGGTTTCATTTTTACAATTACACCCATTATTACACCCCATTTTACTCCAGTTGTTAACGAATCTCTTTGCGGATTCGATTGACAATCACGCTGAACATATTTCAGAAGAAGATAAAGGTGTCGAACTTGCTGTTAAAAATTACTAAACTTAACTAATTTGACAGATCTAAAATGTCTTGCTATCTCTTCCTCATGTGCGGTGTTAAATAAGGATGGTAATATTTTTAGTTCGTCAAATAAGTTTTAATTTAGTAATTTTGTGCAACAGAATTGGCACTAATATTTGTGTTAATATATGCATAGCCTTAAAAATGCACGCAATAAACCTGTCAAAACAGATCGGGCCACGCGTCGCCCGCGCATCAAACCCCCGGGGCGCATTTATCGCAACAAGTCGCATGTTGTATCCAGTTATCGCCAATCGTATCCACTCATTGTGATGGACCGTGATTGGCGATTTTTAATGGCGATTCGAGATCGTATCGCGCTGCGGTGAATGCTTTGTCTGGTTAATGACGATTTTTAGTGATCGGAAGGGTAATGAGAATTTTAGTGATGATTAAATGAGGTCATCTGCGCACAGGGTTGATAAAATAGACTAGAATATAAAGCTAAAGCATACTTCAATTATAATTCGCGTACCTAAAAAAGCAAAATTTTGCAAACGTGACTTTATGCATGCGAGATCTTTGGTAGATAGAACACCGTGTTAATCATAATCACATTAACAAGTTCTTTCAAATCATCTGAATCTACCGCCGGATACAGTGTTAAAGGAATCTGACAAAAAGTACTCTTTGTGAAATCAATATAAAATACAAAATATTTCAAATGCCACTACATCTAATGAAGGAGTTGAACCACGGAGAGTCATGTATCAGTATGAGCAGAAAACAATATTCTTATATAATACTAGCGGCCCGCCCCGGCTTCGCACGGGTAGACTTTTATATCAAATATTTTGTCTACCCGTGCAAAGCCGGGGTAGGAAGCTAGTATAATATATAGCCTATGTTACTCAGTGATGATGTAGCTTTCTAACGGTGAAAGAATTTTTGAAATCGGTCTAAAAAATAAAATAAAAAATTTAGGCGTGGACTACCCCTAACATTTAGGGGGATGAAAAATAGATGTTGGCCGATTCTCATAGATACCGTATAAGCACAAAAAATTTCATCAAAATCGGTCAAGCCGTTTCGGAGGAGTATGGCAACGAAAACTGTGACACGAGAATTTTATATATTAAGATTTATTACGTAGATATTTGACAGTCGAGCCAACATTTATTCCATGGTTTCAGGCTCATTCAATTTAAAATATAAATCAGCCAGTCCAGATAATGCCACCGTCATTACTAACTAAAAACCTAAATCCTAGAATAATCTATCCAGAAATGAGAGCACACTAGAGTGACAGTAAATATTATGATTTCATCCCAGATCTTGCATCTCTGACGTCAATATGACGTCTGTTTAATTATACTGCTACATTTCCACCTGAATCTTTTATTTTAATGTCAGTCCTATGTCCTAGTTTTAAGGGTCAAAGTCGTCTGCCAGCTCTTTATAATAAGTAGGATTTACACTATTTTGATATCGGCGCCGGGTTTATAAATTATTTTGCGGTATGTCCGGTTGGATGTCGCCATCTTCCATTTTTTTAATAGTGGTCTATACCTACATCTATAATTTGAAATTGTTTTAAAACCATTAGCTTTTATCTCGATTTGCATTGACCGTGGTTATGAATGAATATTTATCATCCTTTCTTTCATTTATTAATAATTTTGATACTAATATTCAGTTCAATAAATACACTTGTTTGTTCTGTGTTAAGATTTTTCAATTATATCACATTTAATAAGGTTTAAATTTGAGTAGCCTAATTTTTTTATCGTAGCTAGTAATTTTCTATTCAGAATTGTTTTAACTTAACTAAATGAAAATTCTAAGCAGATGAATTTTCGATCTTAATCTCCTTATCTGATTGCCGAGTGGCACTGTAATGTGTTTTTCTTGTCTATTAATACCACCACCATTATTGATCGGCCATCGGTGCGAGTGCCAAATCACGCCCAACTGATTTCATTGGCATCGCTTCCATTGTCCCATTAATAAGAACGCTCCATCTTAGTACAGCTCACTCTTATGATCTTTATGACGTCCGAAAACCACCTGCGGTTGAATAACAATAAATTGTCAACACGCAGCTGGGTGCTTCCATCAAAAATCTCATTTTTACATCAACTTTTACATTAATAATGCTATCAAAACGCGGCCCAAATGCCAAAACGTCGTTCAGCTGTAAAATATAAGCGCCAATTGCTAGGACTTTGCCGGTGAGCTATTAAATAAAAGTCTTTTTACATTAGATAAATCGCGTACGTTATTCGGGGACATCTGTCCCTTGCCGATTACAGCCATACATTATGCTCAGTTTGTTGTTTTTAATAAAAAGTTTAATCCGTTCGGTTATGACGGCAATTTGTCAGACCGATGGAAAAACTTGGTCGATTACCAGTGGCGGTGTACGTATCGGGCTTTGCCCTATCGCTGGATTTCAACCGTTTTTTATTTGCGTGATTATGTCACGTTTATTTATGCATTCGCTTTTGTCTTCCATTAGCGCTTCTCCTTTTTTATCTCAACGGCAATGATTCACTTAAATGAATTCTCAGTGGCTGGTTCGGCTTTACAGAAGTCTTAAGAATGGCAATATGTTTTCATATTTTTGCGTCGCGTTCCCTGCGGAAACGGGTACTGCCGCTCAACACCTAATTACATCTTGCTGTGTACATCCATTAACGATTCAATGCGATCTTAATGAAGACCCGATAAAATGTTTATAGAGTTATTCGTCACGACACCCGAGCAATTAATTGACGTTCTTCTTTTTGGGGTTTGCATTACGGCTGTTAAGATTTAGAGACGGTCCTTCGGGCTGATTTGTACACAAATTTCATTGTACAAGTTAAGTGCGCAATATATTATGGGAAACAAATATCGCGTCGAAAGATACCTCGTTAAGGGTGGTCGTTAAAACTGCTGTAAATTTTAAACTTGGCATTAGGTATATACATTTCAGTTTCTTTTGCATCAGAAAGCATGCCTGATAAAGTTTGGTGATAAAATATGACAATACACATACCGATGGATTAAATAATTAATTTCAACATGAATTGTAAAATAAGAGTGCTTCGATCGAAGTAAAATCACAGCTGCCCAAAACCGTGAACCTTAAATTCAAGCTAAAACTGAGTTTCTAGAAGCTCTTCCCAGAAAGTTGTTTTTGAGATACGGAATTCGATCATGGCTTATATGGAAGATAAATATTATTGTCATTAAAATGACCTATAAGATTATTTTGAAAATTTGCACTCGCTTATGACCGATGACGATACAATAATTGCTCAACTTTTCCCTAATTTTCTGACCACGATCATCAGGACAACTACATTTCGAACGTGTTTTAATATTTCCTATAGACGACAAATGTTGGTAGCATACTTAAATTGCTTTTCTGTTTGTTACAGAACATAGGCAACGTACAAGCAGAGTTGGAACTTCAGAGACTTCAACAGGAGCAGCTGCGTCGCCAGGAACTGGTTCGACGTGGCCAGCATGGAATGTACCCTGGCCCCCCATTGGGTCTGTTACCTCTCCTCGAGCAGATGAGACCTCAGCAGCCTTCGGCGCCGCCCAATGTGAGTTACTCATTTAATGCGCTCTTTTTAGCTTGAATTGTATTTATCGTATCAATTGACCATAGTCTTTTGGAAAACCTTAGAATGGAACGGAATCTTTCAACGTCATTGTAACCGACTTGTAAATGTCAGCTTATCTTGAAAATTTGCAAACGTATTGTACCGATGACCTCCAATAATGTTATATTTTTATCCTAATGCCTTGATTAGGATACTCTGATTTATAAATTATGCTCACAAATTATGTGGATAATAAAAAAAGATGTGATTTAGAGCAATCTCAAAACAAGCAAAGGACATGTGTAAGTCAAGTGTTAAACAAGTAAAAGAGGGTGTGCAAGTGAAATTGGGATCAACACTCCCTACCCTGCCCCGTGTGCCAGTGGACTTATGATATGTATAAAATTAAGAGTTACCTATTTTATTTTATTGAGTAATTATTTGGAACCCTTATGACAACCCATAAATAGTGATGCAAATATGTTGTTTGAAGACAGTTATCGATTAATCGATTTGGCAAGCGATCGTAAATCGCTGGAACATCAAACGATATTAATTTAAACGTTAGCTAATATCCTGTTATAAGCAATAATCGACATTGTGTTTACATTGAACTGACATATTAACGCAATCTCACATGTAGGTATGTGGTACAGTTAGAATCGAAAGTTGTTTCTCTAATTACTCATCTGAGAGTACCTACTAGACGATGTTATGTAAATTTACAATTTTATATTTATTATATCCTCGGCTCATTTATTTTTTATATAATTATCTTGAGCTGCATTGGCGCTTCTTAAGTTATTACACAACACTTCAATATTAGGTTGTACGTCAACTAATATCCTATACTAGCTGTCCCGACAAACGTTGTCCTGTCTTAGCTATGAAATCATATACGTCAAATATACCACAGAAAACAGGACCTTTAGTTTTGAAATTAAATATAAACGGCCATTACCGAAGATTACCATAACATTAACACAAGAAATAACTGTGGCTCCTAGGTTTAGAGTATCAAATGATAAAAAATCGTTAATGGGAAACCGTGTCTCTACAATAAAATCCCAGTAATTCGATTCTTTCACATGATAAATGTGTGTTGCACATAAAACATGTAGCTGGGTATACAACACCCAAAATACGATCGCTGGTGGGTCGTGGTGATGAGCATTAAAAATATGTCTCAATTATTTCGCATGTGTTCACTGCTCGGCCACTCCGATCTAATGTGATATTAGCTTAAACATTTCGCAGTGGTGGTCGAAAATTAATTGATGCAATTTCCTTTCTCTTGAACTAAATGATATCACTTGTGGAGTACTGATGAACTTTGTTATTGATATTAATAATCTGGAACTGCGAGACAATTCCTAAATACGTTCATCCATTATATAGAATACTAATGTTATCAAGAGGAAAGATTTGTATTTTTGTGTGTGTGTATGTTTGTATTGAATAGGCTCCGAAACTACTGGACGGATTTATAAAAATCTTTCACCGTTAGAAACCTACATTATCACTGAGAAACATAGGCTTTAATTATATTGATACGCGGGCGAAGACGTGGGGAAACGGTTAGTATTATTATAAAAAATATCTCTCAATAATTCTTAAATGAGTTGTATAATCGTTTTGATTGTACAGGCGTATTTTAAACAATTACAAGTGATTTCATAGCATAGTAAGCCTGCAGCTGGGAGGCGTAGAATTTTACTACATTGTTACCTTTTAATATAATATTGTACATATTCTTAATTAAATACTGATTAGTAAGTAGGTGAAAACCCAGATTAAACTACCTAGAACTAAACAGCAAGTGACAGGCGTGCTGGAACATATCTCGCTCAGAGAATCAGCATTGCTATCCAGCGTGGCAATGCTGCCAGCATTCTTGGCACGCTACCGCATGATTCCGGTTTGGGTCAGATATTTTATCTATAGGTAGGTAGGTTAAGATATGTTTTTGTAAATAGTTTAATCTGTTTTGTGTCAATAAATAATATTTTTCCAAAAAAAAAAACAGCAAGTTACAATAAAAAAAAACGTTTTATTCAATCAGTCAGGCATCAATGGCTTTTGTTAGGCGGACACTAGCTTTATATATTTTTTATTCCCCAGGTGGGCCAATCATCGCCGTGGCCAGCAACTGCTCAGCTCGCGCAGCTCTCAGCCGCCCGCTCCCCGCCCCCCGATCCTGACGCCCCTCTGAACTTGAGCAAGCAACGCTCACCTTCGCCCGCGCAGCCTATGATGTTGCCGCGGTTCGTGCCATACCCCCCCATGGATGAATCTCAATACATGCAAAAGGATGATGACTACAGTGCTCAGTGTAACAGTAAGTCCTAACTACTTCTTTTCTCGTGCTCAGTGCTCAATGTAACAGAAGTCATAGTACTTTTATTCTCGTGCTCAGTGCTCCATGTAACAGAAGTCACACCACTTTTACTCTCGTGTTCAATTCTCAATGTAACAGAAGTCATAGTACTTTTATTCTCGTGCTCAGTGCTCCATGTAACAGTAGGTCTTAGTACTATTTTTCGCGTGTAAGGCCCTACACTCTCTGCTGGCGCGAGTATATAATTATGTATGAAACTACTGATATTATGGAAAGGTGAAGAGTACTTGGAACACGCAGGCATGCATGAGAGTGTTAAATAAAAGCTGCAAAAGAGGTGTGTAAGTCAAGAATGAAATTACGCTCTATACTCTCTGCCTACTCCGAAAAGGGCGTGATGATGTACCTACCTGTAACCGTATTGTACTATACATATTAATAGTAAAGATCTTCCAGCCAGGCGGGTGTTGTGCCTTGGGAACAGCGGCTCTGACTGTTTCTAGTTGGAAACTAGTATATATTATGTTGAATTGCGTAGAAAGCTTCGCTAGCGCGTGGCAGGATTGTCATTCGTTGAATGTTGTCCTGTTAGTTAGTAGATTTCTAGCGATGGTTTTTATGTAGCGGTGAGGTCGCTACAGTTATAATAATTGTTTGTTTTTATGTAGTAGGAGTATAAAAGATATTTCAGTTATAGCAATCTACGCTATTTTAATTTTGATATTTAACTCTCAGTATTTTGCTCCACGGTGCGAACAAAAAGCAACTTTAACCGAGTTATCTAAAAAAATAAAAACTGAAACTTTGATAAACTTTCATTACAAATGTTAATCTCATTCATTATTAAATACAGCCGACTCGTTCCAACAATCAAATTGCTCTTGTTAGTATGGCACAGTTTCGGAAAAGGACTGATGGTGACGTCACATGCGCGCGAGTGCCAAAAATGTTAGCGCGGCTGTCCGATCGGAATATTTATTAGTCACTGGGTGAAGACATCAGGTAGTCTTGAAACAAGGTCTATCGATCTATACGTCACACCTGCCTTTGATCATGATTGAGTTTCCGTGTTTTTTTATATATACATTAAAGTGACAAACAAGTATGCGGCCCACCTGATGGCATGCGCTCACCGTAGCCTATAGACGCTTGCAACAACAGTCGTATCACTCACGCGTTGCAGACTCTTCAAATATCTCTTCACCCCTATTCACACCCTTCTTGAAGAAGATGTTTGTCACATATATGATTGCCCGGCGGGAGCCGAACACACGATCCCTATTGTAGCAGTCAGGTTCACTTACCACTAGACCAGTAGTGTCGTAAAAAGTATGTTTGTAGTTTAGAGAATGACGTGATGAAGTAAGTTTCAATTCTTCTTCTTCGTCGTGACACTCTTAGCAGAGTGGTCGTGTCCGTCATGTGATGAATAGCAAGCTTTACTACACGGCCGAATTCCGCCCTTCCAGCTACACGTCTCCTACTCTCGTGTAGAGGGCAATTTGTTGCGGCCTTGATTTAGTCAGTCCCCCTCATGGGAGACCTGCCACGTGGTCTGGTGCCCTCAACCTTGGCCTGTATTACTAGGAGCTCGATTGAGAGGTCTCCGTGTCGTGACACGTGTGACAAAAAAATTAGGAATTTAGAATACACTCGTTAGTGCGAAATTCTGTCCACGATATTCTAAGCGTTCTTCTCCAGCACGAAATCTCAAGTGCGTCTGTCTTGTGTCGAGTTTCAATTCAAGTATCACTAAAAGCGACTAGTTACGAAATGACAGGATTGAAATAGACAAGGAATCACCTAGGATATATACTGATTCTAATAGTGGGACATCGTGAAATGTTAAAATATTCAAATGCCCCGTGTCGCCGGCAAACATTTTGATGTTACATTTAATTGCTAAATATAATTAATATGTCTTGGAGTGTAAAACAGTCGCTCTCCAGTAAATATCGACGGAGATGTAGGCCACCGAACTTTAGCACTATCTTACATAATAATAATATGTTGCTGTTCAACCTGAATTACATACTAGCTTTTGACTGCAACTTCGTCAACGTAGAAATAATATTAGATAAAATTAAATGCTAACGTGTGTTGGCTGCGAAGTATTTAATGTTCTTCAGTATTTAATTGTAAGAGAGGTAGTGCGATTTGGGCTATTAGCACAGTGAGTCCTCATCAACAACAGGGTTGGCAACCCGTTAGTGATATACCTGGTATTGCTAGCGGCTATAGGCTACGGTGACTGCTTACTATGAGGCGGGCCGTATGCTGTGTGACTTCTTAGAGGTATAAAAAAAATGGCACGTCATGTGTGAAAAAATACTCTGGTACCATCACAGTTTTTTTAATATTATAAATTCGAAAGTAACTTTTTTTTTACCACTAAGGTGGCAAACAAGCATACGGCCCGCCTGATGGTAAGCGGTTACCGCAGCCTATGGACGCTTGCAACACCAGGGGTATCACTCGCGCGTTGCCGACCGTTGAACTATTAAAAAGTAACTCTTTGTTCGCTACCTTTTCTCGACTAAACGGCTGATGTGATCGTTATGGAATTTGGCAATCAGATAGATTATAACGTTGGGAAGGACATAGGCTATCTTTATCATAAACCACGTAAAAGCTGTAACAATATGTTTATATTCAACCTGAATTACAACTAACTTTTGACTGCGACATCGTCAACGTAGAAATAGGATATGATAAGACGAAATGAAATACTAATGTGCGTTACATCTGATGTATGTTATTAGTCGTGTGAAAATAACAGGTACCCATTACTGTTTCATAAATAATAAACGAGGATAGTTCTTATTCACCAAGATATTTATCTAAAAACCATCTCTTTAGAAAACGTATCCGTCATCGATTTGCAATTCAAGACCCGAACCTATTTGTTTCCTGTCAAAACTGCCGCCTAATGCATGTAGATAATTAGCGAAAAAAGTTTAGAAAACATTGCAAAAAGAGTATTACATAAAATGATTTATATCACCTACTTGTTTCGCTGAGACGGGACGAGCGAGCTTTCTGTTAGTTACGAAATTTGAAAGATAGGCTCAGGCTCAGTACTCACTGGATATTAATTACCACAGATAATCATCGCCAGGCCGAAAATAAATCTTTGACCAAGTTTACTTCTTTACGGGGCCCGAGCTTTGGTTTCTTTTTATTGCCTGAGATTCCACACTTTTTGGTCCCATTGTCGATTAACGCACGCATTTTTGGTTCTTATCTCACAAAATGGAAATATTTTTAATTGCCCACATATTATGTTTCGGATTCAAGATAACGGAACTTTTCCTCAAAAGAAATACACTACGTTTTAATGGGGCGTAAATAAAGTAAGTGATATACAAAAGTATGAATGAGAGATAATGGAATTATCAGGTCATTATTATTGCATAGATATTTGTTTTTTGTTGTTGAAAACAATATTAACAACGCTACATTAGGACAGATTTATTCTATGATCTTGAAACAGTGCCATTAAAAATATAACTTATAGAGTCATGGAAATTGACCTTATATGAACGTCTGTGGTCTTTTTTAATCTTTCATTTGTCCTATCAAAAGTATTATTCACACTAAGCTTACACCTAAATACAGCAGGTCATTTATCCTGATTGTGGAGGTTTCGACATATTGTAAGGTGTGACTAAATAATCGTCCAGTAAACGAAATATTATGAAATGTTATTATAATTTAAATAGAAATATTGTAGGCAATATCTAATATTATTATAATGAAAATGGCAGTTTACCTACAAGGATATTTTTTAATATCGGATGGTATTTATAAAGGCCATTTTGTAGCAACGCTTAAATCTTGTAGCTTACATTACAAGTTTGTATTTCCGTATTTCTATCCAAAAAGAGTAAAGCCAGCTAAATAGTTGGCTCAATACCAAACCGCGATGGTTACAAAATCGCGAGTGTCGTACCGTTTCCTTTAAAACAGGAGGATTGCGTGAAATGTGAAATAGATGGCGCTTCAGACGCAAACTTCCGCTCTCAACACGCATACTGTAACCTCACGCACAAAAGTATTTTAATTGACATACTTTCAAATAAAATTGACATATTGTTTTCGAAAATCGTTAAATCGCAGGAAGATAACTATGCAATTTTCGAAATACACCGAAAGAGATTTGGAGCGAAGATGTTTAAGCGGTAGCTGCGTTAATCTACAAGTAAATCTGAATTAATTTGACCATTGAAAATATTACCTAGTCTAATTAATATTGATAATTTAATTTGGAAGTAGATAGATAGGTATATAGCTAAGGAAAAATATAGAGGTGGAGATTGACTAATAGGTTTTAATGACATTAAACGGTAAATGTCATTAAAACATGAATGATACAGAATAATCGATTCGAACAGTCAAATTGATCAAACTAGGCCGGTTTTAAGACGAAAGTTTTTGATAAATTACATCGTAAAAATAGGGTAACTAATCAAAAGTTTGATTAGCGCCAGATATCACACACATAAAACTTGTTCACATTCTCTTGAATCTCCATCTAAAATTATTTTATGACAGTTAGCGGGTACCTACTTCAAACATTGTAAATTTCTAAGCCAATTATTTTGTTTTTATTACAAGTAGTTTAATTATCTATCATCTACTGAACTCATTTAATGAAATACTTGAACGTTGATTTAACTAATTATACGGAAACTACTTTTTGGTTATATTACACCTTCATAGCTAATAAAAACTTGTGTAAGTACTCATTGAACATAACATTTACGCGTGCGCCTGTACCCACCGATCATGCTCATGCGCAAGACAGTGCATCGCGCGAATCGACGCCGAAGGATGTTATAAATTATCTAACCGCATGTCAAATTAATTCACGGAATGCAATCTGTACTTCATGCTTCTCATTATTAATTGTACACCCACTTGGTTTATAATCACTCTAAACTATCACTTTATTGATCCTCTTAGCGTTTTGGATCTTGATGCAAAATCCTTAGAACTATATTTACCAACATACCTAAAACAAAATAAAAAATCGGTCAAGTGCGAATCGGACTCACGAACGAAGAATCCGTATCATCGTACAAGATTCAATACTATGTAAAACTGGGTAGGTAGGCACAAATATTTTCTGCGAATATAGCAAAAGTCTGTTAGCATTTCAAGCGCCTACTTATTGTCATTATTGAGAACCATTTCACTTTTAAACTATATTTTTTATTATAATTTGTTGTTATAGCGGCAACAGAAATACACAATCTGTGAAAATTTCAACTGTCTACCTATGAGATCATGAGATAGCCCACTGACAGACAGACGGACGGTCAGCGGATGCTTAGTAATAGGGAATACGGAACCCTAGATACGGTTGAAGTAGCAATAGTTGAGAGAACATCGTCAAATAATCGCGGGCCTGGTACTGATAAGCATAATAATATTGCTTTTGAAGATGACTTATCTACTAAGCCATAAATACACACAGATACTATTTCAAGAGTTGAAGAGGATATTAAAACGAAAGCATATGTGTGGGAAGCAATTCGCTAGTCAAGAATGCAATTGGTCACTTTAATGACCAGCATTTTCGTTTGCACTAAAACTAGTTTGATCTTATGTAATATATATATTCAATGCTGTATGAGCTTCTGTTTGTATGAATTACTGTCGTTAAACACAGTAGCATCTGTCCCTAGTTTCTAGATTGTCTTAAAATAAATAGCCAATGGTGTCGATTCTGTTGTAAAAATCACTTAACTAAACTAATTTGTTAAGATTAAAAAGTCTTGCTATCCCTTTCTCATGTTCGGGGTTAAGTAAGGATGGCAATACTTTAAGACGTACAACAGAATTAGCAACAATGATTGTCATGTAGTTAGTTATGTCGCGTAAGGTACTTATTTAATTGAATATCAAAGAGATTTCGTTTGAACTGATAAGAGAATTCCAATATTAGTATTCCAAAGGATCATAGTTACTTATCACCTTGCCTGAAAAGTCTATAAACCTAAATCCATACTAATATTATAGATACGAAAGTAACTCTGTTTGTTTGTTACCTTTTCACGACTAAACGGCTGAACAGATCGTTACAAAATTTGACAAGGAGATAGATTATATCCTGGTGAAGGACATAGGCTACTTTTATCTTTAAACAAATGCAGACTAAGTCGCGGGTAACAGCTAGTTATAAATAAAATGAATGACGAATTTTTAACAACTTGCCTGAAATAATATTTAATTATGAAAATAAAAGCTATGTAAGGCCACAAATTAATTACGTTATTCGTTAACAAAGTATAAGCTTAAAATTATAAAATACGAATAATACAATTGAATGAATCCGTCATAAAAATATACAGAAAACTTACGCACTCTAAGTAGGTCAATAGCTTCTTAAGAAACGATACTTATGGTGTTTCGAAATTCTTAAATATTATAATGTCATACATTTCTGGATAAGTGTAAGCCGCAGGTGTAAACACTTCTTATGGAGGTATAAAAAAATAGGCCAAGTGCGAGTTGGACTTCACCGAACACCGAGGGTTCCGTAATAAAAACAAAACGACAAACTTAACTTCGCCGTTCGGTCCCTAGACACGGCTACTGCCGCCGCAAATAATGAATTATATTTTTTTTTATAATTTGTTATAGCGGCAACCGAAATACACATTCTGTGAAAATCACCGGCGCAGCGCTCTTCATTTTCCCACACAAAAATAGTCTAAAGCGACTGTACTGATAAGATTAACATCTACTACACACTTACTTATTAAACTAGAAACGTGTCCACTTTAGCAGTAATCTTCCATCACTTGTAATTAACCAGAACCTTATCTTTTCCAGCATCGTCATGGGGCCAGTCACCATCAGAGGACGCGGAGAAGGCAAAATTGGTTCGTCAGCCGAAACGCGACGAGGCTGGAAAACCGCACATCAAACGGCCAATGAACGCCTTCATGGTTTGGGCCAAGGACGAACGCAGGAAGATCCTCAAAGCCTGCCCAGATATGCACAACTC